>CM035413.1:147346552-147814052 GCA_020310875.1 Ceratopteris richardii
CACGAAGAATATGAGCTAAGGAGGTCAAACAGAGTAAGAAGACAACCGGAAAGGTACTCGTATGATACATCGTATATAACTCAGAAAGATTATGCATATATGGTCAAAGATGATGATGAACCTCAGAGCTATGATGAAGCTAAAGGCAAGAAGCAATGGGAAGAAGCAATGGAAGAAGAATTCAGCGCACTGGAAGAGAACAAGACATGGGAACTCGTTCCTAAACCAAATGGTAAGAAAGTAATCGGAAATAAATGGGTTTTTAAAGTTAAGAAACTTGCAGATGGAAGGATAGCCAGACATAAAGCGAGACTGGTTATCAAGGGCTATGCTCAGACGCATGGCATAGACTATGACGAGACGTTTAGTCCAGTGGCAAAGATGTCAACCATAAGGACAATGATTGTTGTAGCAGCATCAAAAGGATGGACGCTAAGTCAACTAGATATAAAGAATGCATTCCTGAATGGATATATATCAAACGAAGTCTACATGGAACAACCAGAAGGTTTCGTAAACTCCAGATACCCAGAACATGTGTGCAAACTAAGAAAAGCACTTTATGGATTGAAGCAAGCTCCAAGAGCTTGGAACTACAGACTTGTGAAGTATCTCAATGAACTTGGATACCAAAGTTCGAAGGCAGATGCAAGTCTACTCATCAAAAGAATAGAAGAAGGAATGATCTACATTTGTATCTATGTAGATGACATAATAACTACAGGTACCTCAGATGCAGGAATCACAGAGGTGAAGAAACTGCTCGAAAAGGAATTCAAAATCAGTGACCTGGGAAAGTTATCATACTTTCTAGGTATGGAAATCACATATACAAATCATGGTGTATATGTTACGCAAAAAGGGTATCTCCTAAACTTACTGAAGAAGTTTAACATGGAGAATTGCAGAGAAGCTTCAACACCTCTTGAAGTAAATCATAAACTCAGTAAATATGATGGTACAGAGTTCAAAGATATGAAGAAGTATCAGTCGTTAGTAGGAAGCTTAACTTACGCTACGCTAACAAGACCGGATCTCAGCTATCCGGTGGGAGTTCTTTCACAGTTTATGCATTGTCCGACAGATCAACATTGGGTTGCAGGACAAAGAGTTCTTAGATATATAAAAGGAACTATAAAGGAAGGATTATATTATCCTTTTACATCAGATATAAAGCTGAGAGCATTCAGTGACTCAGACTGGGCAGGAAGTCAAGATGACAGAAGATCGACACATGGGTATATGATATACCTAGGAGATAAGCTAGTAAGCTGGTGCTCAAAGAAGCAGCATAGAGTAGCTTTATCGTCAACAGAAGCTGAATACAAAGGACTGGTAGAAACCGCGAAAGAAGTAATATGGATGCAGACCTTGCTCAAAAGCATGGGTATTGATCAAGGTATACCAATTATACATGGAGACAATATGAGCTCTCTATATCTTGCAGCGAATCTGGTGTTTCACGCAAGAACAAAGCACATAGAAATTCAGTATCATTTCCTGAGGGAAAAGGTAATGGAGAAGGAGATAGAAATAGTCTACACTCCTACGAAAGATCAGATAGCAGATATCTTGACGAAAAGCTTGGATGGAACAAAGACAAGCAGATTCAAGGAAATGGCAGGTATAAAAGAAAGAAAGATATATGAAAGACAGGAAGAGGTCAAATTAGTGATTGAGGGGGAGCTGTTAAGGAATCACTCACGAATTTGACATACAGGCAGACATAAAAGAAAAAGAAAAGAAGCGGAATCTTCAAAAAATCAAAAGCCTCAGTTGTACAGCGTGCGAAATCAATCCGTTAACTAGAATCAAGAATTGTACGAGTAACAGAGCAATAAACCGCGGTGTGCGCATAATGCGCGCATAACGTGAATTAAAGAATGAGAGCGTGGAAGAGCGCATAAGAAAAAGTGTATATATACACCAAGGATTGAAGGACTCGGATGATGAGAAGAAGAGGATTATGAGAGATCGCGTATGAGTGAAGAGAAAGTGAGAAGTTCTCAGAAGACGCCATAGATCGCGTATGTACAGATGAATAACAGAAACCTGGAATGTCAGGTATTCATCTGAGAGGGATGGTAATAAGAAACTACTCAGTGTAGGAGAGTTTCTACAGCTTGAGCAAGAAGAGGCCAAGCTAATTTGTACACATCTTCTCTAATAGAAAACACATGTTCATGTGGAAGTTTGCGCGCTCTGTTCGCATGTGAAGAATCTGAGTTTTTTGTGTTACATTAGAAAGTTCGTTAACCATTAACAGTAACAGTTCATTACTAAACGTGTCCCTCGGTACTCTCTCAGTAAACGAATGTCTCGGTCAAAGATACCTCAGTAAACGTATTTTCGGTCAGTTATAGTTTTCTCAGAAAAGCGAGTTTTTCGGTAGAACAACGAAGTATATCTTGCAGTAGAATTCAAAGCTTTGTATGAGAGATAGCTCATCTTGTAGCTAGACGTCTCTACTTTAAGCTGATCACAGTTTCCGGTGGAATGGATATGTACACATAGTACAAAGTCTAACCGGAAAGTGGCACTTTAGAACTGTGAAGTTTTTGCTTTAAACTTCAAGGTGAACTTCATTCAGTGAAGGAAGCTCACGTATCACTTCCTTACTTCACATAATTCATTTGAATTAATCACGAGCAGAATCAACGTTCATTCTGGTGATATTCCGGTAAAATTTCGGTGACGTCCCAGTGACAGTCCGGTGAAGTTCCGGTGGAATTCAAGTCGCAGTTTAACACAGTTAAGTGACAGTAATCCTGCTAAGCTACTGTTGATTACAGAGGTGTTCTAAATCACTCTAGCTTAGCTCTCTATGCACGGCAATTTCCGCAGGCCTCACAAGGTTCAAGCCTTTGTCCTGACGATCGTCACCAGAGGTATCAGAGCAAAAGTTAATCGCCCACAATCTTTGGATGTGTTCGGCTTAAGCTGGACATGGAATTGATGCACTCACCACCATCATTGCTTGCCCACATGAAGTCATGATATTATGCTAACATGTTGGAAATATGAGCTGCTCCTTTCTATTTCAGGATGGCATTGATCTCCTTGACCATAGGGGATTGTGTCTTGGCTTTTTGTGACTGCCAAATCACTTTGAGTAAAAATTGGGTGGTCATAGTCATTGGGATCCATTGAATTGTTTCATTATTTATTGCTTTTATGCTTGATGTATATCATGAATTTTCTACACCTCATACAAATGATGCTACTAAGGCATGCCTTTTGGATTGTTAGCAAGTTCATGATGCATCTGTGAGGGTTTCCTTTCTTTGTTGGGCTTGCTTGACCTGCATAGCACTTGGGCATGTATTTATAGACTTATACTTGAGTTCACTTATTGGGGAGTAGAAATTGAAGTGAGAATGCATGTTTATTGACTGCATTTTTTCAAATACAGCTTACTTGCTTTTGTATGTGTTAATTTCAGGTTTGGGGGCTTCTTGTGAAGGCTTTTCTAGTATTACAAAGGGTTGCCCAACACGATGTATGCAAGGGGATTGTGTCACTCTGTACCAAAGACTTGAAGACTTGAAGACTTGAAGACTTGCAGACTCAACACGACCTCGATCAGCTATGTATGGTCCTTTTTTCTCAGCTTTGTCGAGGACGACAAAGACTAGGTGGGGGAGGGTGTTGGAACCTTGAAGTTATGAAGGACCCATGAAGCTATGAAGGCTATGGAGTACTTGGAGGCCTCCCTCAAAGCTTAAGGATACTTGGTTCAAAGCCTTGTGTGGTGGTCTTCCAAATTTCCCATTTTTTCCTTTTGTATACAAGTTCTTCATAGGAACTTTCTCTTATTTTCTTTTGTGAGAAAACCCATAAAAACTCAACCTTACCCTTCTTTTTTGTAAAAGGCTTCTTTTTGAATCCTTGCCTTATTTTAGAAATGAGAGCTCTCTTTTGGATACGTGCAAGAGCTCTCTCTCTAAGAAGATTCCCTTTTTTATTTTCCCAACTACCTACCTTTTTTTAGAACATCTTTAGTTAATGAAGCCTTTGGCCACTTGTATTCAACAGATCCCTCTCCTCTCTTATATAAGGAGAAGCTCATTTTGTACAAAAGGGGGGTCTCTTGGCCATGGCCTTGGGCCCTATGAAGAATAGAGAAGGTTTCATTTGCTATTCTCCTTTTTCCTTGTGTGCAAGGCGATGATCTATGTGTGTGGACATGGCATATGGAGTTGGCTTGTGTATGAGCATTGCCCTCCCTTGCTTCTTTTTGACGTTGGCCATGGTGCCATTGTTCATGAGCATGGGTGAGGATGCGTTGCTTGCACTTCTTGCAACCCCACTTGGAGAAGCTTCTCGCTTCCATGCGAGGTGGTTAGGGTCCGTTTTTCCTCTTTTTCTCAACACCTTGCATGGGCGAGGTGGAGCTTCCCATCTACATTCAAGATGTTCTTATGACACTTAGGGTGCTAGTGTGTCAAGATGAGATCTCACTGAGCCTCTTGTCTTGGATCAAGATTGGATCTACGATCATGCTGTCAACCTGAACCTAAGAAGTGGACTTCTTCAAGTCTGGGTAAACAACGATTGCATTACTATTGAGTTAGAAAATAAAGCACTCAAGGAACTAGGAAAGGCACCAACTCCTAGTCCTTCCACAAGTACACATGAAGATGAAGATGATGTTCTTGTCCAAAACTCTGTGATGTAGAAGGATGATGTTCTCAACAAAGAAGCCAAGGATCTGATGGAGCTCCCTTCTTTTCCAAAAGTGATCGAGACCCAGCAACCAAAGGAGGACAAAAAGCAGAGGAAGCAGACGGTCTATGCTCATAATCAAAGGAGAGCACGAAGCAAGAAGATTCAAATGGTGAAGCAGATATGGGTACGCAAGGGTGAACAACCCCCTGCTCTGGTAAAAGATCCCCAATGATGTGACACACCAATCACTCGAGCTGACTCCAATGCACGACAAATCTAGGTGCCTAAGACCTACTTACACGCCCAAGTAGCTTCACACAAGCTCACGAGTCTGAAATGCCACTCACAATCATTCACATCACACACTCCAGGGCACACATCTGCATTCCAACACTCCACACATGCAACCACACCTAGAACTACTTGGAAATGGGTATGCAAAAAGTCCCAAATCCATGACACCATGATTCAAAAACATGAGAAGACCATTGTAGCCAAAAGAAACCATCTCACACATAAAGTTTGGAGAGTTAAACTCTGTGATAAACCACCTGACCCCACCATGTAAAGTATTGTCCATAGACATAGATGCATTTGAGTACATTGCACAACCAAGTATGCATAGAGGGACATCACTCACCTCCTAACTCTAACTCATACACACACAATACTCCACTCAACTAACATCTAACCCCAAAAGAATGACATGTTGGTATTGTAGAGGGAACATAATGTTATCATGTTTCCTATGCAATGCTAATTTGATTCTCTTCTTCTAGCAGATAAGATCATCAAAAGCTCCCAGTAACATCATGCTAATGTAGCAGGAACCAACTGCTAGGCAAAAACTAGTTAGTAGGTGGTTGATATGGAGAATCTATCAATCATGCCAGAAACGACTGAAAGACCGGAGGAGTTGTAGGCCATTCAGATTATACCTATGCAGGACCCTCCAAGCGGCCATACGATGCCTATCAGTAAAGCTTCCCATTGGTTTAGTGAAGTCGCAGGACCTTTGGGAGAAGGATCATACCTCTGGGAGTCAGAGTTGGAATTCAATCTTGTCAACACCTTGACTCTGAGCAAGCACCTCAAAGGTTTGAGCACATTTGTGCTCCCATCTCTAACAAGGGGAAATGAGCTAAAGAGGTTTAAGTTAACCAACAACTTAGTGTGAGAGTCCCTAGACATGAGAGGCATGCATATACCTACAAAGAAGGAAGTCCTTGTACCTGATAACATGAAGAATCAAAGCCTCACCAAGCTTAAGGACATGGTGATCATGACGACGAACATCGCAGCTCACTTGAGAATGTGCATGCAACATTTTGCATTTCCAGCACAAGATAGGTTCACTATGTCACCTAAGAAACTTTGGTTTAGCTTATACCTTACAGAGATGCAAAGACTCACCATCAACCTATCGCACTGGATAATTGATCAGATACACCTAGCCCACAAATGATGGCCACAAAATTCTGTTTTATATGGATGTTGTGCACTAACCAGTATCATTTATAAGTGGTTGGCATATGACATTCCAATTCAGAGGGCCCTAATGTGGAATAGAGTGCAACAATTCAAAGGCCGAACCTCAACTGGACCCCCTTCAAAGAGGATGAGAGGATCCGTACAAGTTCCTTGTGCTCAGCCCTGTGGAGCTACATTAACACCAAATGTCACCCCGCCACCTCGAAGGGTCAGGCCATTCACATTACGACTACCACGAAGAAGCTCTGAAGGTCCCAATCTGATATTTCCACCCATTCCCATGGACTTGGAATTCCCTGGAGGAGCACCCTTGGAAGAACTCACCAATGAAGACTTTGAGTAGATTTTAAAAGAAGTGCATCTTGAAGTAGAACAGAACAACAACTGGAAGGTGCTCAACCGCAGGCAACAATATCACCAGTGCCTCACCACAGTTGATGTGGATGAAGAAGAGGATGAAGACGACATAAAGGATGAAAAATCTGAAGAAGGTGAGGAAGGGCATGAAGAAAGGTATTGAGATGAGCAACAAGGAGTACCATATTTGGAAAATGTGCTCCAAGCATAGATGCTCACCAATGCTACACTAAGACGCAATCTAGGGCTACTACAGAAGCACATGGTTGTGACCTTAGAAGAGAATAAGCGGCAATAAAACAGCAGCTATGAAAGGGACCTTGGGAGCAGAAACTAGCCCTACAAAGTATAGAGAAGTCCCCTTAGAAGACATACGAATCTTAATTGAGGAGCATGCCAACTTTCTAGAGTCCTATGAAAAGATGGAATTAGAATGTGCAAATCTACAGAAGTAGTTGGCCAATGTCAGCACACCTGAACTTGCCATCCCTAAACCGTCCACTAAAGAACTAGAGGCCTTAAGAAAGCAAGTCAAAGAATTAAAAGCCAGACTCCTACCATATGAGAGGCCACCCTCTCCTATTGAAGAACTGGAACCTAAAACCATGGTGGAGATCCTGATCGAAGAGAGTTTTGAAGAGCCTTATGACCCGGTGCCAGTACCTGATGGACGAGTCACGGAAGAAGGACGAAGCACATTTGAGATCGAGGTCCCCGATTGGCTTAAGAGAGTCAAACAAATCGGTCAAACACATGATGATAGAGTGGCTGTGCAGATCCAATCCCTTTCCAATCTAGAAGAAATTGTTCTCGAGTCTGTTTACTTTCGTAACCTCTCACATCAATGCCTGATTACCATATCAGAAGCGCAGTATAAGCCCCAGTTTGTATTATTAGCTAACTATAATGTAGAGATTAAAAGGCACACAAGAAAAGAGCGTACATTCGCCACCCAATTTGAGGTTGATGACCTACTAGCAGATGCACGTGGAGGCTCGATTTTTCAACCAAACTGGCATGAGCGACTACTCATAGACTATCTAGAAATGATGTGCACATGGGCCACAATGCCATTATATATTAAATATAACCCATTTTATTATCTAGTAGTCCATCATAGATCATGGAAAGCTTTTGCCATCAAAGTCCACAATAATAAAGGATGCTCGGATTGGGTAAATTATCCATATTTTGCTCCACCTAGAGCACAACCCATCGTAGCATACATGATTTCTACAATACGTCATTGGTTTGCATGCTTGAAGAATGTACTGAACATCACTGCCATGATGTGTATGAAAATCTTCGAGCTGATGATGGTAGTATTCAAGACCTTTCGCAAGGTACAAGCACCATACATTTCAACACCCGGCTTTTCTGAAGGTAATAGAGATTTGGTCTATAATATGAGCCAGACCCCCTCCATCAATATAATCTATGCTTGCCATGTTTGCATGAAGTATTTACCTGCTTGTTACAAGCAGAGCTTTGAGGAAATGTTCTCTATCGGGTTCTAGGAGTATCATTTTGAAATTTTCATTCCCAAACCAACACATTTGTTACATCTCTTCACAGTAGAACAAGCCATACATGCCGATCAGTTACGCTTCCAACATCCGGATATCCTAGGTCCAATAGATTGGGATAAGCTCGTGACAGATTTGGCTCAAGGATTACACATTCAAGAACATCACCTAGCCATAGACATCATCGAGTATTACATCAAGCACTCCCACCAACAAGGGTGTGTTAGGGATGACAGATGCGAGAGAGGGGGTGTTGACATACTAGCTATACGAAGAGCATACCAGCACAAGGGACCAGTTATGCACAATCCGGTAACAAGGCCTAATCATTTTTTCCATAAACTATTTCCAACTCAAGTGATTTTCATCACTACACAAACATTGTAAATCCCAATTTTGGTAGAAGAGACTCCATTTTGTTCAAGCCGAGGATTCCTCGAGCTTAAGGAGTATTAGAATTAGCTACATAGCAATTTTCATAATTTTTAGACTCCGTTTGAGCCCCCAAATAGGCTCTAGAACCTAATTTTTAACTAGGCCAGACACTAGGTCTGGACAAGGCCAAAGCTATTAAAAAAACTATAAAAAGAGCTAGAGAGCTCATTTTTGAGGTTAGATTGTTAGTTATTTGAGCCTATGTAAGAGACTTTTTGATTAATGCAAATAACTCCATTGTTCCTCTCTTTGTTCTTGCCTTGTGTGCACGTGTGTGTATGTGTGTGCATGTTTGTGTGCTTCTCACTCACGCACTTGTGCCCTCACTTGCTCATAGTCTTCATACTAGTCCTCACTTCTCCATGAATTGACATTTATGCGGTGGATCTCCTCACGTTAGTACTTGCCATTGTGCTAGAGTGACACCAAGTTTGGCGCCATTGCCAGGGAGAGAGCTTCGAGGACGAGCGTGTGATGGTAAGACGTAGAGTTGAGACATTAGAGTCATAGGTAATATCCTTTCTTTTTCTTATTTTTCTTCATTTTTCTTATTTTTGCATCACGATCATCATGCTCTCCATCTGCATCTTAACAAAAATTTCATTTTTTTGGTCATATTCCCCTACCCACCTCATTTCCCTCATTTCACTTGTGAGAGAGAGCGAGAGAGAGCTTGTGTGCGATTTATTTTGTGTGTTTTTGAGATTTGGCTGCAGGTTTTAGCTGTACCACCATCTCCAGCAGCTTGCGCATGTAGGACAGAACTTTGCACAGGTCTCGGGACGAGGACCTCTACCTATCGCGACAGATAGAGAAACTCAGTATTTTTTGAATGCATGCTTGGCATGATAACCTACACCATTAGAGCACTCCAAATCACTAGAAGTTTAAAAAAGAATTGCACTTTTTCAGTTTATCGCGATAGACACCAACTATCATGACAGACAGCATCTATCGCGATAGAATTCACCCTACGACAGAGACCGTCTATCGCGATAGCTACCTATCTATCGCAACAGACAGAGCCCCATGATAAATAGCATCTATCATGATAGACACCGTTTATCACGACAGGCCAAAACCACGATAGACGATAAACCTCGTCTATCGTGATAGACACCCATCTATCGCGATAGACAAGACCCACGACAGACGACAGACTCAGTCTATCGTGACAGACACCCATCTATCACGACAGACAGGACCCCATGATAGACCCCTTCTATCGTGACAGACACCCGCCTATCATGACAGACCAAAACCATGACAGACGACACACCTCGTCTATCACAATAGACACCCGTCTATCACGATAGATAGGACCCGATGATAGATACCGTCTATCGCGACAGACACCGTCTATCGCGACAGATAGCCCTATGCGACAGTCAACATCAATCGCGACAGACACCATCTATCACGATAGACAGGCATTTTTGGCAAAAAATAGAGGGGTAATTTTTTGAAAATTTTGGGCTAAAATTTGGGCATATTTGCATATTCAATCACCCATCCCATTACAAAGGCCTTAGAAAATTGCATTAAACTCCTGAAAGGTCTTGATTGTCTGTTTTAACCCCCTGAACCCTAAAATGTCATAACTTTTTCATATGAAATCCGTTTTTTGAACTCTAGAGCTTATCGGAAAGCTCGTGGTGAATACTACATGCTCTCAACTGTTTTTTATAAGAATAATGCGTTGATTTTCAGATAGGGTATTTTGAAGTTGACCCTCTGTGGGGTAGGTACACCAAGGGAGCTCTAGAGAATTTTTCTTTTGGCAATACAAAAGGGGGGAAAAAGGGTCTTTAAAAGTGTCTATATCAAATTGTTTGTGAATTAAAGGTAAAAACTTGAACTAAACTTGGAATTTTTACAGGATCATTGAGAGCTTTTGGAGAAAGCAAAGCAAGTGCCATTGTGTGCGGGCTTGGGAACATGCTTCCTGGGCAGACAAGTGTAGCAAGGAGAAATGACTTGAGGTTGGAATATCTCTGAACCCCCTCAGTCCATTCTTAGCTTAGGCTAAGTGCGAATAGTTGTCTTGATTGACTAGGGGTACGATAGGAATACTCAATTTCTAAGAGCCTCTAATTTCTCAAGTCTAAGAATAGGTTAAATTGCAGTCAAGGGACACCTTAAGGGAAAAGAACTTAAACTAAGTGGATGAAGAACATCAAGTACGACACACTTAAGTGCTCCTGATGACGCTTAATTAAAGACAAGAAAATGCATACAAAGGAACTCAAAAGGAGCAAGTGATTGGTATCAAAGAATCAGCAACATGGTTGTACAAGGATCATTGGGTTAATTGGAAGGGTGTATGAACCTTAGATTGGGAAGAAACCTAGGGAGAGACCGTCAAAGTATTAGATCATCCGAGGCTAGTGTCAATCATATAGCCAGATCTTGGGCCCAGCAGTTGAGTGATTACCCCTATGCTCTAGACTCAGAAACCAGTGACTCTGAGATGTCTTACAGCATGGAGAGACCCGTAGGTAGCATAGGAGTGGCATACCTAGAAAAACCAAAGGGTCCCTACAAGACTCAATTGGAATATATGAGGACCAACCGCTTAGGTGCACGTATCTATGAGGATGGTCTGAGAAGATCTGTTGTTCAAATTAAAAACCTAAATCAGCCCATTGGACTAGAACACCCTGTAGTCAAGTTCAAAAATGGTTCCTACATAGATAAAGAAGGAACAATGTATGTGGTCACCAACCAAACAGAAAGGATGGATGAATTTGACAACATGATCTCTGAACTGAAATAGGTGACATAGAGCAAGGGAACTTAGGAAAGGAGCCAAGAACCCCTAGTGGCAAGTCGGTTCTGACTAGAATAATCACTCCAAAGTGGATTCCCTAGGACAATAGGAGCATAGATTTGCTCGTGAATAGAGAGACAGATGAGGCTTTTTGGAGGTATAAGCCTGAGAAGCCTAATGAAGTGGGAGCACTTACCATCTATGAATTCAAAGATCCTGATACCGGTCCTCACGTCTTCGCGGATTGACATTTATGAGGTTCAGTGGAGTTAGGCACATAAGCTTCCTGGGGAGGAATGCTTATTTTTTCACTTGCACTCTCCTTAGACTAAGAGGTGACTCCTTTTCCAGACTTTGCAATTAACCTCTCCAATCTATCTAATAGACCATCAAAATGCAATGGTGTTCTAGTGGAGTTAGAACAATTGAAGAGGCGACTGGCCTCAAACATGGCTTAAGCCAATTCCACCATCTTGGCGCACAATTTTGTTTGTTCGAGCTCTAGGTCAACTCTAGGGTAACACTGTTCATGATCTATTACATTTGGCCCTTCCTAGATTCTGGCTTGATATGCCCTAAGCATCATGTCTATGTCCTCGGGAGTGGGATATGCTAAGACTGATCCTACTCTGGGTGGTGGGTGGGTTACATGTGGTGGATTAGAAGGTTGGGGAATGGAACGTGATGGGGATGGTAGTGGAAGTGATGTGTGAGAGTGCGTTTGAGATGTGATTTCTATTATTTTGGCTTTGGTCTCTCGCAGACTTTCCTCGAGTTCGCTCATCTTATTTGCCCATTGCCTTTTCATATGTTCACGACTTTCTTTCCAAGCTCTTATCCTCTTCTTATTATGACTCTCGATCTCGCTAACCTTGAAATTCTTTTCCTGGCCTAAGTCTTGGTTTTGCTTAAGTGCCTGAGCTCTAGTGATGACTTGCACTGGGGCCGTGGAAGTCATACTTCTCGTGGAGTCTACCACTAACCCAATAACATTGATAGGAGCGATTTTTGGCATATTGGTGGGGTTCTTGGGACACTCTCGTAACAAGTGCTCTTTCCCACAATCTAGACAAAAGCCTTGAATTGTCACAGATTGGGGTTGTGTAGGGGAAGGTAGAGGGCAATCAGGAATGAGGTGATCTCCTTGACATCAGTAGCATGGCCCTCTAGGAAATGGGGGTCTTATCTGTCTAGGTTGAGGTCTAGAGTTGGGGTTTGTGTACATGACATTCACATATTCTGGCTCCCAACTAGATTCACTCAGTTCTTCATAATAGTATGACTCATTATGATCGGGTGACTATATGTAGTAAGCTTGTGGGCTATCAATATGGGTAGAGTCAAAACTATGATCACTTGGATCACTTTTTGTAAGCAATGGTGTCACTGGCACTAAGGCTCTATTCAGATTTTCTTCTGCCGTTGCATACTTCACTGGAATCACATTGGATGGAGGAGGGGGTTGCTGCATTAGGACTTGTTGCGATCTTTGCTTCCCTTGATAGGGTGGTTGATAGGGTTGCTGGGCCCTACCATACTGCTGTTGTGGGTACTGGTTCTGGTATTTTCCTTGCTGTGGATAAGTCTGAGAGTAATTTTGTCTCACCACTAGTTTGTTATATGGGCAGTCTTGTGTAGTGTGGTTGATGTATCGCCTTTCTATGGTGCAGTATTGGCTGTTAGGGTTCACTTGGGGTTGAGCCATGATAGGACATACATTAGCCATATGGTCTCCTCCACAGGTGTAGCACGGTTTCCTTAGGGCAAATCTAGGAACCTGCTTGCTAGAAACACCTAATTTCTGAGCTACCTTTTCTGCTAGATCCTCAATTGATGTGGATTGTGAGGAAGTGAGGCTAGTAGAACTATCTGAATCTTTATAGACCTTTGAGATCTCTAATTCCTCCCCTAGATTATCCTCGATGTCTATGCACATGTGTACACATTCTTCTATGGATCTAGGGTCCTTCAAGTACACATATGATCTCAGTTTGGTACTTAACAATCCTTCTAGAAATAAGGCCACTTGTTTGGCTGGAGTGGGTAACTCTGGAGCAGGGCATCTCTCTAGGTATTGCCTAAACCTTCTTCCTGCGAGCCTCACTATCTCTTGAGGTGTTTGCTTGAAGCTGTATATCAGGGAGGACGTGTTATGCCTAATACCACTCTTGGAAAACTCAATGATGAACGCTTCAAGAAGTTGGTCTATATTTCTGAACTGGCCTTGGTGAAGCGATTGAAACCAAGTCAATGCGATGTTCTTGAGAGTTAGGCCAAAAGCATTCTATTAAGTGAACAAGTCTTCAACTTGCTCAGCTCTCAAAACTTGCCTAAACTCTACTACATGGTCATACGGGTCTCCTATGCCATCGGAGCAATTCTTCATGGACTTCACCAATTGTGTAGGCCTTAAGGTTCTAGCGTGTTCTCTAGGCCTTGGCAGATGGAATTTGTCTGCATTTCTTGGATTCCTTGCATCCCTATGTCTCTCCCTGTCCATCCTTTCCATCTGTGTCCTCGTTCTTTCTCTTCCCAATGGGTTAGCAAAGCTCACCTCAGGTCTATCTCTACTCCTCTCTCTTTGAGTTCCATGAGCCTGATATACCAAGAGCAAGTGAAATGCCCAAGTGCGTGAGTGAAAGCACACAAACATACACACACGCACAAGGTAAGAGAAAAGAGGGGAACAATGGAAGGACTTCGATTACAAAAGAAATCTATTATAGAAGCTCAAATCTACAACCAGCTAACCCCCAAAAATGAGCTCTCCAACCCGTTTTATAGATTTTTAAGTGGTTGTGGCCCTGCCCATACCTAGTGTCCGGCCTAGTTAAAAATTAGGTTCTAGGGCTTATTTGGGGACTCAAAAGAAGTCTAAAAATTATGAAAATTGGTAGGGTGATACTTCTAATACTCCTCAAGCTCAAGGACTCCTTGGCTTGAACAAAATGAGTTGTAAAAATAGAAAATCGTATTTACAATGCTTTTTAGTCATAAAATCACTATTTTTATAGGGATTTCTTATGAAAATTTGACATGTGCTTCTTGGAGATCCCTACATGCTCCTTCTTCTTGTGTGTCCTCCTCATCGATGCACTTCCATGCTTATGTGTGACCTTGATTGTCAACACTCCCCCCTCTAGAGTCTGTCGTCCCTCAGAGACCCTTGTTGTAGTGGGTGTTCCATGTAGTGTGTGGAGAGATAGTGTCCATCATGTATCCACAAGAGTGGTCTATCTTCCAATTGTAGCTTGGGCAGTTGTCTGGTTTGTCATTTTATCACTGCTACTTTGTATGTACTTCTTCCTTGTATGGCAGCTTGATGGTGTCTTTGTGACCTTTTATAAATTGTGAGCTACTCAAAAGAGGTTGTCAATGTTTGTTATGAGCAACTCTCATGGTCGATTGCTTCTTAGCTCTTGTCTAAATTCCCTTTTCCAGTTGGTTGTGCTAGCACACATCCTATTGCATAATTGGGTGCATCCACGTGTACATGGAATGGCTTATTCCAATAAGGAGTGGTTAGTATTGGTGTTGTGCACAAACGTCTCTTCAGCTCATTGAAGGCCTTCTTGCATTCATCGTTCCACTCAAAATTTGTCAACAAGGCATAAAGAGGCTTAGCTATAATCGCATACATGTGAATAAACCTACGGTAATATCCACAATGGCCCATAAAGGCTTGTACCTCTTTAACATTCCTAGGTCTTGGTAGCTCCGCTATGGCTTTTACTTTGTCCTCATCTGCTGATATTCCGTTATTAGAAACAATATGACCTAAGATTTTACCTTGTCGTACCATGAACACACACTTTTTTGGGTTCAGACACACTCGATATTCTCTACACTTGTTGAAGATCTGTCTGAGCTCAGGGATGTGGTATCTTCTTTGTTGGGAATGAGCACATAAATCATCCACATATACTTCTAAGCTCTTTCGCAGGAACTCCTTGAAGACATGACACATGAGCCTTTGGAATCTTGCAGGTGCATTGGTGAGCCCAAATGGCATCACACGAAATGCAAAGACTCCCCACTCTATGGCAAAGGCCATTTTATGTTGATCTTCTGGGGCAATGGCTACTTGGTTGTAACCTGAAAATCCATCAAGGAAGCTATAAACTTCCTTGCCTGCAACATGCTCCAATAAATGATCAGTGATTGGAAGTGGATAACTATCTCTGATCGTAGCAACATTAACTTTTTTAAGGTTAATACACGCAACTTTCCATTCTTCTTGGGCACCACTACAATGGGTGACACCCATTCAGTATGCTCACTCTCATAGATAAATCCAGCTTCAATCAACCTGTCAATTTATTCTTTGATTTTAGTTGCATAAGTGTCATTATATCTGTAGAGCTTTTGTTTGGTGGGCTTGGCATCAGCGGTCATGGGGATCATATGAGAGCAAATTTTTGGATCTACTCCCTTCAAATCTCTATAGTGCCATGCAAACAGGTCCCTATATTCCCTTAATAAGGCTACCAACTCTACTTCCTCTTCTTTACTTAGGTCATCTCCTATGTATGTACATCTCTCTTCGTTCTCTTCGATGGTGACTATGATTTTTTTGGTATTTTCTTTGTTATCATATGCTTCTCCTGTAATGGCCTCTCTCTTTGGCATTCGTACCAAAATTTTTCGGTCCTCAACTTTGTATTTCTTGAAATTCTCTGGTACTTCGAACAATGATTCCTCCTCTTCTTGTTTCAATACTTTTCTTTTCTTTTTCTTTTGACCTCCTTCACTTCCTTCCTTTGAATTTACAGTGTTAATGCTTGTGAGAGGTTCTTCTTCACATTGTTTAAATACTCCTACATCTTCTAGATAGTGCTTCTCTGAGTTAAAGCAACTATCAATCACAATGGACTCTAGATCATCATCGTTCTCTTCTTCTTCTATGAAGTCACTAGGGTCACATTCTTCTAGCAAGGGCTGACACATGAACACTAAATATCATAACCCTCCTCATCACAATGAGGTATCCATTGTTCTTCATTGACTGCAATGTCCATGGTAGCTAAGATTTCTGCCCAGCCATGAGGCTCAAATTCCTCATCTGGAAAGATCATCGGTGTATAGGTTGGGTCCTTAACTGGTCTATTACCTTGAGAAGTTCCTTCTTCTCTTTCTTTTAGGCATTTTTCCTCTTCCTTCGCAACCTTGCACATCCACAAATGAGTATCTTCATGCCTCCACGATGTATCAGATGAACTTTTAGAATGCACAGAGATTGAATCTTCTTGTTCCTTGTGGATAGGATTCCACTGTAGGGGTGGTACATCTCTGAAGGTGTAATCCTTCAAATTGACATTTTTTGTGACTCCTAATCACTACAAGTATAAGGAGTTGGTTCCCCAATCCTATACAACTTGCAGTTGTTGTAGGAAGGGCCTTCCTAGGATCATTTCATAGGTATTAGCTTTACCAAAGTCACATATAGCAAAGGTGTGCTCAAACTCTACACCACAAGTGGTTAGAGTTATCCCTTCTAGCAATCCTAGAGGTCTTTCCACATGGTCATCAGCCATCTGAAGCTTCATTCTAGTTGGTCTTAATGCGGGTTTACCCCATTGCTTCCACAAGGAGGTGGTTGCAATAGCAACACTAGCAACTGAATCTATGATTGCTTTGGTTGTGTAACCTTGGTAGGTGATCGGAAGATAAGTATTTCCTTCCTCACCTTTGCTCATGTCCCCTATTTTATCGAAAGGTACCTCTAGAACTTTTTGCTTAGAGCCTGCTTTTGGCATTTTGGAATCAAGTTCTGGAACCTGATCCTTCACATGATTCCATAGCTCAGGTTTTGCTTTGAGCAACTCCTCTACCGTGAGATGACACTGAACCTTAGTGTCTTCACAATGTCAGTGTTTCTTGGAACCACTGAGTCTTCACTTTTTATCAATGTTGTGGGAGCTCTGACCTGGAGAGAGTCAGATTCCCATGGGCTTGTGAACTGTGGAAACTCTTGTAAAGAATTGGATTCAAAACCTGAACTTTCTTCTCCTCGTTGCTCTACTTTGTCTTCATAAATCGATGGAATGTCTCGTGGAAATTGATCGTGAAGGTCATCAATCTCAAGAATAGGAGGGGGAACATCCCTGGTATGCCTTGAACATCATGTCCAAGTCTTCTAGGGTTAGATCTGCAAGAACAAACCCTGGTTGTGGTTTATTTACAGTGGTTGGTGGGTGGGGATGAGGTGGTGTGGATGGAGTTTTGACATGCGAGGGGTTTTGAGAGGCAATATCTTCTATTTGTGTTTTTGCATCATTCAGGATTTCTTCTAGTTTGGATAACTTTTTGGTCCACTTACGATTGGCCTTCTCCCTAGTATCCTTCCATGTTCTTGTTTTTCTCTTACTAGGCTCTCCTGACTCCCTTGGCTCTGATTGCTCAGCTAGTTTAGTTTTTTGTAAGGCTTGTGCCCTAGTAACTGCATGTATAGGCGCCACATTATCGCTACTAGAACTTGAATCCCCTACTAAGCCTACTACATTAATGGGTGTAACCTTTGGTGCATTAGAGGGATGTCCGGCACAATATCTCAGGAGTTGTTCTTTGCCACACTCAAGACAAACGACTTGTATTGTGATGTTCCATCCTTGTATGGAAGCTAGTGGGTGGGGTGGTTGTTGTCCTGGTATAGGTTGAGGTTGGCTATATCCTCCATGTTCATATAGTCTAGTTGCTCCTTGTGGTCCTAGACATGGGTTATACCTAGGAACTCCTCTGCCTTGTTCTCTAGGAGGGTACCCGTATGGTCTACATTGGGGTGGTACAAATGGTCGTGGTTGTCTATTCATTGGATAGTCTTCGGTGTTGTAGTTGATGTACTTTTGCTCACTGTAAGAGTACATGTTAGGCTTCTGAGTTGGTTGTCTATCGTAAGGGTAAGGTTGTGATAACCCTAATCCTTCTCTAGTGCAGACATGAGATGGATGATCTCCACCGCAACGTGTGCAACTTTCTAACATTGGCACTCTCAAGGAAGAGTTCTGGTAGTTCCTTTGTCCTTGTACCCCTAATTTCTTGGCCACTAACTTTGCCACTTCGTCCACATAACTCGAACTAGAAGTCTCATTGCTCTTTATATCCTCAGTTTTGGTAGGATCTTGTGTGATTTTGAGATCATCAGCCAAGTTGTCTTCCAAATCTATGCACTCTTGAAGACACTCACTCAAAGTTTGCAATCGTTTTACGTATACCAAGATTCTCAATGTTCCATTCGTTAGACCTAAAAATAAGGATATCATTTTTTGCTGAGAAGGTCTCTCTATCACAGGGCATCGAGTTACGTATTGATTAAATCTTCGTGCTGCATTTTTTACTGTCTCATTAGGAGCTTGTTTGAATCTATGTATTAAGGATGACGAATTGTGCTTGATCACTCTCTTAGTGAATTCCCAAATAAATTCTTGGAAGAAATGTTTGATATGGCCAAGGCAACTTGGATCCAAGGATTGAAACCAAGTTAAGGCTATTCCTGTGAGGGTTAGCCCAAAGGATTCATATTGCATGAAAAAGTCATCCACTTGCTCTGCACGCAATACCTGCTTGAATTCTGCAATGTGGTCATATGGCTCTCCTGTGCCATCGTAATGATTTCGCATACATTTGGCCAATTGGATGGGTCTCAGTATTCTGCCAGGCTCTAGGGATCGAATTATGGTGGGAATAGCGGGTTTTATGGGGTGTATTCCAGCTCCTCCACCTTGTCGTGGTCCTGCCCTAAAGGCGGTTCCATTCATATTTCCCATTCCCTCGTTACTTTGGTTGTGGGAGTTAATTACTAGCATGGTGAATTGTTCCTGTGGTATGTTGGGTATACTAGATTGGCTCGTTTGTTCTAACATAGCACTTTCCATTCTTTGTTGGGTCTGGAATGGGTTTTGTGAGGTAGCTACCTCATCTTGGGGAGGGAATCTAGGCAAATCCATGTACTTTAATCTAGACCTATCCTCTTCATCTGCAGGCCAGTATCTTCTTTGATTTTGGTCTAGGTATGTAACTCTAGATGGATTTTCGGGATCCCTGAACTCATATATAGTTTTTGTGTTGATGCTTTCTCCTTGTGTTGGTGAATCAATTTGGAGGAGTAGGTCAGATCCATGCACCAAGTATACGTCCATCAAATAGTCATCTTGGAGTAACCTATCCGCTTGCAATACTTGAGTCATTATTGACTTTCCCTTAGGGGTAGTCATCGTATCTCCACTATTGGTTCTCCTAGAAGTTCCTTGTCCCTCTAAGTCTCCTCTTTCATTAGTCTGATCAAGGTTTTCGGTTACTACATAGATCTGGCCCATTTTGTCCATGTAAACTCCACCTTCATACTTGACATCTGGCCTTGGGACTATTTCTAATTCTGTAGTGTTTATCATTCTTGCTACGGACCTGTGTAGACCATCGAGGTAGATGGGTATTCCTTGCAAGTTAGTGGATACATATTGAAGAGACATCCGATATTCCCCTTCCCCTCTAGACATAAAGCCTTCCCTAGGTACTGAACTATGCATGTCTTCAGAAGCCAAGAGTCTATCCAAGTTAAAAGGCATTTCTGACTCACTCGTTTGTGAACTCAGCATGTAGTGCTAACCACTGAACTATGAGCCCCCGACTTGGTTGTATGATTGACACTAGTGTCAGATGATTTGGTACTTTATCTATCACTTCCTAAGTGTCTACTTGATCTTAGGTTCATAAGCCTTGTCTACAAGTCCAAAATTGTCCTTTGTATTGCTCAAAATCTTGTGAACTCAATACGATACCACCGGGGAGACTACGATTGTGATACCAACTTCCACGATACGATACTGCTATCCACATGACACGATACTAGAAATGGTCACGATACGATACCTCTGATTTGCACGATATGATACCAACCTCACGATACGATACTAGTTCTATGGACGATATGATACCAGAGGTTCGGACGATACAATACCACTTTTTGGCACAATACGATACCACTCCATCAACGATACGATACCAAAACAGGAGGTGATACGATACCACTTGGTCGACGATACGATATCGTGATGGCCCCGATACGATACCAGTGAGGCGACCGCGATCGTGATACTAGCACTGGACGATATGATACCATAATGGTATTACGATACCTCAAGTGGGCGTGCATGATACGATACCTCGACAAGTATTGTGATACACGGGAGTTCTGGTATCACGACACAAATCTCAATCGGACATGATACTTGGAGTTTTTGGAGTCCAAATTCAAAAACTTTTGTGGATATGTATACCTTATGTTCTCCTTGTCACTCTTATCAACCTGTAGATGCAAAACCACCCTTCAAACTTGCGATATTCCACTCGCGATACCAGATGCAGGTCTTGTCACTCCGTGATACTCTCGCCCATATTTTGGTGTTTTTTGAGAGTTTTTCCAGAGTGATTCTTCAGCGTTTCAGCTCTAAACATCCTCTATGCTTCTTGCTCGCAGCCACAAGTGAAAAACGAGGTGAATGTACAGCCAAAAATGGAAAAAATTAGAGAATATGAAGATGGGAGAAGATGGTGATGATGATGAAGATGAAGAAGAAGGAAAACTCGAAAATTGAACTGAAAATGGTGATTTTTTTACCTTCCAACATCGCTACTCTACATCTTACCGTCACACGCTTGTCCTCCAAGCTCTCTCCCCGACAATGGCGCCAAATTTGGTGTCACTCTAGCACAATGGCAAGTACCAACGTGAGGAGCTTCACCTCATAAATGTCAATCCGTGGAGACGTGAGGACCGGTATGAAGACCAAGAGCAAGTGAAATGCCCCAAGTGTGTGAGTGAAATCACAGAAACATACACACACATACACACACACGCACAAGGTAAGAGCAAAGAGAGGAACAATGGAAGGACTTCAATTACAAAAGAAATCTATTACAGAAGCTCAAATCTACAACTAGCTAACCCCCAAAAATGAGCTCTCCAGCCCTTTTTATAGGTTTTTGAGTGGTTGTGGCCCTGTCCAGACCTAGTATCCGGCCTAGTTAAAAATTAGGTTCTAGGGCTTATTTGGGGACTCAAACGGAGTCTAAAAATTATGAAAATTGGTAGGGTGATACTTCTAATACTCTTCAAGCTCAAGGACTCCTTGGCTTCAACAAAGTGGAGTTGTAAAAATAGAAAATGGTATTTACAATGGTTTTTAGTGATAAAAATCACTATTTTTATAGGGATTTCTCATGAAAATTTGACATGTGCTTCTTGGAGATCCCTACATGCTCCTTCTTCTTGTGTGTCCACTTCATTGATGCACTGCTTGTGTGTGACCTTTACTCTCAACACCATTCAAATGCCAAAAGTAGCAAAACCTCGCTCCCAAGTAGGATCTCATAGAACAGTGCCGAAAATACCCTTGGACAAGAGCGAAGGTGAAGAAGGAGACACCTATCTTCCCGTTACCCATCAGGGGTACACAGCCAAGGCAATTTTGGACTTAGGTGTAGGAGTTGCAATTGCTATCACTTCCCTATGGAAACGTTGGGGCAAGCCAGCACTCAGGCCCACGAGAATGAAGCTACAAATGGCTGTTGGTCACATTGAAAGACCCTTAGGGCTACTAGAAGGAATAACTCTCACCACTTGTAGTGTAGAGTTTGAGCATACTTTTGCTATATGTGACTTTAACAAGAATCAGGCCTACGAGATGATTATGGGAAGACCCTTCTTGAGGCAATTGCAAGTAGTACAGGATTGGGGGACAAATTCTTTGTATTTGCAACACTTAGGTGTTACAACCAAAGTCAATCTCAAGGATTTCTCTCATAGAGATGTGCCCCCTATTCAATGGAATCCCATCCATAGAGCCATAGATGATACGGAGTCATTGCATTCCATAGGATCAGGAACCTCATGGATGCATGAAGATACTCACTTATGGATGTGCAAAGTAGTCGTAGAAGAAGAGAAGAGAGAAAAAGCAAGAGAGGTAGGTGCGAAGGAAACTCATAGATCAATTCAAGACCCAGCCTATGCACCCATAGTATTTCTTGATGAAGAATTTGAACCTCATGGCTGGGCGGAGATTTTAGCAACCATGGATGTAGCCATCAATGAAGAACAATGGACACCCCACTATGATGAGGATGGCTATGACATTTCAGTTTTCGCAATAGAACCAATCCTGGGTGATCCGATTATTGAAGAATGTGAACCTAGCACTGATGCATTCGAGGACGCCAGTGACTCCGATCTAGAGTCAATTATAATGGACCCTTCTTTTGCATCAGATGAGGAATATTTCTACGAAGTAGAAGCTCACCCTCAAAGACACAAAGAGATTACGAATGAGGTGAGATTAACCACACAAGTGACCAGTATGAATGAAGGCAAGAAGAGGAAGAAGAGAGAAGTCACACCAGAGGAAGAACAATCTTTGTTTGAGGTCCCTAAAAATTTCAAGAAGTATGAAGTTGAAGATAGGAGAGTCATGATGAGGATGCCTAAACGTGAAGTAGTCATAGGAGAGGCCTATGATAACAAGGAAACTACAAAGAAAATCATAGTGATGGAGGAAGGTGAAGAGCGATGCACATACATAGGACATGACCTAAGTGAGGATGAGGAGCAGGAGTTGATAGCCTTACTATGAGAATATAGAGATGTGTTTGCATGGAGTTACAAGGACCTGAAAGGTGTAGACCCTAACATATGCTCACATACGATCCCCATGACCTCAGAGGCCAGACCCTCTAAACAGAAGCCATACACATACAATGACAACTATGCTGCCAAGATCAAAGAAGAGATAGATCGCTTGGTTGAAGCAGGATTTATCTATAAAATCGAGCACACTGAATGGGTATCCCCCATTGTAGTGGTGCCTAAAAAGAATGGCAAATTACGTGTGTGCATTAACTTGAAGAAGGTTAACACAGCCACTATTAGAGATAGTTATCCACTTCCTATCACTAAGCATCTATTAGAAAGGGTAGCAAGCAAGGAAGTGTACAGCTTCCTAGATGGGCTCTCTGGTTACAATCAAGTAGCCATTGCACTAGAAGATCAGCATAAGATGACTTTTGCCACAGACTGGGGCATATTTGCTTTTCGGGTAATGCCATTTGGTCTAACCAATGTGCCCACAACCTTTCAGAGGCTGATGTGCCATGTATTTAAAGAGTTCTTGAGGAAAATTTTGGAAGTCTATGTTTGATGATCTTTGTGCTCACTCTAACATTAGACAAACCCATATCCCTAAACTGAGAGCTATCTTTGACAAATGTAGAGAATATCAAGTCTGCTTGAACCCAAAAAAGTGTGTTTTCATGGTTAGGCAAGGCAAGATTCTAGGACACACTAGTAGACTGTTAAATGCAACTGAACGAAATTATACCACTACTGAGAGAGAAGGGTTAGGCATGGTATATGTGGTTAAAAAGTTTAGAAACTATTTGCTTGCAAATAAGTTTAAATTTTTTACTGATCATCAAGCTCTACTTTACTTGGTAAACAAGCCATGCAATACATGTAGATTAGTAAGATGGTTCCTCTTACTAATGGAATATGACTTTGAGGTAGTGGTGAGGAAGGCCAAGGCTTACTTGAGAGCAGATCATCTCTCGAGGTTGACATCCAAAGAGGCCCCACAAGGAGTATCAGATGACCTTCCTATGCTTACTTGTTTAATTTGGAAGTTGTATCACAATGGGCCAAGACCTTAGTGCCGGTACTGACATTTGGGCCTAAACATCCAGTAGTAAACACTCAAGATAGGGAGGTAGTAAAAGCACAGAAGTACCATATCATGGCAGGGAGTATGTACAAACATATAGATCAAGGAATATTAGCTTGTTGTGTGGAAGAGGATGAGTACGCGAAGTGGTTGCATTTAGTAGAGTGGGTGCATTAGAGCAACACTACTCAAGGCAACGAACTTTACAAACACTAAGGAGACTCGGAGTGCACTGGCCAACTATGGAAGCAGACGTCCATAGGATGTGCAAGGAATGCCCAACCTACCATACTAAACCACCAGTGGAACATGCCACTCTTTATCGGGTGTCTTTAGTGCTAGATTGGAGTGAACCATTAGTAGCCTTTTTGAGGACGAGAACCTTTCCCCAAGATATGACATTGACTAGACAAAGGAGCTTAGAACAAGAAGCTTTAGACTATACTCTCATTGGAGATAATCTATAGAGATGAGGAAAAGATGGGTATCTTAGATTATGTGTCCATGAGAGTGAATATCTTAAGATCTTGGAAACTGCTCACCAGGGTGTACCAGGACGACATTTTGGACCAGATCGAGTGATCAAGGCAATACTCTTTGCAGGTCTTTGGTGGCCCACACTTCACATGGATGCACATACCTATGTGAAGAGGTGTGATGTTTGTCAGCGAACTCAGTACCCTATACGTAAAGATGAGATGTCATTGAAACCTATGATGGGTGGACATGCATTCTCTAAGTGGGGAATAGACTTTGTTGGTCCTATTAATCCCCCAGCTAAGGGTTCCCATGCTGAATACATTATTGTGGCCACTGACTATCTAACCAAATGGGTAGAAGTAAAAGCTACCACGAAGAATGACACCCATACAATAGCTAAGTTCTTGTTCGAGAATGTGTTCACAAGATACGGGCTGCCAATAGAGCTAGTAGATAGAGGCACGCACTTCTTGAATGAATTCATAGAAAACATTCTCCAAGAATTCTTGGTGATACATAAGAAGTATGCCCCCTATCATCCACAAGCTAATGGACAAGCTGAGAGCACAAATAAGATTCTATCCAATGTATTGACAAAATTGGTTAATAATAAACGCTTCGATTGGGACAAACAGCTACACCATGTTGTTTGGGCATACAGACTTGCCTATAAAATGGTACTCAAAGCCACACCCTTTCAGATGGTGTTTGGCCAAAATGCAATGCTACCATTGGATTTTTTGATACCTACATTGAAAGTAGCACAAGAGCATGCCTGGATAGGCCATGAGCTCTCCTCTAGAATCTTTGATGTTGAATGATTAGGTGAAACACGATTGAGAGCTACATTAGGAATTTATGCAGCCAAGAAGAGACAAAAAGCATATTTTGATGCACATGTGAAGGATAAGGGCTTGAAAGCAGGAGACCTAGTCCTAGTCTACACCTTGAAGCAACATGCACGGAAATTAGAGAACACAGGCTATGGATCAATGATTATCAATAGGATCTCCACAAGTGGAGCAGTTCAACTAGCCACTCTAGAAGGCGACATCCTACCAAGTTACATCAGTGGATGCAGAGTCAAGTTATATCAAGAACCCCTCACGGAGGAGATGTTAAATCGACTCAATATTGCAAAGAAACGTAAAGAAGAGGAAAAGCAAATTTGAGAAGAAGCACAAGCAGAAGCTTTAGAACGCATCCGACGAATGAAATTGAGAAGACAAGGTAGAGATCATCCTATGCCTGACACTCAACAAGCTCTAGGTTATCACATGGCCATGTGTGAGGCTTCAAGTGAACGTTCCCATAGGATAGTCGATCGGCGACCTTTTGTGACCCTTGAGGTAGGACAAGGAGAGAGTGCAAGGACCATGAGAGCTTTAATTGACTCAAGAGCAGCCACTAGTGCAGTTTGACTTTCTTACTGCCGAGAATTGCAATTGAAGGTCAAGCCTATCAAGGCATATCTCATAGGATTGGGAGGTGTGGAAACCCCTTGCATGGGAGAGGTGGAACTTCCCCTCTACATTCAAGAGGTTCTAATGACAATCAAAGTGCTAGTATGTGAAGACGAGGATCTTACCGAACCTCTTGTCTTGGGCCAAGACTGGATCTATGATCATGCAGTCAACCTCAACCTAAGAAGTGGACTTCTTCAAGATTGGGTAGGCCAAAACTGCATCACGATTGAATTAGAAAATCAAGCACTCAGGCCACTAGAAAAGGCACACAATCTTGGTCCCTCCAGGAACCCACATGAAGATAATGATTCTATCCTTGTCCAAAGTTCTATGATGCAGAAGATTTTCACTCTTGACGAAGGTGCAGAAGTCAACAAGGAGTTTCCTTCTTTTCCAAAGAGGATTCGAGGAAAGCAAGCCGGGCAACACACGACACAGAGGAGGTTGATGATCAAGAAGCATGAGCACCAACCTGTGCAATATAAAGTACCTCTTGGCATGAATCAGATCTGGATACGCAAGGGTGGAAAACCCACGGCTCCAGAGACAGGATCTCAAAGATGCACCAAACGAGCTACACTGTCGAGGATTTCAATGAAGGAGTGCCCTAGGCAACACTCTAGACATAACATTTCTATTTGGGTCCCGAAGCGGTCAATGAAGGCTATCCCAAATGCTAAACAAATTTAGGTGCCCAAGACCTGCTTACAAGCTCAAATAGCTTCACCTCCATTTACAAGATTGAGTCAACATTCACGGCACTCTTGGCACAAATCCTAGGGCAAACACCTACACTCCACACCATTACATCTTCAGTCACACCTGGGAATGTCGGGAAATGGGTACCCAAAAGATCCCAAATCCAACAAAGTCTAGTCCACAAACCTTTGCACATCATGACCACTAAAAGCTACGATTCAATCAAGGTTTGGAGACCTAAACCCCATATCAAACCCCCTGACCCAATTTTGTAAATCAGTCCACTCTGATGTAGGTGCATTCTGAGTACATTGCACATCCAAAAGTATGCATCTAGGATGAACACTAACCTACTAACCAACATTCACACACATCACAAACACTTCACCCACTAACCCCTAACCACTTGGAATGTCATGTTAGTATTGTGGAGGGAACACCATAATATCGTGTTTCCTATGCAGTGCTAATGTGCCTCTCTTCTTCTAGCAGATAAGCATCAACAGCTACAAGCAGCCTCATGGCAGAAGCTGTTGCGAACATTTGTTTTATGTAGGGTATAAGTTTCAAATTATGTAAATACCTTTGGGAAGTCTTCAAATACTTCAAGAAGGCTCATATTATTCATAAAATGTAGCAAAAATACCACGTGAGTTCTAGAACATGGTGAGTCAAATTAGTGAGTCACAAGGGAGCTTCAGTGGTGTCCTAGTGGAAGGTCGATGTGGCTAGTTCTCAAAGTCCATCAATACTTTGCTTATTTGAGCACTTAAGTCATGTAATACCTCCATCCAAGTGTCTACAACGAATTTAGATGTATTAGGAAGGTTTTAGATTAGTTTCCCATGCTATAAAAAGAGGAGAAAAGTCGTGATCTTGTGGATGTCCAAGAGAGTCATATGTGTATCTCTACACTGCTGTAGTTTTGTATGCAGAGATTGCAGAGCTTGCATCTCCCTCATTATATATCCAAATTACATGTTTGATAGCTCATTGGAAAGCTTGTACTGTCTAATTTTTTCCTGTAAAGTTTCATAATCATTGGATTTGTGAGCTGAGAGCAATACTCTCTGCAAGTAGTGTGTGTTCTCTGTTTTTAATCCCTGCTGAAGGTCTCCATTAAACCTCAAACTTGCAGAGGTCATATCTCCTTGTGTATGTATCCAAATCATGTGTTCTTTGGCTTGTTAGAAAGCTCTTTAAGTCTACTTGTATTCTGGAAAGTTTCAAAGTCATTGGAGTTGTGAGTTTAGAGCAGTAGTCTCTGCAAGTGATGTGTGTCCTCAGGTTCATCTCTTTTTCAAGGTCTCCATTAAAGCTGCATATTGCAGAGGTCATAGCTCATTGTGTATTTATCCATTTGAGGTGTTCTATATCTTGTTGGAAAGATCTTAGAGTCTAGTTTATGTGTGTGAAACAGTTTTGGAAAATTCCAAGTGAGTAAAGAGTAATTTGCTCTGAAAGAAAATTGGTTTGTGCATACAAGTTTGTGAAAAAAGTCAACTAGGTCCTGTTGGGTTTCACCTACTTCTAGCTGTACTTTGGAGATCAATAAACTCCAACATTGGTATCAGAGCAAGTACTTGGAGGCTTGGAGAAGGTTATCATACCTTGACGAAGAATTTGAAGCTATCAAAGAAGCAGTTCATCATCAACACTACACAAAGGTAGAAGAAGATTGCAAGGAGGCATCTGAAGCAACATCCAAGCAAAGAAAGGTGCACATACCTCATTTACAAGGTAAATATTATATTTCTTCTCATCACACACATTGGAAAGGAGGCTTAAAGGAGGAAGCTTAGCATTTGTATTATGGGAGACCAACATGCACAAATAGAGAAGCTTGATAAGACCAATTATCAAGCATGGAAGTTTAGAATCACAGCATACTTGCAAGGTAGAGGCTTGTATGGTTTGATTGACGGGACAGATATCAAACCCACATTACCAGAGGACCCAAATCAGCAACAATTGAGGGAGTTTAGACTTTGGAATGAGAGAGACAAAAGGGTTATATTCATTTTATCACAAAATATTCAAGATTCAATGGTAGGACACATACAAGATCTAGACACAAGTAGAGATGTTTGGCTTGCATTGGAAAGGTTGTATGCTACAGGTACAAGAGCAAGGAAGATTCAACTCAAAAATGAGTTGAATAACATAAAGAAAGATACAAGGACATCGGTCAATGATTACATATTGAAAGTTAAAGAGATTGCAGATCAACTAGGATCAATTCAAGCTCATGTGGAGGACGACGACTTGGTTGCACATACTCTCAACGGACTCAAAGATGATGAGAGATGGAAACCCTTCATTACTTCAGTTTATGTCAGAGGAGAATTACCAGATTTTGATCAACTTATTGCCCTCATGGTCACGGAGGAGATGAATCTAAATGGTTCTACTTCAAATCAAAAAGGATCTCAAGGACAAGCTCTTTATGTAGGATCATCAAGAGGTGGAAGAGGTTCAAATAGAGGTCGAGGAAGAAGGAGCGATGATCAAAGGACTTCAAGTGGCTTCTTCAACACAAGAGGAAGAGGAAGATCAAGCGCTAGAGGTACGAGAGGCTACTACAACTACAACCAAAGACAAAGGAGTGAAGATAATAAGAACAATTGCTATATATGTGGAAGGTATGGACACTATGCCAAAGATTGTTATCAAAATGAAAATAATCAAGGTGGTAATCGAAGAGGAGGCTATTCAAGAAGAGGTAAACAACAAGGAAATTATGCAGTTGAAGGTAAAAGTGATGATTATGATTCTCTTCTTATGATGAATGTAGAAACTAAGATGAATTGCAATAGCGATGTATGGTATGTAGATAGTGGTTGTTCTAATCACATGTCTCATGATGCTTCATGGTTTTCTAATATGCATAATCCGTCATGTAAAGGTCTTGTTGAAACAGGAGATGATACAACACATAAGATTATGCAGGTTGGAGATGTTGTTATGCAGGATAAGAGCAAGACAAATTGCTTGAAGGATGTCCTTTATGTGCCAACGATCACTAAGAATTTGATGTCGGTTGGTCAAATGGTAGAAAAAGGTCTACAAGTGAGATTTAACCATGCAGGTTGCTTCATTGAGGATCCAAAGCAAAGGAGGTTAATTGCTAGAGGTCAAAAACAAGGTAGATTGTTTACATTCAAGGTAAACCCAAATCATACAAACTATTTCTCTTATGGTATGCATCGAATAGCACAGCTTGATCTATGGCACAAAAGGATTGGACACATGAATGTACACAGGTTAAAAGAGCTATCAAAGAAGAGGATTGTTGAAGGATTACCTGATCTTACTAAGCAACATATGGTGCATCTTTGTGAAGCATGTCAAATGGGTAAGCAGAGTAGACAACCTTTCAAGCATTCAAGCTATGTAAGTGATGGTTTGCTAGATCTCATACACACAGATGTGTGGGGACCTACTAAAGAGGAATCCTTGGTTGGTAATAAGTACTATGTATCATTCATTGACGATCATAGTAGAATGACATTTGTGTATTTTATTAAACATAAGAGTGAGGTCTTTGATTGTTTCAAGAAGTTCAAATCATATGTCAAAAAGCAAACAGGAAGGTATATTAAGAAGCTAAGATCCGATGGAGGAGGAGAGTATTTCTCTCAAGCTTTTACTGATTTTTTGTATGATGAAGGTATCAAAAGAGAAGTTACATGCAGGTATACTCCACAACAAAATGGAGTCGCAAAAAGAAGAAACAGAATCATAGCAGAAGCATCTAGAAGCATGCTTAATGATATGTGTTTGCCTAATTATTTTTGGGTTGAAGCTGTTAGCACAAGTGTTTACATTATGAATAGAGTTCCGACTGCTGGAGTTCATCATTTGACACCATATGAGGTATGGCATGGAAGGAAACCAAGTGTAAGTCATTTGAAAGTATTTGGCTGTGTATGTTATGTACATGTACCTAGTGAGGTGAGATCTAAACTTGATGCGAAATCAGAAAAATGTATATTTATTGGTTATGCAGATACTCAAAGAGGATATAGATGCTATAATCCTCATACCAATAAGGTTGTTGTGTCAAGAGATGTAAACTTTGATGAATCACTTTCATGGTATGCAGATAAGAATTGTTTGCAGGTCATGTATGAAAATGAAGAAGGTGTGATTGAAGGAGATGAATGCATAGTTCAGACATCAGGAAGTTTAAATGATGAAAGAAGTGGTTTAGATGAAGAAAGAGGATCACCTTTCAATGGAAGATTAAGGCAAGAGTCACCTCCAAGTGTTAAAAGTAAAGGTAAACTCAAACTTGTTGAAGTTAATGATGAAGGAGAGGAAATTAGTGATGTATGTGAGTATGGAGAATCATCAAAGGTTCCTAATAAGAAAGGAAGAGCATCTACATTGGAGGTAAGAAGAACTTCAAGAGTAAGTAAGCAACCTCAAAGGTATACTTATGAATCTTTCATGAATACTCATTATGCTTTTATGACAAAAGTTGAGCAGGAAAATGAACCCACATGTTATGATGAGGCCAAAGGAGATGAAAAGTGGGAGAAAGCAATGAGAGAAGAAATGGAAGCACTACAGGATAACAAGACTTGGAATTTAGTTCCAAGTACACCAAAGCAAAAGGTAATTGGTTGCAAGTGGGTTTTTAAGATTAAAAGAAATAGTGATGGTAGTGTGTCTAGATATAAGGCTAGACTTGTAGCAAAAGGATATAATCAAACTCAAGGTGTGGACTATGAGGAAACATTTAGTCCAGTAGCAAATATGGCAACGGTGAGAACTTTGTTGGCTTTAGCTGCAAGTAAAAGGTGGAATATATATCAACTCGATATAAAGAATGCCTTTCTTAATGGTGAGTTAAATGAAGAAGTGTATATGTCACAACCAGATGGTTATGTGGATGCAAAATGTCCTAATCATGTATGCAAGTTAAAGAAGGCATTGTATGGTCTTAAGCAGGCACCAAGGGCATGGAATGCAAGGTTGGTAAAGTATCTTATGCTGCAAGGATACACAGCGAGTCATGTTGATCCTTCACTTTATGTAAAACATGTAGATGGCATGTATGTCTATGTATGCATTTATGTGGATGACTTGTTGATTACAGGGAATGATGCAAAAGCAATTGATGAGATAAAAGGTAATTTGGGAAAGGAATTTAAAATTTCAGATCTTGGTTTGCTCAGATACTTTCTTGGGATTGAAATTGTGTATAGCGATGAAGGTATGTGGTTGATACAAAGAAAGTATATATGTGATATGCTGAAAAGGTTTGGTATGCAGGAATGTAAATTTGTTTCTACTCCAATGGAATGTAATGTAAAGCTAAGCGCAAAGGAAGGTGATGAGTTGCATGATATGAATGTATATAGATCCATGGTAGGATCTTTGATTTATGCAACAAAAACTAGACCTGATATATGTTATGCAGTGGGAGTATTGTCACAGTTTATGCATGAACCTAGAGTACCTCATATGCATGCAGCGAAAAGAGTGCTTAGGTATTTGAAAGGTACCATGAACGAAGGATTATTTTATAGTCATGATGCTGATCTAATTCTTAAAGTCTCTAGTGATGCAGATTGGGCTAGCAAAGATGACAGAAGATCCACAAGTGGATATGTGGTAATTGCAGGAAACAAGACATTAACATGGAGTTCAAAGAAACAGCCTACAGTTGCTTTATCTTCTACAGAGGCTGAGTATAGAGGTTTAGCATTGGCTACTACTGAGGTTATGTGGTTTAAAAAGTTGTTTCATGACTTGAATGTGCAGGTTGATGTACCACTCATATATGGGGATAACTTGAGCAGCATTCATATGACCTCAAATCCTATTTTTCATGCTAGAACAAAGCATATAGAGGTTCACTATCATTATGTTCGAGAGAAGGCCATGAACAATGAAGTGCAGGTTTCTTTTGTTGGAACAAAGGATCAAGTTGCAGATATCTTCACCAAATCCTTGGATGGACCAAAGCTTCAAAGATTCAACTATATTCTTGGCATGAAGGAAATACCCTTTGAAACTTGAGGGGGAGAATGTTGTGAACATTTGTTTTATGTAGGGTACAAGTTTCAAATTATGTAAATACCTTTGGGAAGTCTTCAAATACTTCAAGAAGGCTCATATTATTCATAAAATGTAGCAAAAATACCACGTGAGTTCTAGAACATGGTGAGTCAAATTAGTGAGTCACAAGGGAGCTTCAGTGGTGTCCTAGTGGAAGGTCGATGTGGCTAGTTCTCAAAGTCCATGAATACTTTGCTTATTTGAGCACTTGAGTCATGTAATACCTCCATCCAAGTGTCTACCACAAATTTAGATGTATTAGGAAGGTTTTAGATTAGTTTCCCATGCTATTATAAGAGGAGAAAAGTCGTGATCTTGTGGATGTCCAAGAGAGTCATATGTGTATCTCTACACTGCTGTAGTTTTGTATGCAGAGATTGCAGAGATTGCAGAGCTTGTATCTCCCTCATTATATATCCAAATTACATGTTTGATAGATCATTGGAAAGCTCTTACTGTCTACTTTTTTCCTGTAAATTGTCATAATCATTGGATTTGTGAGCTGAGAGCAATACTCTCTGAAATTAGTGTGTGTTCTCTGTTTTTTATCCCTACTGAAGGTCTCCATTAAACCTCAAACTTGCAAAGGTCATATCTCCTTGTGTATGTATCCAAATCATGTGTTTTTTGGCTTGTTAGAAAGCTCTTTAAGTCTAATTGTATTTTGGAAAGTTTCAAAGTCATTGGAGTTGTGAGTTAAGAGCAGTAGTCTCTGCAAGTGATGTGTGTCCTCAGGTTCATCTCTGTTTCAAGGTCTCCATTAAAGGTGCATATTGCAGAGGTCATAGCTCATTGTGTATTTATCCATTTGAGGTGTTCTATATCTTTTTGGAAAGATCTTAGAGTCTAGTTTATGTGTGTGAAACGGTTTTGGAAAATTCCAAGTGAGTAAAGAGAAATTTGCTCTGCAAGAAAATTGGTTTGTGCATACAAGTTTGTGAAAAAAGTCAACTAGGTCCTGTTGGGTTTCACCTACTTCTAACTGTACTTTGGAGATCAATAAACTCCAACAGAAGCAGCACGCCCGAGCTCACAGGAAGGAATAAGTACTGCAAGGATAATGTGGAGAGTCTACCTATTGACATGCCACCAACTGAACGACCTGTAGAGCTGCAACACCTCCAGCAAATACCTATACCGGATCCTCCCACGGGAATAAGAGAGAGAGTCCATGCAAATTCTCATTGGTTGAATGGCATGCTAGGACCCTTAGGGGAGGCTAATTATATATGGGAGTCCAAGTGTGAGTATGACAAGTCATGGGTCCGATTCCAATTCTTTTCCAAGGAGTTTGAGACTCTCCAGAACACACAAGAACTTTAAACCATATGGAAGCATGCACGGCTGTCGGAGTACTTTGCAGCACCCTTACCCAAAATAGATCTCCTACGATGTTACTACTTGGTTTCAACATTACACGCAAATGAAGAAAAAGATAAGCAAGGACCATTTGTCCTTCCTTCTTTATTGGGCAACAATGAGTTGAAAAGGTTCGAACTTACATTGGAATTGGTGAGCTCTGATTTGAACATGCACGGCATGCATGTGCCCTCTGAGAAGGATGCTCTCATTCCCACTAACATGAAGAATCAAAAGCTACAAAAGTTGAAAGATATGGTGGCACTTACACCAAACGTGTCCATCCCTCTCCGTATGTGCATGCAACATTTGTGTTTCTTGGGCTGGATTGATTCACACAACCCCCCCACCATCAACCGCCTAGAATAGAAGCCGTGGAGATCACCTCGACTACTCACCCCACAGAGCAAGCCTTCATCTTCCGTAGTCCAACCTCCAGTTCAACCTTGTTCTCCTCTTTTGAAAACCCTTTATATAATACCTCCACTGTCATAACAGAATCCCTCATAGAGCCTGCCCTAGGACAACCATCCCCCACACCCTCGGTCATAGGCCATCTTGACACTAGATCCATATTCTTTGGATTCCCTGCCACCACGCTTCCTTTCATGACCTTCCCACCTCCGGTCTCTCACTTCCCACCCCCCATACCATCAGTCCTTCAACCCACCCATGACTACTTTTGTAGAATGTTTCAAACCACCACCCTGTTGATATATTTAGGTAGTGATGTATGTGAACACACTAGGACCGTCGGGGCACTTTTTTCCCTCTTTAGGAGGTTTTCTTTCCCCGGCTTGTATATACACCTATTCCCCTAATGCGCGACTTATCTTTGTACATTCTCTAGTAATACATTCATTATTGTGTGTTTGTGCTCCAAGCTTCTTCTTCTTCCTTGTTCTGTTTGAGTGCTTTCGCAGACGTCTAACTCCAACAATTGGTATCAGAGCAGGTCGTCGCTTCATCTAGGGCGCCGTCGACACTCCTCTGTTTGCAGTCTTAGAATCACACGAATTTTGGTGAGCATACTCAGCGTGTTTTTGAGATCAAAATAGCTTTGCTGTGTGGTGCCGAAATCACGATCTCAGCTCGTTTCGGCCTCCGAACGCACTATCATAGCGCTTGTGCAAGCTATTTCATCTTTTTGTGCCAAAGGTATATACCAGTTTTTGTTCACCAGTTTAAGCGTCTTGAAGTCTGGTACAGGTCTAGCAAAATTCTTCTGGGCTCTTCCGTTCAACTTTTTGAGATACATTCAATTTTCTGCATCAAGGTATTTTAGTCACCGGCCATGGCTGAAAGCAGTGATGTATTCCGTATGTTGGCTGTTGAGGATAAGTTGGATGGTACCAACTACCCATTATGGGCTTATATGATGTGTTGTTCTAGCACAATGGTGAGAACCACGTTAAGAAGCTTCACCTCCTTAATTGTCAATCCGCGGAAGAGATAGGAGTGATATGAAGATCGTGAATGTGAGATGATGTGAGAGTGAAGGTGAGAAGCACCAAGATGCACACACACATACACACACACAATGAAGAGACAAGCAAGACACAATGGAAGGTGGGAAATTAGCTCTATTACTCAAGAACACTATTACAAGCTCAAAAGAACTCTAACCTCAAACAAGCTAACCTCAAAAATGAGCTCTCTAGCTCTTTTTATAGTTTCTAGACTAATTTTGACCGGTTTCACATCTAGTGACTGGCATAGTTAAAAATTAGGTCCTAGATGCTATTTGGAAAAACGATGTCTAAAAATAACGAAAATTGATACGCTTGTTCTACCTAAGCTCCTCAAGCTCGAGGACTCCTCGGCTTGCACAAAATGGAGCTATGGATTACAAAATGGGGTTTTCTATGTTACATATGTTACAATAGTGATAAAAATCACTGTTGGAGGTTTTTGAAAAGTATTTTTAGAACATGATTCTTTGAAAAAAGATTCCACTGGCTCACTGCTCCGTCGTTACATGCTTCCGCATCGTCTGTGCCTCTAGCTGCTTCCAACACCCCCCTCCCTCTCGCTTCTGTCGTCCCTGACAGAACCTTGTTGTGGGGTCTGCCGGATATAGTTCTGTAGGAGGTCTTGAGCGAGGGTGTGCTCGGAGATACGATGCCTCGGGCCAGATCTGCCTCGAGTTTCTCCCAGTCGATTGGTTGCGGTTCTTCCGGTGGTGGGAGCTGATAGTGTGTGGAATAGACCATTCGTTCACAGGCAAATAATTGTAATAAATGTGTAGGCCTGCTTATGAATACCTCTGAATGGTATTCCCAGAAGCCGGTTGTGAACATCTCTTCGAACGTCTGCTTGTAGCACGCCGGTAGGTACTTTATTCTGCAGTGCCACGCATAACACACCCGTAGCGATGGCGTTGTACTCATATCATATACCAGGTCAAAATTGCCATGCTCAAAGCCGGAGGTGTTGACATGGGGTGCCTTGACGCGTCGGAAGACTTTAAAAATCATTTGCATCATGTCAAAGATTTTGACAGTCATATGTGCCGCTATATCGTCCATATGCTTTAATCTAGGGAGCCAGTGGCGAATTGTAGCCATCATGTAGCCAACAGTTGGTAACTCAATGGGTGGCTTAAAATAGGGGTAATTCAACCAGTCTTGGCACTGCTTATTGTTTTGTACCTTAATAGCAAAGGCAGTCCAGGAGCGGCGTCGTGGTACTGGTCCCCAACACCGGTTATACTTCAAATGCAAAGGTGCCTTTACCCATGTACTCATCATTTCTGGATACTGCTGTAGTAAATCTTTTCGCCACTCTGGTTGATAGATCTTTCCTTGCTGCGCATCTAGTGGCAAATCATCCGCCTCAAACTGAGTCGCATGTGATGGTTTTTTACCTGTCTCTTTCTCAATGGCTAACTGGTATTCGGCCATTAACATAAAATACGGTTTATACTGTAGCTCATGCCCAGATATGTATCGTCGCGGGGCCAAATGAGCAAAGAATGGAGACTGTAATATCCTTTCTTCTATCATCGCCATGGCATGTAATTGTGCCTCTACTCTAGCTGAGTGTGTTGTTCCAAGTTCCTCAATTGTCTTCATCCACGCGGGGGTCGGAAGTTCGTAAGTCATCTGACCTTCGGCCGTGACGCGTCCGCCTGGGATGGGTTGTGGCTCGTATGCCTCTTCAAACGTTTCCTCCACCGGAATGGTGACAGTTTCTTCTTCAGCTGGTAGCTCAGGTGGGGAATCTGGCCTTGGTGGTGCTTCATATACTGCAATCCTTGATTCAAGGTTCGATACCTGGGCCCGTAATGAGTTGAGTTCCTCTAGGAGGTCAGGAGAGGGGTCCACAAGTGCGGGTATGTCTTGGTGTGCCGGTTCTCGTAACTGGAGTAATTTGTGATCTTCTTTGAGTTTCTGTAACTCCTCGTTCATGCGGTCATATTCATCTAGCAATCTTACATGATCGTCTAGCAGCATCCTCATCGAGTCTAAAGGAATGGCTTTGAACCTGCTAGGACTGAGTGGTTGGTCTGGGTGGTCGAGCGTTGCTTCTAAGTTTTCTCGGTTCTGATCCTGTAAGCGCTGGTTTTCTTCCTTGGCGGCTGCTAGGTGTCTTCGTAGTAAGCCCATGTTTCGTGTTAGTGTTGCATTGCGGACTGTCTGGGCTCTTAATAAGTTATCCAGGTCAGCAGTTGCTTCCTTGGTCTTTTCTTCGCTTTCTAGTTCCAATTTGTGATAATCCTCGCGTAATTCCTGGTATCGGGTGTTCAAAGAGGCATTCTCAATAGACAATAAATTAAGCTGCGACTGTAAGTCATTGGTTGTCCTCTGCAGCTGCTGATAATTATCACCAAGAGATGTGAACTCGTCTCTTACTTGCATCATACACATGAACATCTGTCGGAATGCATTATCTACAGTGGGTGATAGTATTAATGGGGTGCTAAATGAAGATGTAGTTGGTGTAGATGCAACGGGAATGGGGAATGGGGGTGGGAAGGTGGATGATGTAGTGATTGTTGAAAATTGTGATGTGCCTAAAAAAGTTTGTGCCGTGAGTGAAGTGAGTGATGGTGCAGTGAGTGGTGAGATGTCCATGTCAGTGGACGTATCTAGTGCGGTGACCGTGAATATGGGTGTGATTGTGGGTACTCGTGCTGGTGTAAATACGGGATTTACAAAGGTTGAGGGGTAATTTACAGGGGGGCTGGCTGGAGCAGCTTGGTAGAAAGGGGAAAGAGGGGTTACACTGGGTCGGGGAGGTGAGACGGGGGAGAAGGTTAATGGCGGTGGGAATGGGAAAAGGGGTCTTGGAGTTGTGGGGAAAGATGGAAAAGATTGATGAAGGAATGGGTTGGATAGAAAGGTGGGTGTGGGAGGGGGTAGACTAGGGCTAATGGGTGCGGGAATTGTGGGGTTAGTGGTCGTAAAGACAATTTCTGCAATGCCACCGGCGAATGAAGATGTTGGTATGGGGGAAGGAGGGTGAAGAGGGGAGGCTGGAGGGATGGGCGGTGATGGAGGAGCGGTTGGGGTGGTCGGTACTTCAGTGACTACTGAGATATGTACAGTTGTAGCGCGGGGTGGGGAATCTATAAGGATGGTTTCTACTGCCAACAAACTTTCGGGGACGAGGCGTGCCTCCCTGGCTTGTTCTGAAGACTGTGCTCCTGTGGGTACACGAATGTATTCGCTGGGCTTTGAAAGTAGTCGTACTCTGCGGGGGTCAAACTGTGGTAGTGGCTTTCTTTGCAAGTACCTGAGTGCTTTGTTGGAGCCTACTGATTTGACTAACTCTCTGAATCCTTTGATGTATGCGTCTTCGAATCCGCCTGTGACAAGTTCTTGTTCTATTATTGTTTGACTCTCTTCCTCTGTCAGTTTTTTGCGTGCCCAAACTTTTTCCATAGTTCTATACAACTTCTTGATAGCTAGTGTGTAAGCTGCTGCTTCGTAAGTTTCATCTTCATGGGTACTTGTATCACCATGTGTGTCTGTTTGTTGGCCTTGGCCATCTGTCTGTTCATGCTCTTGGGATTCCTGTGTTCCCTGGCTAGCTTCGTCGTCTCCTTCGTCGTCATCGGTTGCTGTTCTTTTGTCATCAGAGCTGGACACGATCTGTCCTTGTGGTTGATCCCTGGGTGTGGTAGGGTAGCTAGGCCTTTCAAATTCTTAAGAAAACAATTGTCCTTCTGAAAACTGGAACTCATTGGAGAATGCATCGGGCATCTCAAAATCAAAAGTTTGGTCCAGTGGCTCTGCTTGTCCTGCTTCTAAATGGGGTATTGGAAAAGAGAAAGCTTCCGCACCAATAGTGGTGGGAAGTTCAGCTGCTGTGGTGATAGGTTCTGTGGTTGTGGCTGCTTGGGGTGCAACAGTACTGGTGGTGCCCTCCGGCGTAACTGGTCTTGATAACCGTATACGAATTGGTGGTACCGTGGGAGTGGCTGCTGTTGGTGACTGCTCTGGAGATGGTTGTGGCAAGGGTGATTCTGGGACTTGTAGGCATGGGATAGTACCTCTCATCCGCTTTCCGGCTCTGCCTTTGCTAGACTTTCTAGCCTTCCTAGTGGTGCCTTTAAATGCTTTCAGTTCCTCACTGGTCATGGCACGCTCAATTGGTAAGTCATACGCCAAGCACATATATATGATCCTGGTGAGGGCGCAGCACCCATTGATTACCTTCTTTCGCTCCCATCTATGTTGTGTCAAATAGAGCTGATCAATTATCCAGCTAGCTAGATCAACCGTTTGAGGTCCAGTACATGCTAAGTACAATCCAAACCAGATTCTCTTGTGAGGCATGGTAAAACGATCCTGAGCTGGGAAAGCAAAGTGCTGCATGCATATCCGTAATGGCTTAGAGAGCTCAGGTGTTATAGCAGAAATATCCTCCCACTTAGTTACGTCACCACGTTTCATCTGCTCTAGGACTAGTCGTTCTCTCTCCGTCGGAGTGTGTATTCCATGTATTTTCAGAGCTGCGCGAATTAAATCTTTAGACAAATAAAACCTTCTGAATGGAGGATCATTTACCAAGGATGGTAACATGAATGTGCCGGGTAGATCCTTGTTTTCTGAAGCTGTTAAGGTGGTTACCAAGTAAAAACATCTGTAAAAATCGGGCTTAGGCAGGGGGTCGCTAAAATACTCTGTAAATCCCGCTCGTGCCCAAACGTGCGTTAAATCTTGTGTATTCTGCAGTCCTTCAAATTCTCTTGAAAAGAACTGGTACTTGGTCCATGTGCGAAGATCAAATGCCAAGTTGGCCTCAAATATGAAATCAGCGTCTGCTAAGGGTCCTGCTAGGCCTTGAAACCAGTGAGAATTACGATGAATCTTCTCAGTATATCCTCTAGGAGGATCGTTGATTGGCATGGGTCCTGGAAAACCTTGAAACTCTGGTGGTTGCATCGTAGGATAAGATTCCGCTAGTAATTCTCCAATAGTGGCCATCGGTGCACTGGGGCCAGCTTCTGATGGTCCTGCTTCGGTTTGCATGATGACTGACGAGCTAATAGAAAAGATCTGCTACAAAAGATTAACACATTAGCATGGAAATTAATTATGATCCCATTAAGGTGAGACCGCAATCCTTTTCCATAACCGATGTGTAACCCATGTAGCCAAGTGTCATGAAGTGATTGATGCAATGATCATTTGCAAAAATAATGCAGGTCTCTAGACACCTACATGGTTCAGATTATGCCTACAATTCTTGATGAGCTTTTATTATGCATGATGTGGGGTTTTGGTGTATGAATTTATACAAGGTTTGGTTGAGGGTGAATTATTACAAGGGTGGAGTTTAAACGGGGTGGGAGAATTGTTAGATAATGGGGTACAAGAAGACGTTTGGATATGTTTTGGTATCCATTTCCTAAGAGTCTTTGAGTGGGTGGTATGTTTCTGCTGAGGGACAAAAAGTGGTATCGAGTTTGGTTGTATTGAAGGATGGAAAGATTTCTGAGGGGTATTTATTACATGGCTCGAGGGTTGGGCTATAATACATTGCTTGGGTACCCAAATGTGCATGGGTGTGGGTCGATTGATAAGATACTTCTTGGCGATCCAAATCTGTCGAGTACTTGTAGAAGAAGATCGAGGGGACTTCGGATGCTGACTCTGCTTCTTTTGAAACTTTGTCCTGTTCTCGTCTGCAGTGTTGCCAAAAGCCTGTGGTTGCTTTCCTTTTGGCACCCATATTTGTTTCGTGCCACTTGTTCTGTGATGTTGATACTGCTGCTTTCCTTGCCTTATCTGGTGGTGTCGTCGATTTGGGTTCCTCTGTTGTGGTTGACTCCTTCGTGGTTTGGTTTGAGAGGTACATTGGACACTCTGCTTTGGAAAAGAAGGGAGATCCAACACTTGCGTGACCTGCCCATTAGGAAGTGATTCGTTCTTTATCTTTAATCTAGGCCAGCCCGCAGCAAGTTTGGAAGGATGAGCACCGCAGGGTGTTGTGCTCATTTGGCCGCTGATGCAACCCACCTGACCACTGATTTTGTTCAACTGCCCTAGCGGTTGGGTAGCTGCCCCTTCTAGTTTGGAGGAAGCCCCAGGGAAGATCTCCTGTCGTTCTTCTGATTGACAATTGTCCCTAGCCAAGCCCGAGTGGGTTGGTGTAGACGTAACGTGACTGGTCTGACCCAAGATCTTCCGGTCTTCCGTCGCATGCGTTTCATAGGGTCTAGGGTTACAAACCTCAATCGGAATGCAATTAGGGAAGTCAAGCGGTATCACTCGCTTCTGCTCTAAGGTTCCAATTTGTAAGGAGCCTTGTCTAAGATTTAGGTCCACTGAGTGATCGTATAGCCAATCTTGGCCAAGGATTAGGCGTTCTATCAGGTTGTCATCATGGCACACTAGTAGCTTCGCTGTCATGGTCACATCCTTAATGAGGATAGGAAGGTCCACCTCACCCATGCAAGGGGCTTCCATGCCTCCTAGGCCTATGAGGTATGCCTCAATTGGCCGCATTTCTATTCCTGAATCCTTATAGTGGGACCATCTAATCGCACTAGTCGCAGCACCTGAGTCAATTAAAGCCCTGAGCTCTTGGCAAGGGTTGTCGTTCTCTAGCCTGACTGTAATGAATGGTCTCCTATCCACTATACTAGGATGAGTGGTTGACTTTACTTGACACATGGCCATGGGATATCTAGGTGTAGTTTCCAGATGGTTATAATGTTCTCTCCCTAGTCCTTGTCTTCTTAACTTCATGCGCTTAATGTGTTCTATTGCTTCTGCCTGAGCTTCCGCTCGTATTCTATTTTCTTCCTCCTTACGCTTCTTTGCTAACGTGAGTCGTCTAAGCATATCCTCAGTAAGAGGTTCCTGATATAACTTGACTCTACAACCACTAATGTAATTAGGCATTACGTCTCCTTCTAAGGTGGCTAACTGTACTGTGCCACTTGTTGAGAGTCTGTTAATGATCATAGGTCCATAACCTCGCTTTTCTAACTTCCGTGCGTGTTGTTTCAGCGTATATACTAGAACTAAATCTCCTTCTTTTAAGCCTTTATCTTTCACATGTGCATCAAAATATGCTTTCTGTCGTTTCTTTGCTGCGTATATTCCTGCCGCTGCCTTTAGCCTGGTTTCTCCTAATCGTTCCAAGTCCATTATTCTTGCTGATAATTCATGGCCGGTCCACTGATGTTCTTGTGCAACCTTAAGGATCGGTATCAAGAAGTCCAAAGGAAGCACTGCATTCTAACCAAAAACCATCTGAAAGGGAGTTGCATTGAGTACGGTCTTGTAGGCCACTCGATATGCCCAAACAGCGTGATGTAATTGTTTGTCCCAATCTGAACATTTGTTGTTCACGAGTTTCGTCAGTACGTTACAAAGGATCTTATTAGTGCTTTCAGCCTGACCATTGGCCTGAGGATGATATGGTGCGTATTTCTTGTGAATCACCATAAAATCCTATAACAAATATTCAATGACTTGGTTTAGAAAGTGAGTTCCGTGATCGCTCACTAACTCTATAGGCAATCCATATCTTGTAAAGACATTCTCAAATAAGAATTTTGCAGTTGTGTGTGCATCATTCTTTTTCGTGGCTTTTGCCTCAACCCATTTCGTAAGATAATCTGTGGCAACAATAATGTATTCAGCATGTGTACCTTTTGCAGGGGGGTTAATGGGTCCTACAAAGTCTATACCCCACTTTGAAAATGCACGTCCGCCCATCATGGGTTTCAATGGCATTTCATCTCTGCGAGTAGGAAACTCAGTTCTTTGGCACACATCACATCTCTTTACATAGGTATGAGCATCCATGTGAAGAGTGGGCCACCATAATCCTGCAAAGAGGATGGCTTTGATTATCCTATCGGGTCCAAAATGGCCTCCTGCAACACCTTGGTGTGCAGTCTCTAGTATGCTCAGATAATCGCTCTCATGAACACATTTTCTTAGATATCCATCTCGTCCTCTTTTGTATAGGTTATCGCCATTAAGTGAATAATCTTGAGCTTCCTGCTCTAGACTTCGTTGTCGCGCTAAGGTCATTCCTTGAGGGAATGTGTTCGTCCTCAAGTATGTCACTAATTGTTCACTCCAGTCTGGTGTGAGAGACACATGATATAGTGTAGCATGCTCTACTGGTGGTCTTTCACAACAAACATGGCATTCTTTACATAACTTGTAGACATCTGCTTCCATCGAAGGCCAATATACTCTTAGTCTATGCAGAGTCTATAGTGTTCGATGTTTCGAATGATGTTGCTTTAATGCACCTACATGTGCTAATTGCAACCAATTCGCATATTCTGATTCATCTACACAACAAGCAAGAATCTTTTGATTATTCTGTTTATATATGCTTCCTGCCATTATTTGGTATCTCTGAGACTTGGTAATCTCTCCCTCTTTGATCTTTATCCTAGGATTCTTGGGTCCGTTTGTCAGAATAGGGACTATAGGTTTAGCCCATTCTGGTGCTATCTCAAGGTTAAACAAGTATGCATCTGGTAGATCATCCGCTACTCCTTGAGGAGCTTCTCCTGAGGTTAATCTTGAAAGGTGGTCAGCTCTAAGATGTGTCTTTCCTTTCCTGACTACAACTTCAAAATCATACTCCATGAGTAATAGAAACCAACGTATCAGTCGTCCCGTGTTACATGGTTTGTTGACTAAGTACAATAGGGCTTGATGATCCGTAAAGAACTTGAATTTGTTGGCCAACAAGTAGTGCTTAAACTTCTTTACTGCGTAGATCATCCCTAATCCTTCTCGTTCCGTCGTGGTGTAATTTCTTTCTGCTGCGTTCAATTGTTTGCTCGCGTAAGCTATGGGGAGATCTATGTTACCTTCATTCGTGGGTTGTGCTAACACGCATCCTATGGCATAATTGGATGCATCCACATGTACATGGAATGGCTTAATCCAATCTGGGGTTGTCAATATAGGTGCTGAGCACAAGTGTCGTTTAAGTTCATTGAATGAATTTTCACATTCATCTGTCCATTCAAAATTGGTTAAAAGAGAGTACAAAGGCTTGGCTATGATTGCATACATGTGTATGAATCTCCTATAATATCCGCAATGGCCCATAAATGCCTGTACCTCTTTCACATTAGTTGGTCTAGGTAAATCTGCAATTACCTTCACCTTTTCTTCATCCGTAGAGATTCCATTTTTTGACACAATGTGTCCTAGAATTTTACCTTGTCTGACCATGAAAACGCATTTTTCTGGGTTCAAACAAACCTGATATTCTCGATATTTGTCAAATATTTGTCTTAACTCTGGGATATGCGTCTGCCTAATATTAGAATGAGCACATATGTCATCGACATATACTTCCAAACTCTTGCGTAAGAATTCCTTAAAAACATGACACATGAGTCGCTGGAAAGTGGCGGGTGGATTTGTTAAGCCAAATGGCATCACACGAAATGCAAATATGCCCCATTCAATGGCAAATGCCGTCTTGTGTTGGTCTTCTGGAGCAATGGCTACTTGATTATAGCCTGAAAATCCATCAAGAAAGCTGTAAACTTCCTTGCCCGCAACTCTTTCCAATAGATGTTCCATCATAGGAAGAGGATAATTATCTCTAATCGTTGCGGCATTAACTTTTTTAAGGTTAATACACACACGCAATTTTCCATTCTTCTTGGGCACAACCACAATGGGGGATACCCATTCGGTATGCTCAATTTCGTAAATGAATCCTGCTTCTATCAAGCGATCTATCTCCTCTTTAATCTTCGCAGCGTAGTTATCATTGTACGTGTAAGGTTTGTGTTTTGTCGGTTTTGCATCTGGAGTCATAGGGATTCTATGAGAACATATATCTGGATCTACTCCTTTCAAATCTTTGTAACTCCAAGAAAAAACATCTCTATATTCGCGCAATAGGGCAACTAGCTCTTCTTCTTCTTCAGTTGTCAAATCATGCCCTATGTATGTACATTTTTCTTCTTCTCCTTCGATAGCAACTATTATTTTCTTGGTTTTCTCTCGGTTATCATATACTTGTCCGTCATTCGCTTTTCTATTAGGCATTCGTACCATGATTCTTCTATCTTCGATTTCATACTTCTTGAAGTTCTCGGGTACTTCAAATAAAGATTCTTCTTTTTCTGACATGGTTTCTTTCTTCTTTCTTTTCTTGCCTTCACGCTTGGTAGTCACTTCCGTGGCTAACCTCACCTCATTCGTAATTTCCTTGTGTCTCTGAGTGTGAGTCTCTACCTCGAAAAAATATTCTTCCTTTGATGCAAAGGGTGGGTCCATGATAATTGATTCTAAATCAAAATCGCTTGCATCCTCAAATGCATCAGTGTTAGGTTCACACTCTTCTAAATTTGCATCGCACATGATTGGCTCTATCGTGAAAACTGATATGTCATAGCCATCCTCGTCACAGTGGGGTGTCCATTGTTCTTCATTGATGGCTACATCCATGGTTGCTAGGATTTCTGCCCAACCATGGGGTTCAAACTCTTCGTCTGGAAATACTACAGGTGCATAAGCTGGATCCTGAAGGGTTCGTGGATGTTGTTCTGCACCTAAGGTCCTGGCTTCTAACCTTTCTTCCTCTTGTTTGGCTACTTTACACATCCATAAATGAGTATCCTCATGCAACCAAGAAGGATCTGATTCTAATGAGTGCATGAGGTGTCTTATGGATGGTATTCCATTGTATTGGGGGTACATCTCGATGTGAATAGTCTTTAAGATTGACTTTGGTAGTCACTCCTAAATGTTACAAGTACAAAGAATTAGTTCCCCAATCTTGTACAATTTGCAACTAACGCATGAATGGTCGTCCCAATATCATCTCATAAGCATGGTTTTTTGCAAAGTCACAAATGGCAAAGGTATGCTCAAATTCTACACCACAAGTGGTGAGAGATATGCCTTCTAGTAAGCCTAATGGTTTTTCTATGTGTCCGTCAACCATTTGTAGCTTCATCCTGGTGGGTCTCAATGTTGGCTTACCCCAACGTTTCCATAAGGCGGTGGTAGCTATGGCTACACCGGCTCCTGAATCTAAGATGGCTTTTGTGGTGTAGCCCTGATGGGTTATTGGAAGATAAGTGTTACCTTCCTCTCCTTCGCTTACATCTCCAATCTTTTCTACGGGTATTTCTGGTACCTTATTTCGTGATCCTATTTGTGAGGGCGTAGTAGCAAGCTCGGGGAATTGATTTGCTACATGTTTCCACAATTTTGGTTTTACCTTTAACAACTCCTCTAGAGTGAGATTACATTGTACTTTAGTGTTCTTGATCACTTCCGTGTTTCTAGGGATTACGGATTCTTCATTCCTCACTATTATCGTGGGTGCTCTCATACTAATAGACTTTGCTTCCCAAGGTCCTGTGAACTGAGGTAATTCTTGTAAAGAATTAGATCCAAATCTTGTGTTTTCACTCAGTTGTTCTTCCTCTACACCATCGTAAATAGAGGGAATGTTTTGGGGAAATTGTTCCTGCAAGTCGTTTATTTCTTGAATAGGAGGATGAGTTCCTTGTTCTTTTCTCCATTTCTCTTCTTGGATTTCCCTCAAAAATTCATGTGAGTATTTATGTATGGAAGACAAATTGTCTTGACTTTCTATATTGGGTACTTGAGACAGGGATGGTGCATTCCTTTCCTGTGTCTCTGGGACAGTAGGGTTCCGATGCTGATCCTTTTTCTCTTTGCTTTCAATCAAATATTCTAGCCTCTCCATTAGTCCTTGAAAATGTAATTCCCGTTTTGCCATGTTATTCCAATTAAGATATCTAGAGGCTTCGAACAAAGCTTGTGCTAGTTCTACCATCTTCATGCAAAGTTCATATCAAGGGTTGCTCTGTATTGCTCATCCACCCCTTCTTCTTCAAGAATTTGGTTCATGAGGGCTTTTCCTGCTGCCAGGGACAGTTTGTGTTGTTCTTGAACTCATTTGATGGTATCATACAACTTTTTCAGTTGCTTCGTATAAGTTGGGGCTCCTTCAAGTTCCTGTACGACTTCTTGCTCATATTCATGCTCTTCTTCGTCGGACAATCCTTCTTGTTCATTCTCTTGCTCATCTTCTGCTGTCTTCTCTTCATCATCATCCACTTTGACTACTTCTGGGCTAGATGGGGTTGGTTTGTGACTGTCTGTTGTCCGCCTGCTTGCTCTGCCTCAACCTCCAAATTATTAGCATTGATTATTCTAGCTACTTCCTCATCAGTTAGATCTTCTAGTGTAAAGCCATGACAGAACTCTAAGTCGGTGGGTATGGGTGGAAACACGAGGTTTGGGCCTTCCGTGCTATACCTCGGTAATCTGATAGTGAATAGTTGCACTCGCCTTGGAAGCCGTGGAGTGGTTTCTGGTGTCAGTGTAGCACCTCGGGCCTGTGCACAAGGCATCTGAACTGCTCCTCTCATTTTCTTGGATGGAGGCCCTGCGGTTGATAGTCTGCGTTGAAATTCTTGCACCCTGGTCCAAACAAGTGCCCGTTGAATTGGCAAATCATATGCCAAGCAGCGGTAAACAATCCTTGTGAGAGCACAACAACCATAAAGCACTGACTTTTGCTTCTTATACCACCATTGATGTGCCAAGTGTATCTGATCGATAATCCAATGCGGCATGTTTATTGTCAAATCAAAGGCGTCTGCTAGGTACATACTAAACCATATCTTCTTGGGTGGCATTGTGAACCTCCCTTGAGCGGGGAACACGAAATGCTGCATGCACATTCGAAGATGAATGACAATAGTTGGTGTCATTGCCACCATGTCCTTCAGTTTGTTCAGGTTCCTGTTCTTCATATTGTCTGGGACCATTGACTCTTTCTTTGTGGGGATGTGCATACCCTTCATATCTAGAGCTTCCCTTACCAAATTGTTTGTCAATTTGAAATGCTTCAGTTCATTACCTCATGTAAGAGACGGTAGTACGAAGGTGCTGTAGCCCTTTTTGTCTTTACTGGGAGTGAGGGTGCTAATCAAGTATGAGCATCGTAGAAAGTCTGGCTTGGGTAACTGTGCTTTGAAGTAATCATATAGGCTAGCCTTCTTCCATATTGGCTTCAACCCTTCATTATTTTGAAGCCTCTCAACTCCCTGGTGAAGAAGTGATACCTGCCCCAACGCCCATTGAACTCTATCTCTACCTTCCACAGGTAAGTGCCTTCTCCCAGAGGTCCTGCCACATCACTGAACCAATGTGAGTTTTTGCTGACTAGCATGGTGTGCCCCTGTGGAGGATTCTGAATTGGTATGGCATGTAATGCTCTCAATGCCACTGGGTGTTCCTTCAATTCCTCCTCAATGGGAAGCCTTTCAATGTCCACAATCTGAGGGCTGGTTCCTGCCTGGGAGCTCGTTCCTGTAGCCTCGGCCATCTTGAAGGGACTGGTCACCGTTTCCGTGAGAATATACAAATGAATGTTAACATTGCAAATGGACACCAAGTGGTCACGTGTCTCGTTACAACATTAACATGCGGTTTTAGTGATATGTTAGTTAGTCAGTGAGTTCTCAGTGGTTGTGGGTGTGGTTAGTGGATGGATTGTCCTAAAAGCTAAATGGAAAGATGTCGTGTGAGAATGATGCTGTTAGTAGGTGGAGATGAATTTACAAGTGGGGGTCGGGGGTTTATTACAAGCTTTGGGCAGCCAGACACAGTGGATGGATTTCGGTTTTGGTTTGGTGGAGACTCTTGAGGGCTTTGTGATAGTGTCTGCTTGGAAATGAGGCTTTTTAGGGACCCATTTACAAGTGATTCTACTCGTGCTCCTGGGTGAATATGTGTTCATGCGTGATGTATAAGAGTGGATATCAGCTGTTCGAGTGAGTTAACCATGTTGCGCAGGATGTGCTCTTTGTGTATCTATTTGAGCCCGCAAGCAAGCCTTAGGCACCCAAATTTGTCTTGATTGTTGGTCAACCTTCATCGACTTCTTGGGTACCCAGATAGACTTCACTTTCACAGAAGAATTTTTGGAAGACTTCTTATTAGTGTCGTGTTGTTGATCACGAATAGGGAGTTGGGCTAGTTGTTGTAGCTTGACCGCCATAGGATGCTCGCCTTTCCGCACCCACATTTGTTTTGGTGGCTGGGACATTTTGCTCCGTACTTTCTTTTGGCTTCGAGCATCTTTGATCTGTATGCTTGTACATACTTCCTACCATGATATGGTACTTCTGGGCTTTTACTACCTCCTTATTTTGAGTGTTTATGACTAGGTGATTAGGCCCGTATGTCAACACTGGCACTAATGGCTTAGCCCACTGAGGTACAACTTCCGAATTAAACAAGTAAGCATCAGGGAGGTCATCCGACACTCCTTGTGGGGCTTCACCAGATGTGAGCCTAGAGAGGTGGTCTGCTCTCAAGTGAGTCTTGCCTTTCCTCCCACGACTTCAAAGTCATACTCCATTAGTAAGAGAAACCATCTTACTAACCTACTTGTATTGCATGGCTTGTTCACTAAGTACAACAATGCCTGATGATCAATAAAAAATTTAAACTTGTTTGCAAGCAAATAGTGTCTAAATTTTTTAACTGCATATACCATGCCTAATCCTTCTCTCTCAGTAGTGGTATAATTCCGTTCAGTTGCATTCAACTGTCTACTAGCATAGGCAATTGAAAGATCCATATTACCTTCACCTATAGGTTGTGCAAGCACACATCCAATAGCATAATTGGACGCATCTACGTGAACATGAAAGGGTTTATTCCAATCTGGTGTGGTCAAGATTGGTGTTGAACACAATCTTCTTTTGAGCTCGTTGAAAGAGTCTTCACATTCATCAGTCCACTCAAAGTTGGTCAAAAGTCCGTACAGTGGCCTGGCAATGATGGTGTACATGTGTATAAAGCGTTGATAATAGCCACAATGCCCCATAAAGCTTGTACTTCCTTGACATTCTTTGGCCTAGGGAGCTCTGCAATAGCTCTAACTTTTTCCTCGTCTGTAGATATGCCATTCTTTGACACTATGTGTCCTAGAATCTTGCCCTGCCGAACCATGAAAACACACTTTTTTGGGTTCAAGCAGACTTGATATTCTCTACATTTGTCAAAGATTTGCCTAAGCTCAGGTATATGTGTTTGTCTAATGTTGGAATGCGCACAAAGATCATCAACATAGACTTCTAAATTCTTCCTCAGGAATTCTTTAAATACATGGCACATCAGTCTCTGAAAGGTTGCAAGAGCATTGGTAAGCCCAAATGGCATTACTCGAAAAGCAAATATACCCCACTCTGTGGCAAAAGCCGTCTTATGCTGGTCTTCCGGAGCAATGGCTACCTGATTGTAGCCAGAAAATCCATCAAGGAAACTGTATACTTCCTTGCGTGCTACTCTTTCTAGTTGGTGCTCAGTGATAGGAAGCGGATAATTATCTCGAATGGTGGCTGCATTAACCTTTTTCAAGTTAATGCACACACATAACTTTCCATTCTTCTTGGGCACCACTACATGGGGGATACCCACTTAGTGTGCTCAATTTCATAGATGAATCCAGCTTCTACCAGTCTATCTATCTCCTCTTTGATCTTAGTAGCATAATTATCGTTATATGTGTATGGCTTTTGCTTAGAGGGTTTCGCGTCTGAGGTCATGGGAATTGTGTGTGAGCATATGTCTGGGTCAACACCCTTCAAGTCCTTGTAACTCCAAGCGAATACATCTTTGTATTCTCTTAGCAGGGCAATCAACTCTTGCTCTTCTTCTTCCGTCAGGTCATGCCCTATGTAAGTGCACCTCTCCTCTCCTTCTTCTATGGCTACAACTATTTTCTTGGTGGTTTCTTTGTTATCATAGGCCTCCCCTGATTGCGCTTCACGTTTAGGCATTCTTACCATGACTCTTCTATCATTTATCTCATATTTTATGAAATTGTCAGGGACCTCAAACAAAGACTCTTCTTCCTCCAGTGTGATTTCTCTCTTCTTCCTTTTCTTGCCCTCACTCTTGACGGCCACTTGTGTGGTTAACCTCACATCATTTGTTAGCTCTTCATATCTCTGAGGATGAACTTGTACTTCATAGAAGTATTCTTCATCTGATGTGAAAGGTAGGTCCATAATGATTGACTCTAGATCGGAGTCACTTGCATCCTCAAATGCATCAGGGCTAGGTTCACATTCTTCTAGAATCGAATCTCCCATGATTGGCTCTATGGAGAAAACTGAAATATTATAGCCATCCTCATCACAGTGTGGTGTCCATTATTCTTCATTGATGGCTACATCCATTGTTGCTAAAATTTCTGCCCAACCGTGAGGTTCAAATTCTTCATCAGGGAACACTACAGGTGCATAGGTTGGGTCTTGAATTGATCTATGTGTCTCTTTTGCACCTACCTCTGGCTTTTTCTCTCTTCTCCTCTTCTACTACCACTTTGCACATCCATAAGTGCGTGTATTCATGCATCCATGAGGATCCTGATCTTATGGAATGCACTGAATCCGTATCATCTTTAGCTCTATGGATCGGGTTCCACTGAATGGGGGGTACATCCCTATGAGAGTAATCTTTGAGATTCACCTTGGTCGTGACTCCTAAGTGTTGCAAATACAAGGAATTGGTTCCCCAATCCTATACCACTTGCAACTGTCGCATAAATGGTCTTCCCAAAATCATCTCATAGGCCTGGTTCTTGCTAAAGTCACAGATAGCAAATGTGTGCTCAAACTCTACACCACATGTAGTGAGAGTTATTCCTTCTAGCAAGCTTAAGGGTCTTTCTATGTGACCATCAGCCATCTGCAATTTCATCCTCGCTGGCCTGAGTGCTGGCTTGCCCCAACGCTTCCATAAGGAAGTGGTAGCAATTGCGACTCCTGCGCCTGAGTCGAGAATTGCCTTGGTTGTGTATCCTTGATGGGTGATGGGAAGATAGGTGTTTCCTTCTTCACCTTCACTCATATCTCCTATCTTGTCTAGAGGAATTTTTGGCACTGTTCTATGAGAACCTACATGGGAACGTGGTTTAACTACCTCTGGTACTTGTTTGGCTACCTGTTTCCACAGTTCTGGCCTAACCTTGAGTAGCTCATCTAAAGTGAGATGGCACTGCACTTTAGTGTTTTTCACTACCTCTGTGTTCCTAGGTATGACAGAGTCTTCGTTTCGTACCATGACCGTGGGTGCTCTCATACAAGTAGACTTAGCTTCCCATGGGCCTGTGAAGTGGGGTAATTCTTGTAAAGAATTAGACTCAAAGTCTAATCTCTCTTGAGATTGTGCACTCTCCTGCTCTCCATAAATGGAGGGAATATCTTGTGGGAATTGATCATGCGCGTCATCCACAAGTTCAAAGGGAGGAGGGACTTCACTCTCTTTAGCCCATTTCTCTTCTTGAATCTCTCGCAAGAACTCTGGTGTGTACCTATTCATAGAAGAGGATGTGTCTGGCTCTGTGGAGTTGGGTACATAGGCTTCCTGGGCAGGAAGGCTTACTCTCTTACTTGCCTTGCCCTTACTTGGAGGGGTGGGTTTGTTTTCTGACTGTGCAATCAACCTTTCCAATCTTTCTAGCAGTCCATCAAAGTGCAACTGCGTCTTAGCTGAACTAGAGATGTTAAAGAGGTGACTGGCTTCAAACATGGTTTGAGCCAATTCCACCATCTGTTGCTCTAGCACAATGGTAAGTACCACGTTAAGAAGCTTCACCTCCTTAATGTCAATCCGTGGGAGAGGTAGGAGTGATATGAAGATCGTGAACGTGAGATGAGGTGAGAGTGAAGGTGAGAAGCACAAAGATGCACACACACATACACACACACAATGAAGAGACAAGCAAGACACAATGGAAGGTGGGAAATTAGTTCTATTACTCAAGAATACTCTTACAAGCTCAAACTAGCTCTAAGCTCACATTAACCAAAATGATCCAACCTCAAAAATGAGCTCTCTAGCTCTTTTTATAGTTTCTAGACTAGTTTTGACCGGTTTCACATCTAGTGACCGGCCTAGTTAAAAAATAGGTCCTAGAGGCTATTTGGAAGGGTAAACGATGTCTAAACATAACGAAAATTGGTACGCACATTCTACATAAGCTCCTCAAGCTTGAGGACTACTCGGCTTGCACAAAATGGAGCTATGGATTACAAAATGGGGTTTTGTCTATATTACATATGTTACAAGAGTGATGAAAATCACTGTTGGATGTTTGAAGAAATAATAAGAAACATATTTGTTTGAAAAAATGATCCGACTGGCTCCCTGCTCCGTCTTTACATGCTTCCATGTCGTCTGTGCCTCTGACTGTGCCTCTGACTGCTTCCAACACCCCCCTCCCTCTCGCTTCTGTCGTCCTCGACAGAACCTTGTTGTGCGGTCTGCCGGATGTAGTTTTGTAGGAGGTCGTGAGCGAGGGTGTGCTCAGATACTCGAATGCCTCGGGCCAGATCAGCCTCGAGCTTCTCCCAGTCGATCGGTTGCGGTTCGTCGGGTGGCGGGAGTTGATGATGCGTGGAATAAACCATTTGTTCACAGGCAAAAAGTTGCAATAAATGTGTGGGCCTGCTGATGAATACCTCGGAATGGTATTCCCAAAACCCGGTGGTGAACATCTCTTCAAAGGTTTGTTTGTAGCATGCCGGGAGGTATTTTATCCTACAGTGCCAGGCATAACACACCCGGAGCGATGGCGTTGTGCTCATGTCATATACTAGATCAAAGTTACCATGCTCAAATCCCGTGGTGTTTACATGCGGTGCCTTGACGCGTCGGAAGACTTTAATATCATTTGCATCATGTCAAATATCTTGACAGTCATATGCGCGACGATATCATCCATATGCTTCAGGCGAGGGAGCCAGTGACGGATTGTGGCCATCATATAGCCAACAGTGGGTAACTCGGTAGGTGGCCTGAAATAGGGGTAATTCAGCCAATCCTGACACTGCCTATTGTTTTGTACTTTGATAGCGAATGCAGTCCAGGAGCGGCGTCGAGGTACTGGTCCCCAGCAAGGATTATACTTTAAATGTAAGGGCGCTTTCACCCATGTGCTCATCATTTCTGGGTACTCCTGTAAAAGACGTGTACGCCAATCTGGTTGATAAATAGTGCCTTGTTGCGCATCCAGTGGCAAGTCTTCAGGCTCGAACTGGGTTGCATGTGATGGATTCTTGCCAGTTCGCTTTTCTATGGCCAGCTGGTATTCGGCCATTAGCATGAAGTAAGGTTTGTATTGAAGCTCATGCCCGGATATGTACCTGCGTGGGGCCAATTGAGCAAAGTAGGGAGATTGCAGAATTCGTTCTTCTATCATGGCCATAGCATGTAGCTGGGCCCCGACTCGAGCTGAGTGCGTTGTTCCAATCTCCTCCACAGTCTTCATCCATGCGGGGGTCGGAAGTTCATAGGTCATCTGGCCTTCGGCCGCGACTTGTCCGCCTGGGATGGGTATTGGCTCGTATGCTTCTTCAAACGTTTCCTCCACCGGAATGGTTATGTTTTCGTCGTCAGCTGGGATCTCCGGTGGGGAATCAGGCCGTGGTGGTGCTTCGTATACATCTATGCGTGATTGAAGAGTGGTTACCTGGGCCCGTAATGCGTTTAGTTCCTCTATGAGTTCAGGAGAGGGGTCCACAGGTTCTGGTACTTCTGCTGCCACTGGTAGTTGTTGTGGTGCCTTTTCTCTGAGCTGTAGTAACTTGTGATCTTCTTTTAGCTTCTGATGCTCTTCGTTCATTCGATCGTAGTCCTCTAGCAGTCGAACGTGGTCATCTAGCAACATCCGCATCGATTCAGATGGAATTGCCTTGAATCTGCTCGGACTTAATGGTTGTTCAGGGTGGTCTAGTGCCGCTTCCAAATTTTCTCTATTCTGCGCTTGGAGTCTCACGTTGTCCTCCTGGGCTGCGGCTAGGTGCCTCCTGAGTAGGCCCATATTTCTGGTCAGCGTCGCATTCCTAATTGTTTGGGCTCGAAGCAGGTTGTCCAGATCAGCAGTGGCTTCTTTTGTCTTCTCTTCACATTCTAGCTCTAGCTTATGATATGCCTCTCTTAGTTCTTGGTGTCGCGTATTTAACGAGGCATTCTCGATTGATAATGAATTGAGCTGCAACTGTAATTCGTTGGTCGTCCTTTGCAGCTGTTGATAGTTGTTGCCCAGAGATGCAAACTCATCTCGTACTTGTGACATGCATGTGAACATTTGTTGCAGTGCAGTGTCTATGGTTGGCGATAATAGTAATGAAGTGTTAAGTGAGGATGCAGTGGAAGTAGATGCAGCGGGAATGGGAAATGGGGTTGGGAAGGTGGATGCAGTGGTGATCGTGGAAAATTGGGACGTACCTAAATATGATGGTGCTGTGAGTGGAGTGGGTGCTGGTGAGGTGGATGGTGATATGTCCATGTCATTGGACGTGTCAAGTGCGGTGACTGTGAAAAGCGGTGTGAAAGTGGGTGGTTGTGTAGGTGTGAAGACGGGATTTACAAATGTAGAGTAATTTACAGGGGGGATGGCTGGAGTAGCTTGGTGAAAAGGGGATAGAGGGGTTATGGTGGGATGGCTAGGTGAAACTGGTGAGAAGGTTAGTGGGGTTAGAAAGGTGAAAGGGGGTCTTAAAGGTGGGGGAAAGGATGGGAAGGATGAAGGGGTGAAGGGGTTAACATGTAGACGCGGAGGATTGGGTGGGGGCATGGTGGCATGAATGGGCGGAGTAAAGGCTGTGGCTATGTTGCCATGGACTGGTGTGGATGTGGGAGGAGCAGGTGGGTGTGCTGGGGATACAGGATGGGTTGGTGAAACATGAGGTGAGAGAGGAGTAGATGGTGTGGATGTTATTTCAAGGATAGTGGTAGTATGTACAACGGTAGTACGTGGCGGGGAGTCGACTAGGATGGCTTCTTCGGTGAAGGATCTTTCCGGCCGTAGGCGTGCATCTTGTGCCTGGTGGGATGATTGAGCACCTACCGGAACTCGAATATATTCACCGGGCTTTGATAGCAGTCGAACTCTGCGAGGGTCGTATTGGGGGAGTGGCTTCCTTTGTAAATACCTCAGTGCTTCGATCGGGCCGATGGATTGGACCAGTTCTCTGAACCCTCTGATGTAGACTTCTTCAAACCCTCCGGAGACTAGTTCTTGTTCGATTAGGGCCTGGCTCTCTGCTTCAGTCAATTTCTTCCGTGCCCAGACTTTCTCCATCGTACGATATAATTTCTTGATTGCCAGCGTGTAAGCTGCTGCTTCAAAAGTCTCTTCTTCATGCGTGCTGGTGTCACCGTGCGCATCGATTTGTTGGCCTTGGCCGTCTGTCTGTCCTTGTTCTTGGGAATCATGCGTGCCCTGGCTGGCTTCATCGTCACCTTCTTCGTCATCTGTGGCTGTTCGTTCATCATCGGAGCTAGACACAACTTGTCCCTGTGGCAGATCCCGCGGTGTGGTAGGGTAACTGGGGCGTTCATATTCTTGGGAGAACATCTGTGCCTCTGAAAACTGGAATTCATTTGAGAATGCATCCGGCATCTCAAAATCGAATGTTGTGTTTATTGGTTCTGCCTCCATGTGTGGTATTGGGAAAGAAAAGGCTTCCGCACCAATAGTGGTGGGAGCTTTTGCTGAAGTGGTGGTGGGTTCTGTGGTTGCAGCTGCCTGAGGTGCAGCGATACTAGTAGTGCCCTCCGTGACCACTGGTCTAGACAACCTTATGCGAATAGGTTGCACGGTGGGAGCGGCTTCTGTCGGAGATCGCTCTGGAGAGGGTTGTGGTGATGGTGACTCTGGCACTTGAAGGCAAGGAATGGTGCCTCTCATGCGCTTACCTGCCCGTGTTCTACTGGGCTTCCTGGCTTTCTTCGTCGTTCCTTTGAATGCTTTCAGCTCTTCTCCTGTTAATGCACGTTCAATTGGCAAATCATAGGCTAAGCACATATAAATGATTCTTGTGAGCGCACAACATCCATTAAGCACTTTCTTGCGTTCCCATCTGTGTTGTGCCAAATACATTTGATCAATGATCCAGCTTGCCAGATCAACAGTCTGAGGTCCGGTACACGCTAAGTACAATCCAAACCATATTCTTTTATGGGGCATGGTAAATCTGTCCTGAGCGGGGAATGCGAAGTGTTGCATGCATATCCGTAGCGGCTTTGACAGCTCAGGTGTAATTGCTGAGATCTCCTCCCACTTCGTGACATCCCCACGTTTCATAGGGTCTGGAACTAATCTTTCTCGATCTGTGGGCGTGTGGGTTCCATGAATCTTGATGGCCGCTCTGATTAAATCCTTTGCGAGGTAAAACCTTTTGTAGGGTGGATCATCCACTAAAGAAGGCAAAATAAAAGTCCCGGGGATATCCTTATTCTCTGAGGCCAGCAAAGTAGTAATTAAGTAATAACACCTGTAAAAGTCAGGTTTGGGCAGGGGATCACTGAAATACTCCGTGAAGCCTGCTCTGGCCCAAACGTGAGTTAGGTCCTGGGTGTTCTGTAGGTCTTCGAACTCTCTGGAGAAGAATTGGTATTTTCCCCAAGTGCGGTCATCAAACGTCAAAGTAGATTCAAATATGAAATCCGCGACCGCTAAGGGTCCTGCAAGTCCCTGAAACCAATGAGAGTTACGGTGTATCTTTTCTGTGTAGCCCATAGGTGGGTTGTCGATAGGCATGGGCCCTGGAAATCCTTGGAATTGTGGCGGTGGAGCAGTCGGGTGGGATTCTGCTCGTAAAACATTGAGGGGCACTGCCGCTACACTGGGGCCTGCTCCTGATGGTCCTTCGTCGGTTTGCATGATGACTGATGCGTTAATGAGAAAGATCTGCTACAAAAGATTAACACATTAGCATGGAAAGTAATTATGATCCCATTAAAGTGAGACCGCAATCCCTTTCCATAACTGATGCGTAACCTGTGTAGCCAAGTGTTGTGATGTGATGGATGCAATGCTTCTTGCAGCACTAGTGCAGGTCTCTTAGACACCTACACGTTTCAGATCATGCATACATTTCTTGATGAGATGAGAATATGAGTGATGTGTGATGATGGTGGGTGAATTTATACAAGGTTTAAAGGTTAGTGATTTAGTACAAAGTTGTATGTTAGTTGGGGGGTAGTTAAACAAAGGGTTAGGGGAAGACGGTTGGACATTCTTCGGTATCCACTTCCTAAGAGTCCTTGAGTGGGTGGTGGGTTTCTGCTGAGGGGTCAAAGGTAGTATCGGGTGTGGTGGTGTTGAGGGATGGAAAGATTTGTGAGGGGTATGTATTACATGGCTTAAGGATTGAGCTATGATACATGGTTTGGGTACCCAAATCTGCATGGGTGTGGGTCTATGGGTAAGGTATTTCTTGGCGATCCAAATTCGTTGAATGCTCGGACCTGTAGAAGGAGGTCGAGGGGATGGTGGATACTGATTCTGTTTCTGCACTGCCTTTTTCTTGTTGATCTCTGCCTGGTTGGAGTTCTTCGGTGCTTTTTGTCCTCTTGGCACCCATACTTGTCTAGTGCCGCTTCCTTTGGGTGGCCTAAACTGCTTTCCTTGTGTCTTCTGATACTGCTGTCGGTCTGGGTTCCTTCGTCGTGGGTGACTCTGTTGTTGTTGAGGTTGAGAGGTCGGATGGACACTCTGCTTTGGAAAAGAAGGGAGATCCAACACTTGTGTGACCTGCCCATTAGGAAGTGATGCATTCTTTAACTTTAATCTAGGCCAGTCCGCAACAAGTTTGGAAGGATGAGCACCGCAGGGTGTCGTGCTCATTTGGCCGCTGATGCAACCCACCTGACCACTGATTGTGTCCATCTGCCCTTGCAGTTGGGTAACTGTCTCTTCTAGTTTGCAGGAAGTCCCAGGGAAGATCTCCTGTCGTCATTCTGATTGACAATTGTCCATAGCCAAGCCCGAGTGGGTTGGTGTAGACGTAACGTGACTGGTCTGATTAAAGATCTTCCGGTCCTCCGTCGCATGTGTTTCATAGGGTCTAGGGTTACAAACCTCAGTCGGAATGCCGTTAGGGAAGTCAAGCGGTATCACTCGCTTCTGCTCTAAGGTTCCAATCTGTAAGGAGCCTTGTCTAAGATTTAGGTCCACTGAGTGATCGTATAGCCAATCTTGGCCAAGGATTAGGGGTTCTATTAGGTCGTCATCATGGCACACTAGTAGCTTCACTGTCATGGTCACATCCTTAATGAGGATAGGAAGGTCCACCTCACCCATGCAAGGGGTTTCCATGCCTCCTAAGCCTATGAGGTATGCCTCAATTGGCCGCAGTTCTATTCCTGAATCCTTATAATGGGACCATCTAATCGCACTAGTCGCAGCACCTGAGTCAATTAAAGCCCTGAGTTCTTGGCAATAGTTGCCGTGTTCTAGCCTAACTGTAATGAATGGTCTCCTGTCCACTATGCTAGGATGAGTGGTTGACTTTACTTGACACATGGCCATGGGATATCTGGGTGATGTTTCCTGATGGTTATAATGTTCTCTCCCTAGTCCTTGTCTTCTTAGCTTCATGCGCTTAATGCGTTCTATTGCTTCTGCCTGAGCTTCCGCTCGTATTCTATTTTCTTCCTCCTTACGCTTCTTTGCCAAAGTGAGTCGTCTAAGCATATCCTCAGTAAGAGGTTCTTGATATAGCTTGACTCTACAGCCACTAATGTAATTAGGCATTATATCTCCTTCTAAGGTGGCTAACTGTACTGCTCCACTTGTCGAAAGTCTGTTAATGATCATAGGTCCATAACCTCGCTTTTCTAACTTCCGTGCGTGCTGTTTCAGCGTATACACTAGAACTAAATCTCCTTCTTTTAGGCCTTTATCTTTCACATGTGCATCAAAATATGCTTTCTGTCGCTTCTTCGCTGCGTATATTCCTGCTGCTACCTTTAGCCTGGTTTCTCCTAATCGTTCCAAGTCCATTATTCTTGCTGATAATTCATGGCCGGTCCACTGATGTTCTTGTGCAACCTTAAGGGTCGGTATCAAGAAGTCCAAAGGAAACACAGCATTCTGACCAAAAACCATCTGAAAGGGAGTTGCATTGAGTACGGTCTTGTAGGCCACTCGATATGCCCAAACAGCATGGTGTAACTGTTTGTCCCAATCTGAACGTTTGTTGTTCACGAGTTTCGTCAGTACGTTACAAAGTATCTTGTTAGTGCTTTCAGCCTAACCATTGGCCTGAGGATGATATGGTGCCAATTTCTTGTGAATCACCATAAAATCCTGTAACAAATATTCAATGACTTGGTTTAGAAAGTGAGTGCCTCGATCGCTCACTAACTCTATAGGCAATCCATATCTTGTAAATACATTTTCAAATAAGAATTTTGCAGTCGTGTGAGCATCATTCTTTTTTGTGGCTTTTGCCTCTACCCATTTGGTTAGATAATCTGTCGTAACAATAATGTATTCCGCATGTGTGCCTTTTGCAGGGGGGTTAATGGGTCCTACAAAGTCTATACCCCACTTAGAAAATGCACGTCCGCCCATCATGGGTTTCAATGGCATTTCATCTCTGCGAGTAGGAAACTGAGTTCTTTGGCACACATCACATCTCTTTACATAGGTATGTGCATCCATGTGAAGAGTGGGCCACCATAATCCTGAAAAGAGAATGGCTTTGACTATCCTATCGGGTCCAAAATGGCCTCCTGCAACACCTTGGTGTGCAGTCTCTAGTATGCTCAGATAATCGCTTTCATGAACGCACTGTCTTAAATATCCATCTCGTCCTCTTTTGTATAGATTATCACCAATAAGTGAATAGTCGTGAGCTTCCTGCTCTAGACTACGTTGTCGAGCTAAGGTCATTCCTTGAGGGAATGTGTTCGTCCTCAAGTATGTCACTAAAGGTTCACTCCAGTCTGGTGTGAGAGACACATGATATAATGTAGCATGCTCTACTGGTGGTCTTTAACGACAAACATGGCATTCCTTACACAACTTGTAGACATCTGCTTCCATCGTAGGCCAATATACTCCTAATCTATGCAGAGTCTGTAATGTTCGATGTTTTGAATGGTGTTGCTTTAGTGCACCCATGTGTGCTAATTGCAACCAATTCGCATGTTCTGATTCATCTACACAACAAGCAAGAATCTTTTGATTATCCTGTTTATATATGCTTCCTGCCATTATTTGGTATCTCTGAGACTTGGTAATCTCTCCCTCTTTGATCTTTATCTTAGGATTCTTGGGTCCGTATGTGAGAATAGGGACTATAGGCTTAGCCCATTCTGGTGCTATCTCAAGGTTAAACAAATATGCATCTGGTAGATCATCCGCTACTCCTTGAGGAGCTTCTCCTGAGGTTAATCTTGAAAGGTGGTCAGCTCTAAGATGTGTCTTTCCTTTCCTGACTACTACTTCAAAATCATACTCCATGAGTAATAGAAACCAACGTATCAATCGTCCTGTGTTACATGGTTTGTTGACTAAGTACAATAGGGCTTGATGATCTGTAAAGAACTTGAATTTGTTGGCCAACAAGTAGTGCCTAAACTTCTTTACTGCGTAGATCATCCCTAATCCTTCTCGTTCCGTCGTGGTGTAATTTCTTTCTGCTGCGTTCAATTGTCTGCTAGTGTAAGCTATGGGGAGATCTATGTTACCTTCATTCGTGGGTTGTGCCAACACACATCCTATGGCGTAATTGGATGCATCCACATGTACATGGAATGGCTTACTCCAATCTGGGGTAGTCAATATAGGTGCTGAGCACAAGCGTCGTTTGAGTTCATTGAATGAATTTTCACATTCATCTGTCCACTCAAAATTGGTCAAAAGAGAGTACAGAGGCTTGGCTATGATTGCATACATGTGTATGAATCTCCTATAATAACCGCAATGGCCCATAAATGCCTGTACCTCTTTCACATTAGTTGGTCTAGGTAATTCTGCAATTACCTTCACCTTTTCCTCATCCGTAGAGATTACATTTTTTGACACAATGTGTCCTAGAATTTTGCCTTGTCTGACCATGAAAACGCATTTTTCTGGGTTCAAACAAACCTGATATTCTCGACATTTGTCAAATATTTGTCTTAACTCTGGGATATGTGTCTATCTTACATTTGAATGAGCACATAAGTCATCGACGTAAACTTCCAAGCTCTTGCGTAAGAATTCCTTAAAAACATGACACATGAGCCGCTGGAAAGTAGCGGGTGCATTTGTTAAGCCAAATGGCATCACACGAAATGCAAATATGCCCCATTCAGTGGCAAAAGCCGTCTTGTGTTGATCTTCTGGAGCGATGGCTACTTGATTATAGCCTGAGAATCCATCAAGAAAGCTGTAAACTTCCTTGCCCGCAACTCTTTCCAATAGGTGTTCCGTGATAGGAAGAGGATAACTATCTCTGATCGTTGCGGCATTAACTTTTTTAAGGTTAATACACACACGCAATTTTCCATTCTTCTTGGGCACAACCACAATGGGGGATACCCATTCGGTATGCTCAATTTCGTAAATGAATCCTGCTTCTATCAAGCGATCTATCTCCTCTTTAATCTTCGCAGCGTAATTATCATTGTACGTGTAAGGTTTTTGTTTTGTCGGTTTTGCATCTGGAGTCATAGGGATTCTATGAGAACATATATCTGGATCTACTCCCTTCAAATCTTTGTAACTCCAAGCAAAAACATCTCTATATTCGCGCAATAGGGCGACTAACTCTTCTTCTTCTTCAGTCGTTAAATCATGCCCTATGTATGTGCATTTTTCTTCTTCTCCTTCTATGGCAACGATTATTTTCTTGGTTTTCTCTCGGTTATCATATACTTGTCCGTCATTCGCCTTTCTATTGGGCATTCGTACCATGATTCTTCTATCTTCAATTTCATATTTCTTGAAGTTCTCGGGTACTTCAAATAAAGATTCTTCTTTTTCTGTCATGGTTTCTTTCTTCTTCCTTTTCTTGCCTTCACTCTTAGTAGTCACTTCTGTGGCTAACCTTACCTCGTTCATAATTTCCTCGTGTCTCTGAGTGTCAGTCTCTACTTCGTAGAAATATTCTTCCTCTGATGCAAAGGGTGGGTCCATGATAATTGATTCTAAATCGAAATCGCTTGCATCCTTGAATGCATCAGTGTTCGGTTCACACTCCTCTAAGATTGCATCGCCCATGATTGGCTCTATCGTAAAAACTGAAATGTCATAGCCATCCTCGTCACAGTGGGGTGTCCATTGTTCTTCATTGATGGCTACATCCATGGTTGCTAGGATTTCCGCCCAACCATGGGGTTCAAACTCTTCGTCTGGGAATACTACAGGTGCATAGGCTGGATCTTGAAGGGTTCGTGGATGTTGTTCCGCACCTAAGGTCCTGGCTTCTAACCGCTCTTCCTCTTGTTTGGCTACTTTACACATCCATAAATGGGTATCCTCATGCAACCAAGAAGGATCTGATTCTAAGGAGTGCACGGATTCCGTCTCTACTGGTGTTTTATGGATGGTATTCCATTGTATTGGGGGTACATCTCGATGTGAATAGTCTTTAAGATTGACTTTGGTAGTCACTCCTAAATGTTGCAAGTACAAAGAATTAGATCCCCAATCTTGTACAATTTGCAACTGACGCATGAATGGTCGTCCCAATATCATTTCATAAGCACGATTTTTCGCAAAGTCACAAATGGCAAAGGTATGCTCAAATTCTACACCACAAGTGGTGAGGGATATGCCTTCTAGTAAGCCTAATGGTTTTTCTATGTGTCCATCGGCCATTTGTAGCTTCATCCTAGTGGGTCTGAGTGCTGGCTTACCCCAACGTTTCCACAAAGCGGTGGTAACGATGGCTACTCCGGCTCCTGAATCTAAGATGGCTTTCGTGGTGTAGCCCTGATGGGTTATTGGAAGATATGTGTTACCTTCCTCTCCTTCGCTTACATCTCCAATCTTTTCTACGGGTATCTCTGGTACCTTCTTATGTGATCCTATTTGAGAGGGTGTGGTAGCAAGCTCAGGGAATTGATTTGCTACATGCTTCCACAATTCTGGTTTTACCTTTAACAATTCCTCCAGAGTGAGATTACACTGTACTTTGGTATTCTTGATCACTTCCATGTTCCTAGGGATCACTGATTCTTCATTCCTCACTATTATCGTGGGTGATCTCATACTAATAGACTTTGCTTCCCAAGGTCCTGTGAACTGAGGTAATTCTTGTAGAGAATTAGATTCAAATCTTGTGGGTTCACTCAGTTGTTCCACCTCTACATCATCATATATAGAGGGGATGTCTTGGGGAAATTGTTCCTGCAAGTCGTCTATTTCTTGAATAGGAGGATGAGTTCCTTGTTCTTTTCCCCATTTCTCTTCTTGGATTTCTCTTAAAAATTCATGTGAGTACCTATGTATGGAAGACAAATTGTCTTGGCTTTCTGTATTGGGTACTTGAGACAGGGATGGTGCTTTCCTTTCCTGTGTCTCTGGGACAATAGGGTTCCTAGACTGATCCTTTTTCTCTTTGCTTTCTATCAAGTGTTCTAGCCTCTCCATTAGTCCTTGAAAGTGTAATTCCGGTTTTGCCATGTTATTCCAATTAAGATATCTAGAGGCTTCAAACAAAGCTTGTGCTAGTTCTACCATTTTCATGCAAAGCTTAGTTCTCTCAATTTCTAGATCAGCTCGAGGGTAGTTTTTACTCATTTCCGTTACTTGAGGTCCCTCTTTTATTCTAGCCTGATATGCACGAAACATCATGTCTAGATCTTCGTGTATGGGTTCCGCTAAAACCGATCCTCATTTCTGAGCTGGGTTTTCTTGATTTAATTCTTGTGAAGTCAATTCTTGTATTTTGGCTCTCGACTCTTTTAGACTTCCTTCCAACTCCGTTATCTTTTTACTCCACTTTCTCTTTATTCTTTCTCTGGAATCTTTCCAAGATTTCGTCTTTTTACTACTCGATTCTGCAACTTCACTAGTTCCGGCTACTTTCTCTTGATTAAGCTGTTGGTTTTGTAAGAGCGCCTGGGCTCTGGTTATAGCTTGGATAGGCACGTATGTAGGGTTGGATCCATCTGCATTGTTTACAATACCTATCACGTTGATCGGTGTCACATTCGAAGTGTTAACTGGGTTCTTAGGACAATCTTTTATGATGTGCTCTTTGCCACAATCGGCACAAAAGCCTTGTATGTTATAGTACTGTGATTGCCTTGCTATTGGGGGATGTGGACAATCCTTTATGAAGTGATCTCCTTGGCACCTAAAGCATGGTCCTCTAGGGCCCTGTGGTCTCTGTTGTCTCAATTGGGGCCGTGGGTTTGGGTTTGTGTACATCACATTAGTATAGTCTGGCTCCCAACTAGGTTCCATTGGTGGACTATCATAATGATATGTCTCCACATGTTCTGGTGACTCCGTGTAATAAGCGGGTGGACTAGTTACATGAGTAGAGTCAAAACTGTTTGAGTTCGGGTCACTTTATGTGATCAAGGGTGAAGAAGGCACTAAGGCCCTACTTAGGTTCTCTTCTGCAGCAGCGTATTTGACTGAGATGACATTAGCTGGTGGGGGTGGCTGCTGAGCTAAGACGGGCTGAGGTCTCTGTTGAGCCTGGTATGGGTAGTTCTGAGGAGGCCTATAGTAATAAGGCTGAGCATTGTATTGGCCTTGATACCTACCTGGCTGCTGGTATGTTTGCGGGTAGTTCTGTCTCACGGTTTGTTTGTTGTATGGGCAGTCCTGAGCCGTATGATTTGTATATCTCCTCTCAATTGTACAATATTGGCCACTAGGGTTGGCTTGAGGTTGAGGTGCATTGGGACACATGTTTGCCAAATGATTTCCACCACAAGTGTAACAACGTACGTTAGTTGGTAGCTTGGGCACCTGTTTACTAGAAACTCCTAGTTTTTGGGCCACTTTTTCTGCTAGGTCCTCTATCGAATTAGACAATTTTGTGGATGCTAGAGAAGAACAATCTGAGTCCTTATAAACCTTTGAGAGTTCTAATTCATCTCCTAGGTTATCCTCAATGTCTATACATATTCTTACACACTCCTCTAGCGTTCTGGGTTCTTTTAGGTACACATAGGAGCGTAGTTTAGCGCTCAACAAGCCATCTAGGAACAGTGATACTTGTTTGGCTTGTGAGGGTAGCTCTTGCATTGGACACCGTTCGACATATTGTCTGAACCTACGTCCTGCCAGTCTTACTGTTTCTTGAGGGGTTTGTTTAAAGCTATGAATCAACGAAGACGTGTCATGCCTAATCCCACTTTTAGAGAATTCAGTGATGAATGACTCTAAAAAGTGATGGATGTCTCTAAATTGCCTTTGTTGCAATGGTTGAAACCAAGTTAAAGCGGTATTCTTTAACGTTAGCCCAAATGCATTGTATTGCGTGAACATGTCCTCGACTTGTTCTGCTCTTAGTACCTGCTTGAATTCTGCAACGTGGTCATAGGGATCTCCTGTCCCATCAAAGTAATTCTTCATGGATTTCACTAATTGTGTGGGTCTCAATACTCTTGCGTGTTCACGTGGTCTAGGTAGAGGAAAATCATCTCTACCACCTGGTATTCCATGATCTCTTTGTCTATCCATTCTATTAGTGTTCGAGGTTGTTCTATCTCTCCCTATGGGGTGATTAAAGCTTACTTCCGGTCTCTCTTTAGTTCCTTCTCTTTGATTTCCATGGGCTGAGGAGGTTCCTGCCCCTTGTTGACTTGCATTTATGTTCGTTCTAGATGGAGGGAATATCAATTCACCTCTCCATGTGTATGTGTTTTTAGCGCGCTCAGGCACCACGAAGACTCTTTCTGAAGTCTCATCCAGGTATACAACCTTTCCAGGTGTATCTGGGTCCTTGAATTCATAGATTGTAATGATGCCTATCTCACCAGGGTGTTCCTTTCTGTACCTCCAAAAGGCTTCATCTGTCTCTTTATTTACAAACAACTCGGTGCTCCTGTTATCTTGAGGGATCCATTCTGGGATGAGTACTCTTGTTAATACGGATTTCCCTCTCGGTGTTCTAGGTTCTTCTAACGGTTCTTTTCCTTGAAATTTCGTTTCCGTCTCTAATTGGATTGTGCCAAACTCATTAGTATCGTTTGGCTGCGTACTTAGAACGTACATGGTTCCTTCTTTGTCTATGTAAGCGTCTATCTCAAATTTCACCACTGGTCTTTCCAATCCAATGGGTTGATCAGGGTTGTGCAGTTGCACCACTTGCCTTCTCAAACCATCCTCATAGATGCGAGCACCTAGTCGGTTGGTTCGGAGAAACTCTAATTGCATTCTATAGGGTCCTTCTGGTTTTTCCAAGTATGCTACATTAGACCCTCCTTCTGGCCTGTGTGTGCTAAATGCCATTTCTGATTCGCTAGTATCTGAGCTCTCGTAGGGGTAATTACTATTCAATTGCTGAGCCCAAGATCGAGCGGTAGTTCTTACACTAGCCTCTGATGATCTAAGGCTTCTTCTGTCCGACTTACCTATATGTTTGCCCGATCTAAGGTTCATTAATTTTCTTCCTTGCACGCTCAATTACACACTTAGATCGTCAATGGTCCTTTGTGATTACTTTCTTGATTCTTTTTAATTTTCTCTGGATTCTTGTCTTAACACATGCGTCAGGAATTCGACTTTCCGTTATAATTTTGAGTTCTCGTTCCGTCAGACTTATGTTCTTTTCTTTAGGTTTTCGTCACACACACCTTTACTTTAAGTCTTAGACTTGAAAGAATTAGGTATCTTGAACTTGAGGCGTTCCTATCGTCGTTAATCCACAACTACCGTTTAGCCTAAGCTAAGAATTGACTGAGGGGGTTGAGTAATCTTCCAACCTCGAGTCGGCTTTTCTGTTGCTCTGATGCCCAAGAAGCCGCGCTTCCCAAGCTTTACTGTCTTCACTGCCTTACTTGCTTGCCTTTGATTGCCCTTGCTAGACCTGGAAAAATTCCAATATTAGACCAATTCACAAGATGATCAAACACTTGAGCATATACACCTTTTTAAGTCCCTTCCCTTTTGCCCAAAATTTCAATACTTGCCCCCTGACTTCCTAGTCCCAAACTAGGTGAACCTCAAAATAGCTTATCCAAAAATAGATGTATTCTTTATGAAAAAACAGTTGAGGTCACGTAGTACTCGTCACGAGCTTTCTAACGACCTATTAAGCTCAAAAAACGGACTTCGGATGAAAAAGTTATGAGCGTTCATGCCCTGGGGGGTAAAAACTGACAATCAGGTTTTCCTTCAAATATGAGCTAAGCGGTCTCCTATGAGTCTAATGGTCCAAAAATTTCTCAAAAATACCCTCAAAATTGGTCAAAAATTGGAGCCCAAAATTTGCGATGGGGGTGCACAATCGCGATGGTCTGGGACCGTCGCGATGGTCCAAGTGAACCGTCGCGATGGCGTGGAATTTGGACAATCGCGATGGCGCGAAAAGGTGAACCGTCACGATGGCCCGAAAAAGTGAACGATCGCGATGGCGTGAGATCGAACCGTCCCGATGGTTCGAAGTGAACGATCGCGATGGCGTGGAAATGGACCGTCGCGATGGTCCGAAAAATGAACCGTCGCGATGGCGTGATCAGGCGGGCAATCGCGATGGCGCGGTCAACGGTCAAAGGTGGACAATCGCGATGGTCTGAAGTGAACCGTCGCGATGGTCACAAGTGCGATGGCGTGAGCCAATCGCGATGGTCCGATTTTGGGCTGTCGCGATGGTCCGAAAAATGAACCGTCGCGATGGTCTATCTTGACACGTGGCACTGTCGTGGCGATGGCATAAGCCAATCGCGATGGTCCGGGGTCAGCTGAACAATCGCGATAGTCCGAAGTGGACCGTCGCGATGGCTCCAGTGAACCGTCGCGATGGTCCGAAAAAGCGAACCGTCGCGATGGTCCGGCCGAGCCGTCGTGATGGCTTGAGCCTATCGCAATGGTGCGACACAATCGCGATGGTCCACCAAACTGAAAGTTTTTGGGATGCAGCTGTGGTTTCGTGTATGCGCAGGGATCGCCTACCTCGTGGTGTGGTCGCCTACCTCAAAATCCGAACTTGGCGGACCATCGCGATGGTCTGACACAGTCGGAAATTTTTGACAGAAACTGAAATTTTTACCTTTTCCAAGCTTTCCTGATGCACTGGAGCTCTGTACCTGCAAGAAAACTCAAGAAAACACAAGCACAAAAGTTCTCCCTCGCTCTCTCTCGCATGCACAAATGAGGGGAAATGAGGTGAATGGGTGGATATGTTGAATTTTCTGATTTTTTTGGAGATGAAGATGATGATGCGATGATGAAGATGGAGTGTGGGGGAGGTGAAAAACACTAAAAACTAAGTCAAAACAACAACAAAAACTGAAATTTTTACCTTCCAACGCCACTTCTTGCTATACTCTTACCATCACACATTCGTCCTAGACTCGATCCCCGGCAACGGCGCCAAATTTGGTGTTGCTCTAGCACAATGGTAAGTACCACGTTAAGAAGCTTCACCTCCTTAATGTCAATCCGTGGGAGAGGTAGGAGTGATATGAAGATCGTGAACGTGAGATGAGGTGAGAGTGAAGGTGAGAAGCACAAAGATGCACACACACATACACACACACAATGAAGAGACAAGCAAGACACAATGGAAGGTGGGAAATTAGTTCTATTACTCAAGAATACTCTTACAAGCTCAAACTAGCCCTAAGCTCACATTAACCAAAATGATCCAACCTCAAAAATGAGATCTCTAGCTCTTTTTATAGTTTCTAGACTAGTTTTGACCGGTTTCACATCTAGTGACCGGCCTAGTTAAAAAATAGGTCCTAGAGGCTATTTGGAAGGGTAAACGATGTTTAAAAATAACGAAAATTGGTACGCGCATTCTACATAAGCTCCTCAAGCTCGAGGACTCCTCGGCTTGCACAAAATGGAGCTATGGATTACAAAATGGGGTTTTTTCTATATTACATATGTTACAAGAGTGATGAAAATCACTGTTGGATGTTTGAAGAAATAATAAGAAACATATTTGTTTGAAAAAATGATCCGACTGGCTCCCTGCTCCGTCTTTACATGCTTCCATGTCGTCTGTGCCTCTGACTGTGCCTCTGACTGCTTCCAACACCATCTTAGCACAAATTTTGGTTCGTTCGAGCTCTAGTTCCGCTCTAGGGTAACACTTGTCATGATCGGTTACGTTTGTCCCTTCTTGGATTCTGGCCTGATATGCCTTAAGTATCATATTTAGGTCCTCGAGAGTGGGATCTGCTAAAACTGATCCTACTCTAGGGGGTGGTGGGGTCGCATGAGGCGGGTTAGAAGGTGGTGGATTGGATGGAGATGGGAATGATGGTGGCGGGGTAGTGTGAGAGGGAGGTTGAGATGCAAGTTCAATTATCTTGGTTCTTGTTTCTCTTAGGCTTTCCTCGAGTTCGCTCATCTTCTTGGCCCATTGCCTTTTCATTCTTTCTCAGCTATCTCTCCAAGCTCTAGTCCTCTTCTTGGACATGCTCTCAGTTTCACTAACCTCAGCACTTTTTTCTTGGCCTAAACTTTGGTTCTGCTACAGGGCTTGAGCTCTAGTGACCACTTGCACTGGTGCAGTGGAAGTCACACTCCCTATGGAGTCTACAACTAACCCAATAACGTTAATGGGAGTGATTTTTGACATATTATTGGGATTCTTTGGGCAATCTCATAAGAGATGCTCCTTTCCACAATCTTGGCAAAAGCCCTAGATCGTTACTAGCTGGGGTTGTGTAGGTGCAGGCATGGGGCAATCACGAATGAGGTGATCTCCCTAACATCTGTAGCATGGCCCTCTAGGGAATGGGGGTCTTACCTGCCTAGGTTGAGGTTTAGAGTTGGGGTTTGCGTACATGACATTTGTGTAATCTGGCTCCCAACTAGGTTCACTCAGTTCTTCACTATAGTAGGACTCACCATGTTCAGGAGACTGCATGTAGTAAGCCTGGGGGCTATCAATATGTGTAGAGTCAAAGCTATGGTCACTGGGGTCACTTTCTGAAAGCAATGGTGTCACTGTCACTATAGCCCTATTCAAATTTTCTTCTACAGCTGCATATTTTATGGGGATCACATTGGCTGGAGCTGGAGGTTGTTGGACTAGCACTGGTTGAGGTCTCTACTGAGCCTGATATTGTGGTTGGTAGGTTTGTTGAGGCCTAGCATACTGTTGTGGTGGGTACTAGTTCTGGTATCTGCCATGTTGTGGATATGGTTGAGGGTAGGTTTGCCTAACTGCTTGCTTATTGTAGGGGCAATCTTGGGCATTGTGATTTGTGTATCTCCGTGTATGGTACAATACTGGCTACTAGGATTCACTTGGGGTTGAGCCATGATGGGACATACGTTTGCCATATGGTCACCTCCACAAGTATAGCACCGTTTAACTGGGGCAAATCTTGGAATTTGTTTACGTGAGACTCCTAATTTCAGAGCTACTTTCTCAGCAAGTTCCTCAATAGATGTGGATTGAGTGGAAGAGAGGCTAGTAGAACTATCTGAATCTTTGTAGCTTTTTGAAAGCTCTATTCCTCCCCTAGATTGTCTTCAATGTCTATGCACATGCGTACACAGTCTTCTATCGTTCTAGGGTCCTTCAAGTACACATATGATCTCAACTTTGTACTTAGTAATCCATCCAAAAATAAAGCCACTTGTTTGGCTGGAGTGGGTAGCTCCGGAATTGGACATCTCTCTAGATATTGTCTAAATCTTCTTCCTACAAGTCTAACCGTCTCTTGAGGAGTTGCTTGAAGCTGTGAATCAATGAGGAAGTATTATGCCTTATGCCACTCTTAGAGAATTCAATAATGAATGCCTCCAAGAGTTGGTCTATGTTCCTGAACTGTCTCTCATTTAGTGGTTGAAACCATGTAAGGTTTGTGTTCCTAAGGGTTAGACCAAAGGCATTGTATTGCGTGAATAAGTCCTCCACTTGTTCAGCTCTCAAGACTTGCCTAAACTCGGCCACATGATCGTATGGATCTCCTGTGCCATCAAAGTAGTTCTTCATGGACTTAACCAGTTGTGTAGGTCTCAAGGTTCTGGTGTGTTCCCTAGGCCTTGGCAAAGGAAAATCATCAGCATTTCTTAGGTTCCTTGGAACTCTAGTTCTCTCTGTTTCTTCTCTATCCGTCTCTGCTCGCATCCGTTCTCTTCCTATTGGGTTGGCAAAGCTTACCTCAAGTCTATCTCTACTTCTGTCTCTTTGAGCTCCATGAGCTTGGGATGTTCCCGCTCCTTGGTGGCCAAAAGAGACATTAGATCTTGGTTGGGGAAAAATAAATTCTCCCTTCCAAGTGTAGGCATGCCTACCGTGCTCTGTGACCACAAATATTCTTTCTGAAGTGTTTTCTAAATAGGTCACTTTGCCTGGGCTACCAGGATCTTTGAATTCATAGATCGTGATCGTTCCTATCTCGTTAAGCTGAACAGGCTTATACCTCCAAAAGGCTTCATCGGTCTCTCGGTTCAAGAGCAGGTCTATGCTCTTGTTGTCCTGGGGGATCCATTCTGGCATGAGGATTCTAGTGAGAACTGATTTGCCTCGAGGAGTTTTAGGTTCTACACCCATGTTTCCTTGCTCTAGGTCACCTAAGTCCGTTTTTGGGATCACATTTCTGAATTCATCTGTCCTGTCCGGGTGATTGGTGACTACATATATGGTTCCTTCTTTGTCCAAGTATGCTCCATTTTCAAATTTGACTGCTGGACGTTCGAGTCCAATGGGTTGGTCAGGATTTTTAATTTGGACCACAAACCTTCCTAGGCCGTCTTCATAGATGCTAGCACATAATCGGTTGGTCCTAAGGTATTCCAGCTGCATCTTGTAGGGGCCTTCTACCTATGTAAGCATGGCACACCTGAACTTCCTGTGGGTCTCTCCATACCTTGAGACATCTCTGACTCACTAGTCTCAGAGCTAGGGTAGTACGAATGATGGATCAACTGTTGGGCCCAAGACCTAGCAGTATGATTGACACTAGCCTCTGAAGATCTAAGACTTTGTCTATCTCTCCCTAGGTGTCGTCTTGATCTAAGGTTCATAAGCCTAGCTGAGCAATCCCAATTTTCACCCAAGGTACAACCTCGTTGCTGAGTTCTTTTGTATCAGTCACTTGATTCTTTTTTATGTTGATTATCGTGTTTATGATCTTGTCTGATATCACGTCGTCAGGAATACTTGAGTTAATTTCTGTACTTTAAGTTGATCATTCCACGTTAGGTTCTTTTCCTTTAAAGTTGTCGGTCACACACAGGTTATCTCTTGACTTGAACTTGATTTCTTAGATAGCCTTGACTTGTCTCGTGCCTATCATTGCCCTGACTTACTTCTAGCACTATTCACGTGTAGCCTAAGCTAGGAATTGACAGAGGGAGCTGAGAGTATTCCAACCTCACTTCCTGATCCCTTGCCCTTTGGTGCTCAAGAATCGGGTTCTCAAGCTTGCAAAAAGCCCTTGCTCTGGATGCCCTCAAGTGCTCTCAATGGACTTGTAAAAGTCCCAAGGTTAGCTCAAGACTTGGATTCAAATGACATAATAAATCACTTCCATTCATGCAATTTAGATATCAATTTGCCCTCTGTCTTTAAGGCAAACAATTCTAGAGATCCCTTGGTTTTGTTCCCCCTGGGTATGGTCCACTTAAAAATACTATAGCTAATAATCCTGATATTAATTTTACCATAACAAGTGGAAGTTTTGATTGTACTCCCCGCGAGCTTTCCAACAAAACAAGAATCACAGCAAACGGATTTCGTATGAGGAAGTTATGACAGTTCAGGGTTTTGGAGTTAAAACAGGGTAAAATAGGTCAACAGGCAACCCGGCTTTTCCTCAGATTACTAGTGTAGAGGCCTCACAATACTCTAAATGTGTGATTTTTAAGTCCACAATTACTCCAAAAATTGGAATTAAATAACCCTAAAATTTTGGCCGACAGGTCTGTCAATCGCGATCGACAGGTCTGTCAATCGCGATCGACAGAGGTGTCCGTCGGGGCCTGTCGGTCACGATCGACACGTCAGTCGCAATCGACAGTGTCAATCACGATCGATAGAGTCGGTCGTGGGTCCTGTTAATCGCGATCGATGGTGTCAATCACGATCGACACTTTTTGCGAGAATTTCGGTGAAATTTCAGTCAATCGTGGGCCTATCCATCACGATGGACACGTGGCAATGTGGGTTTTGGTGTCAATCGCGATTGACTAAATCGTACATGGCAGTCAATCGGTCATGAGGTCTGTCGGTCGTGATCGACAGGTCTGTCGATCGCGATTGACAGGGTCTATCGGTCGTGATTGACAGAGGTTGTCGATCGTGGCTGTCGATCGCGATCGATGGTGTCGATCGCGATTGACAGAGAAACACGGAATTTTTTAATTTCAAGTGATGATTTGGAATGTGCTCCTCATGTGTGTCATTGTGGTGTGCTTTGTTTTACCAAAAGATGAAATTTTTTGTCGATCGCGATCGACAGAGGTCTGCGACACAGAGACAGTTCCGAGCTTGTTCGTACCTGCGCAGCCTGCTGGACAGGATGATACAGCAAAAACCTGCAAGGAAGCTCAAAAAACATGCAAAAGCAGCGCACACAAATCGCTCTCTCGCTCTCTCTCACAAGTGGAATGAGGGAAATGGAGGGGAGAAGGTGATATGATCAAAAACTGAAATTTTCGCGAGGATGGAGATGGAGATCGGATATGGTGAGGATGATGATGGTGACGATGATGATGAAGTAAGAAAGAGGAAAATAAGGAAAAGTAAATAAATTACCTACAACGCCAACGTCACAACTCTACGTCTTACCATCACACGCTCGTCCTCAAAGCTCGATCCCTGACAGCGGCGCCAAAATTTGGTGTAGCTCAGTGATGAGTAGCACCTCCTTTAATGTCAATCCGGGAAGACGTGAGGATGGTATGATGACCTCGAGCAAGTGAAGGCACAAGTGCGTGAGTGAGAAGCACACCAACATGCACACACATACACACACACGCGCACACACGGCAAGACAAAGAGAAAGACAATGGAGTTCTTTTAGATTATTTCCAAAATGCTCATACAAGTTCAACTCTATTACAAGCTAACATAAAAAATGAGCTCTCTAGCTCTATTTATAGTTTTTGACTAGCTTTTGGCCCTGTCTAGACCTAGTGTTCGGCCTAGTTAAAAATTAGGTTCTAGGGCCTCTTTGGAGGCTCAAACGGAGTCTAAAAATCATGAAAATTGGTATGATGCTACTTCTAATAGTCCTCAAGCTCGAAGACTCCTTGGCTTGCACAAAATGGAGTTAAAAAAAGGTGAAATGGTATTTACAATGATGTAGAGTGACTAAATTCACTATTTAGGAAGTATTACTTCATGGAAAAATTTGGACGGCCTACTTGCCAGATCTTCGTTGACTACTTTGTCTGCTGGTGCTTTCTCTTCTCTCTGAATCCCTTCTTTGACTTCCTTTCTTGTGAGTCCTTGGGTACCTTGACTACTGCCAACTATACCAATTACCTATTATGGGCTTATATGATGTGTCATGTATTGGTTGCAAAAGGACTGTGGAATATTGTGCAGGGTATTGAAAAATGTCCTATTGCACCTGCAAATACAGTTATTAAAGTTGATGGAGATGGCATTCTGTCACTCTAGCACAATGGCAAGTACCAACATGAGGAGATCCATCTCATAATTGTCAATCCTTCGAGACCTGAGGACTAGTATGACGACTATGAGCAAGTGATGGCACAAGTTCCTGAGTGAGAAGCACACAAGCTATAGCATCCTTTAACCTTCAAGCACATGAAGCTGTCGTCGACATACACACAGAGCTAATTCGGTTCGCCGCCCAGCCATCGTCCGAGCCCTCCATCATAGAAGTTGTTTTTCTGGATAATAACTCACGTAAAAATATTCTCTTATGAGTTCTCTTTTTTAATCCTCATAAAATATCATACCTCACGAGTTCTTCTACCATATGATATTAAATCCAAATAGATGCCATGTGGCATGAGTGTCACCTCACCCAAGGAGGGGTGCATCCCTATTGTGACATTTCCTTCCCCTTAAAAACATTTTCGTCCTCGAAAATGTAAATGAAATGTCCATTATGATAGAAGAAAGTGCTCGAACTCCCCTGAACCCCATGTACTCTATGTACATGGTCATCTCTGTGTGTGTTGTTTCCCCATATCCTTCCCCTTAAGAAGCCTCATATGAGATCATTTAAAAGGTGGGAAACCGTTTGAGTGGTGTCTACTATCTCCCATGTACACTCAACATCCAAACTATCACTCCCATGACATATAACATCATCCAAATGATCTAAGTCCATATGATGCATAATCTATGGAGTAATAGCATGGGAAGCAAGTGTAAAGTGCCAAGCTTATAAGCTTGACCGTACCGTAATGGAGATAATAAACCATATAAACCTCTAAAATATAGAACAAAGTCCCATTAGAAGTGACTCCAAACCCATCTAAGACTAAATAATAGATTGCCCTCATACCACTCTAGGTCTCTCTAACCTTGAGTGTACTCACAAGTAATAGTTTTATCTAAACTACCTTGTAAACTATGCAAATCCATCATCTAGCTCATGGTAGTAAAATGCAATCTCTACATTTCACCAACCAAGAAGTCTATGGTTTTTCATCCATTACTTGTGGACTAAGTTCTATTGGAAGAGCATCTATTGGCACTTGTGCAAACTCTAATATTTCTCTTCCCCGTAGTTTGCGATATGAATGCAGAAAGCATTCCCTTTGAGATTCAGATAATCCCTAAGTACCCATCCTCCTAACTGATGTTTACTCATCATACTCATGATGTAACACCAACTAAGCGTTTGGTACCCTAATAGGTTAGATATATCCCTATCTCCTAGAAACTCAAAAGAGAAGTATCATCAATCTACTCCCAGTCTAACTAATGTCAATAACTAGATTATCTCATCTAGTCAAAGACCATCACTGAAAATAGCATAACTGCTTCTCTCTAGAGTTTACAAGTGAGACTCAATCTAACCATCCTGATTAACTGATCTCCCTCTTGTCTTTGATAGAAGAGCGCCACTTCTATCTAGACAACCAAAATGAGAAAGTAAAACTCTCTCTTTGTCTCTCTCTGTAATCTCCTCTAAGTAAAAGAGCTCTAATAGTGGAATCTATTCCACTTTCCCTTTCCCTTTGAAAGAGATTCTGTTGAATCCATTTACTCTGCTCATAACTGAGAACATGTACATAAGTTCTCCATGTTTTCCTTCAAAACTAGTGGAGAAAGACACTCCTATGTGAAGGAAAAATACATTATAAAGTAGAGTAAATGAATTCCTTCTGAAATAAAGACTAAGAGATGTTTCGCAAACACCTCTTTTGTCTAAAGGAAAACATACTCTATTCTTCTCCTATGAAGAAATCATGTTTTCCTTTCCTTCTTTCTCTCTCAAAGAGTAGGAGCTAAAGTGAGACCACTGAACTAAAATGAGATCTCTCATGGATCTCTGAGCTGATTCCCACTTTCTCCTTTTGTTAAAAGAAAAACTCATGAATTTATTTAGTCCTCTCTTCCATAACTAACACATAATCCCTCATTACACATATTCCTATAAAGATGGAGAACAAATCTCCCCTGGCTAATGAATGTATATGTAGTGAAGAGTGGAGAAAAGAAATTCCTAATAAGGGTCAAAGCCCTCTACTAAAATGGTCAGCAATGATGTGACATGATACCGTAAACACATGTGTATCCATAATAAAGTAGTATCTCTGCCAACCATACTGTGTGCATGGATCTATACGATCTCAATCAAACTGATGGAATTATCCTTCCTGAAAAACTCAAAATGAGTATGTGATACTAATGGTGATAAAATCACCTATCACATTCTCTACTGGAAGAATAAATCTTCCCTAAATTATGAAGGATAACTGCCAATTCTAAGGAGATGTCTACTAAGAGCTCTCCTCTGATCTAGTGAGACATGACGCCATGAATGATGAGTCCTTTTCTTCCTGGCCATAGAAGAAGAGTGCTCAAAGGGAAGTCATTTCGGGAAGTCATTTCCACCGTCCCATACCAGTGAAAACTTCTTCCAATTCATGGTGGCATACCTACACTAAACCGAATATATATTCCAAACATATGTAATGGAATATATAGGTAGACTCTAATGAATCCCATATTCTAAAATCATATGAGTGGACTCAAATGAGTCCCATGTCCTTGAACTAGTATAGTTTGGTTCTAGTCAACGATGTGACAATGGATATCCCCTTTTGTTCCAAACCAACTTGTTCCTAGGTACCAAGACTTAGTCTAAGTACCTCTCTGTAGATCCCAACATACATATATGTATTGGGTACCCCAACTACTCTTAACTAAGGGATCTATGCTCTAAATCATAGAGCTATTGCCATACCTGTGGCCTTTCTAACCATCACTCGAATCACATAAGCACCCGTCGATGCTATTTCATGAAACGCATCTCGGTGATCCCATCTAGTTGGTTTCCTTAGTAGTGTAGCAAAAATGCTTCACTACTTGGTCAAGTGATGTGCATGAGTGAAACTAATCACTCTTTGAGTATTCCTGACAATACCCCATAGTCTCCTAATCATACTGTGAGACTCTTGTGAAAAATAAATCTTTGCTAGCTTGGAGATTATTATAAATGCATCTCCCGTACCTATATGCAATTTCCTATAACCTATAGGATTGCTTGTGCACATTAGTAATGGTGAACGTGTAGTGTTGGAAGCAGCCAGAGGCACAGACGACACGGAAGCATGTAACGACGGAGCAGGGAGCCAGTCGAATCTTTTTTCAAAGAATTATGTTTTCAAATACTTTCCAAAAACCTCCAACAGTGATTTTTATCACTATTGTAACATATGTAACATAGAAAACCCCATTTTGTAATCCATAGCTCCATTTTGTGCAAGCCGAGGAGTCCTCGAGCTTGAGGAGATTAGGTAGAACAAGCGTATCAATTTTCGTTATTTTTAGACATCGTTTACCCTTCCAAATAGCATCTAGGACCTAATTTTTAACTATGCCGGTCACTAGATGTGAAACCGGTCAAAACTAGTCTAGAAACTATAAAAAGAGCTAGAGAGCTCATTTTTGAGGTTGGTTAGTGTTGGCTAGTGTGAGCTTAGAGCTATTTTGAGCTTGTAATAGTGTTCTTGAGTAATAGAGCTAATTTCCCACCTTCCATTGTGTCTTGCTTGTCTCTTCGTAGTGTGTGTGCATGTGTGTGTGCATTTCTATGCTTCTCACCTTCACTCTCACTTCATCTCACCTTCACGATCTTCATATCACTCCTATTTCTTCCGCGGATTGACATTAAGGAGGTGGAGCTTCTTAACGTGGTTCTCACCATTGTGCTAGAGCAACACCAAATTTGGCGCCGTTGCCGGGGATCGAGTCTAGGACGAATGTGTGATGGTAAGAGTATAGCAAGAAGTGGCATTGGAAGGTAAAAATTTCAGTTTTTGTTGTTGTTTTTACTTAGTTTTTAGTGCTTTTCACCTCCCCCACACTCCATCTTCATCACCGCATCATCATCTTCATCTCCAAAAAAATCAGAAAATTCACTACATCCACCCATTCTCCTCATTTCCCCTCATTTGTGCATGCGAGAGAGTGAGAGAGAGCTTTTGTGCTTGTGTGTGCTTTTGCTTTCTTGAGTTTTCTTGCAGGAACAGTACTCCAGTGCATCAGGAAGGCTGCAAAAAGGTAAGAAAATCACCTTCTCTCAGAAATTTCCGAGTGTGTCAGACCATCGCGATGGTCTGCAACCTTCGGCATTTTTGGTAGGCGACCACACCACGAGGTAGACGACCCTTGCGCTTGCACGAATCCACAGGCGCATCTCAAAAATTCATAGTTTGGTGGACCATCGCGACGGTCTCAGACCATCGCGATTGTGTCACACCATCGCGATTGGCTCACGCCATCGCGACGGCTCGGCCGGACCATCGCGACGGTCTCACGCCATCGCGACGGTTCATTTTGGACCATCGCGATTGTTCGATTGACCCCACACCATCGCGATTGGCTCACGCCATCGCGCCGATGGTGCCACGTGGCAAGCTAGACCATCGTGACGGTTCATTTTTTGGACCATCGCGACGACACCCTCAGACCATCGCGATTGTGCACTTTCATGCCATCGCGATTGTGCACTTTCACGCCATTGTGACGGTGCACTTTTACGCCATCGCGATTGTGCACTTTCACGCCATCGCGACGGTGCACTTTTACGCCATCGCAACTGTGCAATTTCACGCCATCGCGACTGTGCAATTTCACGCCATCGCGATTGTGCACTTTTACGCCATCGCGACGGTGCAATTTTACGCCATCGCGACTGTGCAATTTCACGCCTCGCGACGGTTCACCCTCACGCCATCGTGACGGTCCCAGACCATCGCGATTGTTTCACACCATCGCGATTGTGCACCCCCATCGCAAATTTTAGGGTTTCATTTTTTGGCCAATTTTGGGGCTAATTTTGGGAAATTTTTGGGTGATTAGACTCGTAGGAGACCCCTTAGCTCATATTTGGAGAAAAACCTGTTTGTCAGTTTTTACCCCCCCAGGGCGTGAACGGTCATAACTTTTTCATCCGAAGTCCGTTTTTCGAGCTTAATAGATAAGCTATTTTTAGATAAGCTATTTTGAGGTTGACCTAGTTTGGGACTAGAAAGCCAGGGGGCAAACATTGAAAAATTGGGCAAAAGGGAAGGGACTTAAAAGGTGTATATACTCAAGTGCTTCATCATCCAACTGTGAATTGGTCTAATATTGAATTTTTTCCAGGTCTAGCAAGGGCAATCAAAGGCAACCAAGGCAAGGCTGTGAAGGGCATAAAGCTTGGGAAGCGCGGCTTCTTGGGCAGCAGAGCAACCAGAAAAGCTGACTCGAGATTGGAAGATTACTCAACCCCCTCAGTCAATTCTTAGCTTAGGATAAACGGTAGTATTGTGGATTAAGACGATAGGAACACCTCAAGTTCAAGAGAGTTAAATTTATCAAGTTCAAGACTAAAGTAAAGGTGTGTGACACGAAAACCTAAAGGAAAGAACATAAGTCTGACGGAACGAGAACTCAAAATTATAACGGAAAGTCGAATTCCTGACGCATACATTAAGACAAGAATCTAAAGAAATTTAAAAAGAATCAAGAAAGTAAGAACAAAGAATCATTGATGATCTGAGCGTGTACTGAGTGTGCAAGGAACAACGTTAATGAACCTTAGATCGGGCAAACATATAGGTAAGTCAGACCGACGAAGCCTTAGATCATCAGAGGCAAGTGTAAGAACTACTGCAAGATCGTGGGCTCAACAATTGAACACTAGTTATCCCTACGAGAACTCAGACACGAGTGAATTAGAAATGGCATTTAGCACAGATAGACCTGAAGGAGGGTCGAATGTAGCCTATTTAGAAAAACCAGAAGGACCCTATAGAACACAACTAGAGTTTCTCCGAACCAACCGATTAGGTGCTCGCATCTATGAGGATGGTTTGCGAAGGCAAGTGGTGCAAATGCACAACCCCGATCAACCCATTGGATTGGAACATCCAGTGGTGAAATTCGAGAGAGACGCGTACATAGACAAGGAAGGAACGATGTACATCTTAAGTACGCAGCCAAACAATACCAACGAGTTTGTTGTGATTCAACCAGAGACGAAAACAAAATCTCAAGGAAAAGAACCATTAGAAGAGCCTAGAACACCTAGAGGAAAATCTGTACTGACACGAGTACTAATCCCGGATTGGATCCCTCAGGACAACAGAAGCATAAAGTTGTTTGTAAATAAAGAAACTGATGAAGCCTTTTGGAGATACAAGACAGAATTACTTAGTGAGGTAGGTATCATCACTATATACAAGCTCAAGGACCCGGATACACCTGGAAAGGTTGTATACCTGGATGAGACTTCAGAAAGAGTCTTTGTGGTGCCTGACCGCGCTAAAAACACATACACATGGAGAGGTGAATTGGTGTTCCCTCCATCTAGGACGAACATGAACACAAGTCAACAAGGGGCAGGAACATCCTCAGCCCATGGAAATCAAAGAGAGAAAAATAAAGAGAGACCGGAAGTAAGCTTTAATCACCCCGTAGGGAGAGATAGAACAACCACAGACACTAATAGAGCGGATAGACAAAGAGATCATGGAGTACTAGGTGGTAGAGATGATTTTCCTCTACCTAGACCACGCGAACACGCAAGAATATTGAGACCCACACAGTTAGTAAAATCAATGAAGAATTACTTTGATGGGACAGGAGATCCCTATGACCACGTCGCAGAATTCAAGCAGGTACTAAGAGCCGAACAAGTTGAAGACATGTTCACGCAATACAACGCATTTGGACTAACGTTAAAGAATACAGCTTTAACTTGGTTCCAACCTCTGCAACAAAGGCAATTTAGAGACATCCATCACTTTTTAGAGTCATTCATCACTAAATTCTCTAAAAGTGGGATTAGACATGACATGTCTTCGTTGATTCATAGCTTTAAACAGACCCCTCAGGAAACAGTTAGACTGGCAGGACGTAGGTTTAGACAATATGTTGAACGATGTCCAATGCAAGAGCTACCCTCACAAGCCAAGCAAGTGTCATTGTTTTTAGATGGCTTTTTGAGCTCTAAACTACGCTCCTACGTGTACCTAAAAGAACCCAGAACGCTAGAGCATTGTGTAAGAATTTGTATAGACATTGAGGACAACTTAGGAGACGAGTTGGAACTCTCAAAGGTCCATAAGGACTCAGACTGTTCATCTCTAGCATCCACAAAATTGTCTAGCTCAATAGAAGACCTAGCAGAAAAAGTGGCCCAAAAACTAGGAGTTTCTAGTAAACCTAGGGTGCTAATGAACAAGCGTTGTTACACCTGTGGTGGTGACCATATGGCAAATGTGTGTCCCAATGCACCACAACCACAAGCCAACCCTAGTGGCCAATACTGTACAATTGAGAGAAGATACACGAATCATATGGCTCAGGAGTGCCCATACAACAAACAAACCGTGAGACAGAACTACCCGCAAGCATACCCGTAGCCAGGTAGGTATCAAGGCCATTTCAATGCTCAACCTTATTACTATAGGCCTCCTCAGAACTACCCATACCAGGCTCAACAGAGACCTCAACCTGTCTTAGCTCAGCAGCCACCCCCACCAGCGAATGTCATCTCAGTCAAATACGCTGCTGCAGAAGAGAATCTAAGTAGGGCCTTAGTGCCTTCTTCACCTTTGATCACAGAGAATGACCCGAACTCAAATAGTTTTGACTCTACGCATGTAGATAGTCCACCCGCATATTACACAGAGTCACCAGAACACGTAGAAACATATCATTATGATAGTCCACCAGTGGAACCTAGTTGGGAGCCCGACTACGCTCATGTGATGTACACAAACCCAAATCCACGGCCCCAATTGAGACAACAAAGACCACAGGGCCCTAGAGGACCATGCATAAGGTGCCAAGGAGATCACTTCATAAAGGATTGTCCACATCCTCCGATAGCAGGACAAGCACAGTACTATAACATACAAGGCTTTTGTGCCGATTGTGGCAAAGAGCACATAATCAAAGATTATCCTAAAAATCCAGTTAAAGCTTCGAATGTGACACCGATCAACGTGATAGGTATTGTAAATAACGCAGATGGATCCAACCCTACATACGTGCGTATCCAAGCTATAACAAGAGCCCAGGCGCTCTTACAGAACCAAAAGCTTAATCAGGAGAAAGTAGTCGGAAGTAGTGAAGTTGCAGAATCTAGCAGTAAAAAGACAAAATCTTGGAAAGATTCTAGAGAAAGAATAAAGAGAAAGTGGAGTAAAAAGATAACGGAGTTGGAAGGAAGTTTGAAGGAATCTAGAGCCAAATCCAAGAATTGACTTCACAGGACTTGAATCAAGAGAATCCAGCTCAGAAATCAGGATCAGTTTTAGCGGAACCCATACCAGAAAATCTAGACATGATGTTTCGTGCATATCAGGCTAGATTAAAAGAGGGACCTCAGGTAGCTGAAATGAGCAAAAACTACCCTCGAGCTGATCTAGAAATTGAGAGAACTAAACTTTGCATGAAAATGGTAGAACTAGCACAAGCTTTGTTCGAAGCCTCTAGATATCTTAATTGGAATAACGTGGCAAAACCGGAATTACACTTTCAAGGACTAATGGAGAGGCTAGAATACTTGATTGAAAGCAAAGAGAAAAAGGATCAGCATAGGAACCATATTGTCCCAGAGACACAGGAAAGGAATGTGCCATCCCTGTCTCAAGTACCCTACTGAGAAAGTCAAGACAATTTGTCTTCCATACATAAATATTCACATGAATTTTTGAGAGAGATCCAAGAAGAGAAATGGAGAAAAGAACAAGGAACTCATCCTCCTATTCAAGAAATAGATGACTTGCAGGAACAATTTCCCCAAGACATTCCCTCTATATACGATGATGTAGAGGAAGAACAACTGAGTGAACACACAGGATTTGAATCTAATTCTTTACAAGAATTACCTCAGTTCACAGGACCTTGGGAAGCAAAGTCTATTAGTATGAGAGCACCCACTATAATAGTGAGGAATGAAGAATCAGTAATCCCTAGAAACACGGAAGTGATCAAGAACACCAAAGTACAATGTAATCTCACTCTAGAGGAGTTGTTAAAGGTAAAACCAGAATTGTGGAAACATGTAGCAAATCACTTCCCCGAGCTTGCTACTACTCCCTCACAAATAGGATCACAAAATAAGATACCAGAGATACCCGTAGAAAAGATTGGAGATGTAAGCGAAGGAGAGGAAGGTAACACTTATCTTCCAATAACCCATCAGGGCTACACCACGAAAGCCATCTTAGATTCAGGAGCCGGAGTAGCCATCGCTACCACCACTTTATGGAAATATTGGGGTAAGCCAGCATTAAGACCCACCAGGATGAAGCTACAAATGGCTGACGGACACATAGAAAAACCATTAGGCTTACTAGAAGGCATATCACTCACCACTTGTGGTGTAGAATTTGAGCATACCTTTGCCATTTGTGACTTTGCAAAAAATCATGCTTATGAGATGATATTGGGACGACCATTCATGCGTCAGTTGCAAATTGTACAAGATTGGGGAACTAATTCGTTGTACTTGCAACATTTAGGGGTGACTACCAAAGTCAATCTTAAAGACTATTCACATAGAGACGTACCCCCAATACAATGGAATACCATCCATAAGACACCAGTAGAAGCAGAATCCGTGCACTCATTAGAATCAGATCCTTCTTGGTTGCATGAGGATACCCATTTATGGATGTGTAAAGTAGCCAAACAAGAGGAAGAAAGGTTAGAAGCCAGGACCTTAGGTGCAGAACAACATCCACGAACCCTTCAAGATCCAGCCTATGCGCCTGTAGTATTCCCAGACGAAGAGTTTGAACCCCATGGTTGGGCAGAAATCCTAGCAACCATGGATGTAGCCATCAATGAAGAACAATGGACACTCCACTCTGACGAGGATGGCTATGACATTTCAGTTTTCACGATAGAGCCAATCATGTGCGATGCGATTTTAGAAGAGTGTGAACCTAACACTGATGCATTTGAGGATGCAAGCAATTTTGATTTAGAATCAATTATCATGGACCCACCCTTTGCATCAGAGGAAGAATATTTTTTCGAGGTAGAGACTCACACTCAGAGACACGAGGAAATTACGAATGAGGTGAGGTTAGCCACGGAAGTGACTAGCAAGAGTGAAGGCAAGAAAAGAAAGAAGAAAGAAACCATGTCAGAAAAAGAAGAATCTTTATTTGAAGTACCCGAGAACTTCAAGAAGTATGAAATCAAAGATAGAAGAATCATGGTACGAATGCCTAATAGAAAAGCGAATGACGGACAAGCATATGATAACCGAGAGAAAACCAAGAAAATAATAGTTGCTATAGAAGGAGAAGAAGAAAAATGTACATACATAGGGCATGATTTGTCGAAGGAAGAAGAAGAAGAGCTAGTTGCCCTATTGCGCGAATATAGATATGTGTTCGCTTGGAGTTACAAAGATTTGAAAGGAGTAGATCCAGATATATGTTCTCATAGAATCCCTATGACTCCAGATGCAAAACCGACAAAACAGAAACCGTACACGTACAATGATAACTACGCTGCGAAGATTAAAGAGGAGATAGATCGGCTGATAGAAGCAGGATTCATTTACGAAATTGAGCACACTGAATGGGTATCCCCCATTGTGGTAGTGCCCAAGAAGAATGGAAAATTGCGTGTGTGTATTAACCTTAAAAAAGTTAATGCCGCAACGATTAGAGATAGTTATCCTCTTCCTATCACGGAACATCTATTGGAAAGAGTTGCGGGCAAGGAAGTTTACAGCTTTCTTGATGGATTTTCAGGCTATAATCAAGTAGCCATTGCTCCAGAAGATCAACACAAGACGGCATTTGCCACTGAATGGGGCATATTTGCATTTCGTGTGATGCCATTTGGCTTAACAAATGCACCCGCCACTTTCCAGCGACTCATGTGTCATGTTTTCAAGGAATTCTTACGCAAGAGTTTGGAAGTTTATGTCGATGACTTATGTGCTCATTCAAATGTAAGACAGACGCATATCCCGGAGTTAAGGCAAATATTTGACAACTGTCAAGAATATCAGGTTTGTTTGAACCCAGAAAAGTGTGTTTTCATGGTCAGACAAGGCAAAATTCTAGGATACATTGTGTCAAAAAATGGAATCTCTACGGATGAAGAAAAGGTGAAGGTAATTGCAGATTTACCTAGACCAACTAATGTGAAAGAGGCACAGGCATTTATGGGCCATTGCGGTTATTATAGGAGATTCATACACATGTATGCAATCATAGCCAAGCCTTTGTACTCTCTTTTAACCAACTTTGAATGGACAGATGAATGTGAAAATTCATTCAATGAACTTAAATGACGCTTGTGCTCAGCACCTATATTGACAACCCCGGATTGGAGTAAGCCATTCCATGTACATGTGGATGCATCCAATTATGCCATAGGATGTGTGTTAGCACAACCCACGAATGAAGGTAACATAGATCTCCATAGCTTACGCAAGCAGACAATTGAACGTAGCAGAAAGAAATTACACCACGACGGAACGAGAAGGATTAGGGATGATCTACGCAGTAAAGAAGTTTAGGCACTACTTGTTGGCCAATAAGTTCAAGTTCTTTACAGATCATCAAGCCCTATTGTACTTAGTCAACAAGCCATGTAACACAGGACGACTGATACGTTGGTTTCTATTACTCATGGAGTATGATTTTGAAGTAGTAGTCAGGAAAGGAAAGACACATCTGAGAGCTGACCACCTTTCGAGATTAACCTCAGGAGAAGCTCCTCAAGGAATAGCGGATGATCTACCAGATGCATACTTGTTTAATCTTGAGATAGCACCATAATGGGCTAAGCCTTTAGTCCCTATTCTCACATATGGACCCAAGAATCCTAGGATAAAGATCAAAGAGGGAGAGATTACCAAGTCTCAGAGATACCAAATAATGGCAGGAAGCATATATAAACAGGATAATCAAAAGATTCTTGCTTGTTGTGTAGATGAATCAGAACATTCGAATTGGTTGCAATTAGCACACATAGGTGCATTAAAGCAACATCAACATCATTCAAAACATCGAACATTACAGACTCTGCATAGATTAGGAGTATATTGGCCTTTGATGGAAGCAGATGTCTACAGGTTGTGTAAGGAATGCAACGTTTGTTGTGAAAGACCACCAATAGAGCATGCTACATTGTATCACGTGTCTCTCACACCAGACTAGAGTGAACAATTAGTGACCTACTTGAGGACGAAGACATTCCCTCAAGGCATGACCTTAGCTCGACAACGTAGTCTGGAGCAGGAAGCTCAAGACTATTCACTTATTGGCGATAATCTATACAAAAGAGGACGAGATGGATATCTAAGACAATGTGTTCATGAAAGCGATTATCTGAGCATACTAGAGACTGCACACCAAGGGGTTGCAGGAGGTCATTTTGGACCCGATAGGATAATCAAAGCCATCCTCTTTGCAGGATTATGGTGGCCCACTCTTCACATGGATGCTCATACCTATGTAAAGAGATGTGATGTGTGCCAAAGAACTTAGTTTCCTACTCGCAGAGATGAAATGCCATTGAAACCCATGATGGGCGGATGTGCATTTTCAAAGTGGGGTATAGACTTTGTAGGACCCATTAACCCCCCTGCAAAAGGTACACATGCGGAATACATTATTGTTGCCACAGATTATCTGACGAAATGGGTAGAGGCAAAAGCCACGAAAAAGAATGATGCACACACAACTGCAAAATTCTTATTTGAGAATGTCTTTACAAGATATGGATTGCCGATAGAGCTAGTGAGCGATCGAGGCACTCACTTTCTAAATCAAGTCATTGAATATTTGTTACAGGATTTTATGGTGATTCACAAGAAATCCACACCATATCATCCTCGGGCCAATGGTCAGGCTGAAAGCACTAATAAGATCCTTTGTAACGTACTGACGAAACTCGTGAACAACAAACGTTCAGATTGGGACAAACAGTTACACCACGCTGTTTGGGCATATCGAGTGGCCTACAAGACCGTACTCAATGCAACTCCCTTTCAGATGGTTTTTGGTCAGAATGTTGTGCTTCCTTTGGACTTCTTGATACCGACCCTTAAGGTTGCACAAGAACATCAGTGGACCGGCCATGAATTATCAGCGAGAATAATGGACTTGGAACGATTAGGAGAAACCAGGCTAAAGGCAGCAGCAGGAATATATGCAGCGAAGAAGCGACAGAAAGCGTATTTTGATGCACATGTGAAAGATAAAGGCCTAAAAGAAGGAGATTTAGTTCTAGTATATACGCTGAAACAACACGCACGTAAGTTAGAAAAGCGAGGTTATGGACCTATGATCATTAACAGACTCTCAACAAGTGGAGCAGTACAATTAGCCACTTTAGAAGGAGATATAATGCCTAATTACATTAGTGGTTGTAGAGTCAAGTTATATCAAGAACCTCTTACTAAGGATATGCTTAGACGACTCACGTTGGCAAAGAAGCGTAAGGAGGAAGAAAATAGAATACGAGCGGAAGCTCAGGCAGAAGCAATAGAACGCATCAAACGCATGAAGTTAAGAAGACAAGGACTAGGGAGAGAACATTATAACCATCTGGAAACTACACCCAGATACCCCATGGCCATGTGTCAAGTAAAGTCAAACACTCATCCTAGTATAGTGGACAGGAGACCATTCATTACAGTCAGGCTAGAGCACGGCTACCCTTGCCAAGAGCTCAGGGCTTTAATTGACTCAGGTGCTGCGACTAGTGCGATTAGATGGTCCCACTATAAGGATTCAGGAATAGAAATGCGGCCAATTGAGGCATACATCATAGGCCTAGGAGGCATGGAAACCCCTTGCATGGGTGAGGTGGACCTTCCTATCCTCATTAAGGATGTGACCATGACAGCGAAGCTACTAGTGTGCCATGATGACGACCTGATAGAACCCCTAATCCTTGGCCAAGATTGGCTATACGATCACTCAGTGGACCTAAATCTTAGACAAGGCTCCTTACAGATTGGAACCTTAGAACAGAAGCGAGTGATACTGCTTGACTTCCCTAACGGCATTCCGATTGAGGTTTGTAACCCTAGACCCTATGAAACGCATGCGACGGAAGACCGGAAGATCTTGGGTCAGACCAGTCACGTTACGTCTACACCAACCCACTTGGGCTTGGCTAGGGACAATTGTCAATCAGAAGAACGACAGGAGATCTTCCTTGGGGCTTCCTGCAAACATGCAAATACACACAAAGACAAGAACACACACTCGCTCTCTCTCAAACTCGCACAAAGCAAATGAGGAGAATGGGGAGGAAAAGGAATATGAAGTGGAGAAGGAGATGGAGATGGAGATGGAGGTGGATATGGAGATGGAGAAAAAACAAGACAATTACCTACTACTTACCATTCCAATGCGTCCTCTCTACGTCTTACCATCACACGCTCGTCCTCAAAGCTCGAATCCCCAGCAACTGTGCCAAAATTTTGTGTAGCTCAGTGACGAGTAGCACCTCCTTTAATGTCAATCCGGGAAGACATGAGGGTGGTATGAAGACCTCGAGCAAGTGAAGGCACAAATGTGTGAGTGAGAAGCACACAAACATGCACACACATACACACACACACACACATGGCAATAACAAAGAGAGTAAGACAATGGAATCACTTCTATCATAACCAAGTTCTCATACAAGCTCAAAACTACAAGAAGCTCCCCAAAAATGAGCTCTCTAACTCTATTTATAGATTTTGACTAGCTTTGGCCCTGTCTAGACCTAGTGTCCGGCCTAGTTAAAAATTAGGTTCCAGGGTTTATTTGAGGGTTCAAACGCGATCTAAAAAATATGAAAATTGGCAGGCAACTACTTCTAAGGCTCCCCAAGCTCAAGGCCTCCTCGGCTTCTACAAAATGGAGCTACAAAAATATGAAATGGTATTTACAAGGGTTTCTGGTGATGAGAATCACTTTTAAAATGATGTAAGGTTTGGAAAAATTTTAATAGGTTGCCTTAGTGCTAGATCCGCATGCATGCCCATACTTGGCTTCCTCCCATATGATGCCAACAAGTATCCAACTTCAAAGTATGATCTCATTGCATAGAGATTGTCTTACAATCATCCATACCATACTTTCGTAGCATACTCAAGCCATATTTCCTTCGCGACATCCATATACCTGTTTCTGTATGTATAAACTCGATGCCCAAAAAATAGTGTAGCACACCAAGTTCTTTCATGTAGTTTGAGTCCTCACCAAGATTCTTTTCTTCAATAATCAGCATGGACACCAGATCAGTGAAATTCAAAATATTTTCCCTAGTTCAGATAGAAGTTCTGGACTACATATATATAGCTCCTAAATCATTGGAGTGTGACATCCATGGAAGCCCATGAACAGCACAAGGAAGAAGAAGAATCTTGGAGCAGAACACACATTATTGAATGTATTGCCAAGAGAATTTTCAAAGATAAGTAACCCATTAGGGTTATAGGGTATATACAAGCCTAGGGAAGAAACCTCCTAAAGAGGGAAAAAAGAGTCCGAATGGTCCTAGTGTGTTCACACACATCACTACCAAAATATATCAACAAATCCCCCTTGCGAGTGATGTGGTGAACAAGGAGCTGGCACTCATGTATAAGGAAGTGCCAAGCTATGTGGAATCAATCCACAAAAGGAAGTAAGCCCAAAGCTTTGCCAAAAGCTTGAATCAAACTTCTCCCTAGGCAGAGCCTTTGTGAAAAGGTCTCCAATGTTCTCCAGTGTGGGCACATATGCCAAACTGATTTCTCTAGCAGAGAACCTCTCCCTGACATAATGATCGTGCACCTCAATGTGCTTAGTGGGAGCATGGAACACAGGGTTCCTCGCAACTCCCAATATGCTCTGACTATTAGTGAAGATGGTGGTGGCAAAAGAATGACCAACACCCAAATCAGCCATAAGGTGTCTAAACCACACACACTCAACAATCAGTGTGAAAGCTACGCTATACTCAGCCTCATAACTAGAAGTGGCCATAGTAGGTTGCTTCTTGGTCAACGAGATATGCATTAGCTACCAAGCATGAAGCAGAAACCATTGGTGGACACACGAGTGTCATAGCAACCAGACCAGTCAGAGTCAGAAAGAGCATGTACGTTTGGTGATAGTGATCCCCCCTTGGGATAAAACAATCCAAGTAGTCGTGTATCACTCAAGTAGCGAAAGATGTGCTTACCCACCTGCCAATGCTTCACACCTAGGCAATGCATAAACCTGCTCATCTATGAGATAGCAAATTGAATATCTAGCCGAGTAATGCATAAGTAAATCAAGCATCCAATAGCCTGCTCATGGAGAACAACATCAAATGCATCTCAAGCATCATGAAGACTCAATCGTAAGCACTACAATAATGTGTCAATATATTTTGCTTGACACAAAGCTATTCCACCATCAACTTGCATAAACTGAATTCCCAACTAATAATGCGAATGCCCCAAATTTGACATCTCAAATGATGCATGCAAAGCATCCTTAAAATCAGCAATATGCTTCTCATGAGGACCAAAGGGTAGCATGTCATCAACATAGACAACAATGATCAGAAGCACATCATTTGCAAACTTAACATATAAGGTGCTCTCAGTTGGACTGTTCTCAAAACCATGTGCAATAAAGTAGGCATGTATCTTTTCATACTAAGCATGTGATGCTTGCTTCAAACCATATAATGCCTTTTTGAACCTACACACTTTGTTTTTATGCCCTTTTTGCACAAAACCATGGGGGCTCAACAACATACACTTCTTCATGCAAGTCACCATTCAGAAATGCAGCTTTAATGTCCAATTGATGTACATTCCAACCATGATGAGGTGCAAGTGCACAGATGCTACAAACAGTACTCATTCGGCATGTAGGTTCCAAGGTCTCATCAAATCAATGCCTCTTTCTTGAGCATAACCTTTTGCAACAAGCCTAGCCTTATACCTATCAACTGTTCCATCAAGCTTACATTTCACCATGTATACCCACTTACTGCCAATGGCCTTCTTGTGAGGAGGAAAGTCACATAAAGACCAGGTACTATTTTTCATAATAGCGTTATATTTTGATTGCATAGCAATCATCCAGTTTTTAGAATTTTGTGCTTCATCAAACAAAACATGCTCATTCTCATCACAAAGACTAGAGGCAGCCATATCATAGCAATTTGATGCAAAATAAGCACTATGAGAGCCAGAACGAGTAGGATATGACAAAAGTGCATCTAATTTGCTATCTCACAAAGTTTGCACCAACTATTTAGGCATAGTCTTTGCCTCCTCTATATCACTTCTCTCATCAACAAGTGTATAATGTAAATTTGCATCGGAAATAGAATGATGTACATCATCACATGAAACCTCTAAAGGTTGGGAAATTGCCTCATTTGCACCAGCACTAGAGTGTCCACCTGTGAAACGAGGCAGTAAAGTATCATAGATTTCTTTGGAGCTAAGTGATGCCTCCTTAGTACATGAAAGTAATGGTTGAATACCATCTTCCACAAAAACAACATCACGGCTAACCAACATGTGTTTAGTTTATTGATGATACACACGATAGACTTTGCTTTCAAAATTGTACCCAACAAAAATACATTTCACTGCTTTATCATCTAATTTCTTGCATTGTTGTTCAAGCACTAATGCATATGCCAAACCAAAGACATGAAGATGAGAAAAAAATGGATTGTAACCATGCCAAGCCTCATACGGATTGATAGACTACAATGCTTTAGTGGGATACATGTTAAGTACATATGTTGCACACATAAAAACCTCAAGCCAAAAACTATGTGGTAAAGCTTGACTCTTGACCATACACCTCACCATCTCCATGAGTGACTTGTTCTTCCTTTCAGCAACTCCATTCTCTTGAGGTGTATACGGCATTGTACACTGATGTTTTAACCCATGTTCAACCAGAAATGCATTAAAATCAGAAGACATATATTCCCCCCTTTATCAAAATGAAGGGTGCCCATTTTACATGCTGACAGACTTTCAACCAAAACCAAAAAGTGTTTGACACACATAAACACTTCAAACTTTGCTTTCAATGGATATAATCATGCATGCCTTGAAAATTCATTAATGAAAGTTATAAAGTAAAGAAAGTTCCCAAAAGAAGGTATCTCCATATGACCATAGACATCGCTATGTACAAGCTATAGTTTTTTAGTAGCTCAAATTGAACCATCTTTTGGGAAGGAGGAACACTGCATTTTTCTCAAAATAAAGCCTTCACAGAAATGTCTCAAGTTTGGGCAAAGAGGATACCATTTCAAATTTTTTTAGGCGTAGCAAACTAGCAAAATTCAAATGACTAAAGCATGCATGCCAAAGCTTTGCATCTGACATAGCATGAGAATCTTGAACTGCACATGCTGAATCATTCACAGATTTTGCATAAGCTATGAGCTTATGCAGCCCACAATATAAAATGCTAGAAGCAATAATGACATCACCATTTGACATATCAACAACTCTACATCTGTTATCAACAAATTTTAGAACCAACATAATCTTGGCCAATGCAAAAACTGATAACACATTTTTCTTGATCCCTAGCACAAATAAAGCATCCAACAATCTAAAGGAACTACCATCAACAGTAGTCAGAATGATCTTACTTATCCTCAACAGCCAACATATGGAATACATCACTACTTTCAACCATGGCCACTGACTAAAATACCCTAATGCAAAAAAATGATTGTATCTCAAAAAGTTGAACAGAACTACCATGCCGAGTTTTGTTAAACCTATAATAGACTTTGAGGAGCTTATACTAGCTAACAAAAACCTTTATATATCTTTGGCATGAAAGGAAAAAATTGCCTGCACAAGCATCACGATAGTGCATTCAGAGGCCGAAATGAGCTCATATCGTGATTTCGACACCACAAACCAAAGTTCATTTAAACTCCTAATCACCATAAGTATGCTCACCAATTTTCATGTGATTCTCAGACTATGATTAGAGGGGTGTCAACGATTCTCTAGATGAAGTGCGACATGCTCTGATACCAAGTATTGGAGTTTGATGTCCGTAAAAGCATGCGAACAGCACAAGGAAGAAGAAGAAGAAGGTTGAAGCACAACACACAATACTGAATGTATTACCAAGAGAATGTACAAAGATAAGTAACTCATTAGGGTTATAGGCATATGTACAAGCCGGGGGAAAAAGACCTCCCAAAGAGGGAGAAAAGAGCGATGGTCCTAGTGTGTTCAGACACATCACTACCGAAATATATCAACATGAACCATGAAGGCACACTTCCACCTTATCATTATCATCTAGATTCATGCCAATAGATGTAAGTGACTCATATATGCTTTTGATTTTCAAAGTGTAGTCACTTATCAACATGCCCTTTTTCTCTATTGTATGTAGCTCGTCCTTGAGGTGCAATTTCCATGCCTTTGTGTTTGTTGGAGTTTGAGGTCTGCGAAAGCATGTAAACAGCATAAGGAAGAAGAAGAAGCTTGGAGCATGTTAGGTCGCCGGATTGGATTGTAATTTTATGTTTATAAATATTCGCACGCACCAGAAAGGTGTGACAAAGAGTTGTAACTTTTCTATTTATTAATGAAAGGTAAGCACGGCGTTCAGTAGACGGGAATCGCCAGACTGTCTGTCTGGGCGACCGCGCTAGAGTGTTGTGTTGCAGAGTTACATCAATCTTGAGTATTGTAGTATGTTTATTGATTTACAGTAATTAATCACTAACACAGTAATACTACGGTGAATATTAATAAATCTGTGCGAATTCGTAGTCGATAATTCGTATGATAGACGTACTGCGCAGTGATAATTATTGAACTAGGCGTAGTTAATTGAATGTTGAATTGGGAAAATTAAACAAAGGGCCTCTGCACTATCAAACCCCTATCCATCCCCAAGAACCCAGAAATGAGATTAAAAGTGGCTTAACGGGAAGCGCTTTTAACACTAGCATCGTCTGTGGGAAGATGGAAACAGATTTGGAATAATTAGTAAGGAAAGAGCAGCATTTAAGGCAAGCGATGGAGAATAATAACTGCTAGTTGAAGAAGTGATATATGCCGGTTACTCGTTCTTGTGAGTCCTACCCAAAGTATAGGAGAGATCAACATCCCTTGGCAGTTCCAAACTTATTAGGAACACCCCCGGGTGGTAGAAGTATAGGCCAGCTAAGCCCAGTTGCAGAAGGATTGGAGCCAGTCAGTAGTGATTCTAGTGCTAGTTTCGTAACACATGACGAGATTCCGGTGAATTTCGGTGTGAGTCCGATACTTTTTGGGGAAGGTACAGTGACTTCTAGGTGTATAGAGACGTAGTGTGGAGTCAGTTCGGCACTATCTGGTGAGAATTCGACCAGTTTTGGTGACATGTTCGCGGTACCTGGTGAGAACATGTCCGATGATAGGGTTACCTGGTCCGGTGAGGGTTCGGTGAGTTCCGGTGGAAGTTCGGCATCACTCGATGGCAATTTGAAGTTTTTCGGTGATACTGTGGTGCTACCTGGTGGACACTTATTGCGTTCACCCCTTTCGGTGCAGGTCTACCTAATTTTGACACCAAAGCTGAGGAAAGGTTGCTGGATTTGGAGTTAAGCAAATGATTCGATGATATTTTTGGACCAGAAGGTGAGCAAGCTGATCCTACAAATTCGGAAGGTCAAGAGACACCCCCTCAAACTTCAGGTAACAATAACATGATCAACAATAACACCATGAATGGCTCACAGCAACAACAACCAACACCGCCACAATCGCAACCACAATTTCAGCAGCAACAACAACAGCAGCCACAACCAATCGTTCCACCTCGACCAGTCCCAATCGGAGTGACCTATACAAAATTTGGTGGATTTCCAGGGGATGATCCCGACGCACATGTTCGCACATTCGAAATTAGCTATGCAGTGTTGAACCATCCACCAGATCCGGCGTATAAGTCCATAGTGTTTCACGCCACATTGGTTAATGAAGCAGCAAGTTGGTTGACAAAATGCGATATAAATCATTTTGGTAATTATGACGATGTGAAGGACGCGTTCCTGCAGAGGTTTCGTCTGAAGAAGAACCTTGCAGAAATTTTTGACTATTTGCAAAACAATCGACAGAAACCACACCAGAGTGTTCAAGAGTATGCAACATTGTTCAGAACTCATTTGCGGCAGCTACCTCCGACGCATGCCAACCTGCCAGATGATGTCATAACACAATGGTTCATTAACGGATTGAATCCACAGTTAAAACAGATTATAATCATTCGTTGTGTGGATGGAATGACATTGGACGCTATCATTGCAATGTCATTACAATTGGAGCACAAAGTTGGAGGGTTTATGGAAGATTCGGAATGGTTGAAAGCAAGTAAGAACGTAACCGAGGATCCGTCCAAACAAGTGTATTGTACTAAGTGTAAGAATCCCGGTCACACCAGTTCCACATGTGCTCTCAACCAAATGTATTGTGCCATCTGTAATACGACGGGTCACTCAATAGAAACTTGTGCATACAATGTAAAGGTGCACGGTAGAGCGGCAATAAATGCCATAATATAGGAACCGGGTCAGCCAACCACCCATTACGTACCACCACAGTTGCGGACCAATCAGGAGCAGGGATATAGGAATTTTCAAGGACCGCGAAGTAGCAGTTTCAATCAAAATCGATGACAGGCGAGTACGTCGGCGGAAGGTACCTCTCTCCCACCCCCTTGATGTCATTTTTGCGGCGAGGTTGGCCATATTCGTAGATTTTGTAAAGAAGCCGCAGAGTACGACAAAAGAAAGAAGGAAAGACAAAATCGGATGACAAATATGGTTTATATTTCCCCAGTCGAGTCACAAGCAACCGTAGTACAGACAAGATCAGGGAAACAGTTGCAACCAGCAGCTAAGGTTTTCGAACCCAAAATTCGTGAGCAACAGCGGATGTTTGCAAAGGCCACTTAATGGAAAACTAAGGAACTGATGGTGTTCCCTGATCTAGTTCTGGTAACTCAACCTCCTCTGTCAAATGCAAGTCCGCATGCACAAAATTCCGCTCCGACAACATCAGAATCACAACTAGAGTCGGTAATGACCACAGCGCAAACAAACCAAGTCTGGGACATTATCTAACGCTTCAATCACACTCCCTCTAGGATAGTTGCTCGCCCTAGTTCCGGGTGTAAGATAGCAATTCCAACAGCAGGTCAGCCTCAAACCTTCAAGTACTCCGGCAATTGCGACCATACAACCAGAGATGGATCCTATGGTGGATCATTCGGTACCCTTGATCACCGTTTGGTATAAAAACCAGAAGATCACACAAGTTTTAATTGATGGCGGGTTGGGTGTGAATATTGCAACAGCTACCCTCTATAAGAAACTAGGTTAGACCCAAATTGAACCAGCTGTGCGAATGGCGGACCAATCCCGAGTCCATCCAGTAGGACTAGTACGTAATATTCCTATTACCTTGCAGGGAACTACATTCAAAATGACTTTTGTAGTCCTCGAGTTACTCGAATCTAGCCTCGACTACAATTTACATTTCGATCGACCATGGCTCAAGCAAGCCAAAGTCGTGCAGGATTGTTCAGCTCAAGAGTTAATTTTCAAAGACAATCACCGGAAATATGTAGTTACATTGGATGCTATGCAACCCTGTGATCTACATGCACGACCATATGTAGCAGAGCCAGTCCATATGTTGGATGGGCTATCTGAGAATGAAGAGGAGGCTTTCCTCAATACAAATAAGGACCTTATCCCATTAGGTACTGTAGACTTATAGTCGGTAGCTGATAACTTGAGTCGAACAGCTTGTACGGTCGTGCCACTGATCGAAGAAGTAGCAGCAGATGCCGATATAATTATGGATGAATCAACCTTACAACAACTATTGCGGCCAGCTGATGACTTGGCAAAGCCTCAACAGTTTTATGTACCGGAGGATCAATTGGTAACATACAACTTGGGTGACACGGTCAACCCGAGACTAGTTAAAATTAAGGCAGGATTAGCAGACAAATTCCAAGATGATTTGGTACAACTCCTGCATGAATTCTCAGATGTTTTCTCTTGGGACTACAGAGATATGAAGGGCCTTGACCCACGGATTTATCAACATAGAGTGGTACTAAAACCGGATGCGAAATCCATCAAACAACCTAGTTATAGGATGAATCCTAATTTTGTGGCGCATGTTAAGGCCGAACTTGATCGGTTATTGAAGGTGGGATTTATTGTGCCAATTGAGCATGTGGAGTGGATATCACCAATAGTGATAGTGCTGAGGAAAAATAAGCAGTTACGCATTTGTGTCGACTACCGGAAGCTTAACGCAGCCACCATACCGAATCTATTCCCTCTTCCTTTTCTGGATACAATGCTCGATAGGGTAGTAGGTCAGGAAATGTATTCTTTCATGGATGGCTACAGTGGATATAATCAAGTGAGGATGGCGGAACAAGATATACCAAAGACAGCATTCATCACCAACTGGGGCGTTTATGCATGCACCGTAATGTGGTGCGGGTTACGGAATGCCCCAAGTACATTCCAAAGATGTATGCAGGAAGTGTTCATCACCTTATCTGACAACATTTATGCAAGTATATCTGGATGTTTTTTCATTGTTTGGCGATACTTTAGCACACTTGTATCATTTACGTTGTTGCTTTGAAAAGTGCAGAGAGTACCGACTATGTTTGAATCCTACCAAATCAGTTTTTGCGGTCTCCTGTGGAAAGCAGCTCGGTCATATCATCTCCAAACAAGGAATACAGGTAGATCCTGATAAAGTAGCAGCTGTGTTGGAGGCACCGGTCCCAAAGACATCGAAAGAAGTTATGAGGTTTCTTGGCCAGATCCGGTGGCATGGCAGACATTTACGGTGGTTGGCTCATCTAGCGATGCCACTTAACCGACTTATGACTAGTACCCCGCGGGAGTATGAATGGACTAATGAGTGTCAAATGGCATTTGATCATTTGAAGGTTTTACTGATGCATGCTCTGATCCTGCAACTGCCTGATTGGGAACGTCCATTCCATGTTTTTGTGGATGCGTGAGATATAGCAATTAGTAGTGTGATGATGCAACAAACTGATAAATGGTTTCGGCCTGTGTACTATGCGAGCTGCCGATTAGCTCCTGTCGAGAGGAATTACTCCATGACCGAACGGGAGTGTCTTGGTTTGGTCTACTCTGTTAAGAAGTTCAGGCATTACTTGCTGGGACAAAAATTCACTTTCCATGTGGATCATGCTGCACTCGTGTATTTGGTTCGTCAACAACATTTAGGTGGCAGATTGGCAAGATGGGTTTTACTACTACAGGAGTTTGATTATGAAGTTATTCACCGACCCGGTACGGCACATGTCTTAGCGGACTTTTTATCTCGACTGGATTCTGGTCAGTCTCCAGTAGGTGTTGATGACACAACGCCGGCTATTTATGTCACCGAGACAACTCCTGAAGAATATGTAGACCTTCCTGTTGCCCCTACATACTATGATACGTTAATGATTTTTCTCAGTGAGGGTTTTCTATCTCCTAATACTCCCGCTGCTCTGCACCGGAAAATTGCAGTCTACAGTCGATGATTCTGGTTGATTGTGGGACAACTGTATTACATAGATCATACTGGTGTCTTGCTCAGATGTATCCCTCCACATGAATCGACATCAGTTATTGCCATGGCTCACTCAGCACCCACTGGAGGACATTTCATAGCTCATCTTACTCACCGAAAAATCTTGCAAAGTGGGCTCTGGTGGCCTACCATGTATAGAGATGTTTTTAAATGTGTGCAACAGTGTGATGTCTGTCAACAGTCTGGACAGCCCTTGCAGTGACATCTCTTTTCTCTACAGCCTCTCCTGCCACTTGAACCCTTTCAAAAGTGGGGTTTAGATTTCATTGGCCCAATTTCACCCCCAGCTACCCTCACCAACAATCGATATATTTTGACCTGTACAGATTATGGCACTAGGTGGGCGGAAGCTTGGGCTTTACGTTCTGCCACAGCTGTTTTGGTGGCCAAATGTTTGATGAAGGATGTCTTCCCTCGATATGGATTACCTCTGGAAATAGTGACGGACCAAGGTACACATTTTTCAAACACCTTAATGCATGTATTGACTCAGACTTTCTAGATTCTGCATAAGTTCAGCTCACCTTACTATCCTCGAGCGAACGGTTTGGTTGAGAGTACCAATAAGACCCTGTTGAATATTCTCCGAAAACTGATCTTGGAGTGTCCGGAACGATGGGACTAGCTCTTACCTGCAGTTTTGTGGGCTTACCGAACCACGTACAAAGTGGCTACCGGAATGACTCCGTTTAAACTCGCTTATGGCCTAGAAGCTATTGCTCCAATGGAAGTAGTGGTGCCAAGCCTGCGGGTAGCCTTATCTCAAAAATTGATGCCGGAAGAATATTTTCCATTCCGGTTGGATGTGCTCCGATCATTGGATGAACAGCGCTGGGAAAGCTTCATGATTCTTCAAGAAGTTCAACTCCGTCAAGCCTGTACTCATGATCGTTTCCTCAAAACCCCTGTCTTTATGGTTGACCAACTCGTTTTATTCTATAATGCTAAGGCCAACAGATCTGCTGGAAAATTTAAGTTACGGTGGTTCGGTCCATACCGGATTGTTGAGCAAGTGGCACCCTCCACTTTCGGTTGGCGACCTTAACAAGTGTTTTCCTTCCAAAAGTAATTAATGGCTCTAAGCTCTGCCCCTATCACCAGCCGTCTGGCAAGTCCTGAGGTGTATTCGGTCCTTTTCTTTTTCTTTTGCTTTTTCTACTCCCTGTATTTCGATTGACCAATTGCCATAATCCTGCCATTTTGCTGAATTAATCATGATTAATAGCCGCCTCTGTGTCACTGCTTATGTTCATGCATGCATGCCGCAATTATGAAGGATATCTCTCCAATACTACGTTATGATTCGGGTCCTTGCCGCCTAATGTTTCCCGTGCTCTTACTTAATCTTGTTCTTTCCACTAATAATCGCTATTGTGTTTGTGTGTTTGCAAGCTCTGTGTACTCTGTGTTTTCGTGTATCCTTGTGCGTGCCATGGAAGCTCAGGCCAATATAGCAAACCTTCCATGCGCGACTCACTCCAGATGTGAGTGAGTACTTGCGCACTCGAGGATTGCTCACCTTCGCTGAATTGCCTTGGCATTCAGTGGAGTGTCATCCGTTCCATGCACAAATTATTTCTGCCATCACTGCCACACCTGCTACAGAGCAGTGTTGGTCGATTACATGTTTAAACCCCCGTACTGTAGTAACGCTCAATACGTTTGCTGAGGGATTCCACCTCCCTCAGGAAGGATTGGAGCATGGACCGCTCCTTCCTCTTGCCACCATGAAGGAACTATTTCCGCGGCACTCATCTAATGAGTTTGCCATCCTTTGTCGCCCCGAACCAGAGCGCACTGCTCTACAATTCCTTGTCGCCGCGTTGAATTTGCAAAAACATACCTATGGTATATCCCGACCATTTTATTCCATGATAGATATGGCTTCCCGTGAACCTCTAAATTTTGCACTCTTTTTCTTCTGGCGCATTCATCGTGAATGTGTGACGGTTACAAAGCAAATCGCAAAGAACGACATCCCTCGAACCCGCTTACCCCATATTCTAACTTTCCTCTTTCCGGTGATCCAAGCCGCCCAACCACCTCCGCCTACCATGTTGCGATATGAAGAAGCCTCCCAAATGATTGAAGAGATGATGATGAAGATTTGCTTCAACTGTTTCGCCGCAAACGCAGATGCACTAGCCCCTCGAAAGCAGGTGCAGGGCTCCAATGCAGGTCATGAAGTTGAAGTCTTCCATGACACCGCCACCTCTCTCCAGGTAGAATCCTCTGTCCCATCTTCTCCTCTCAAGCAGCCGGAACAAGATGCATGCATGGAGGATGTCGAGGAAGTCTCTTCAAGGGAAGAATCTCATCAGCCGGATGAGGACTCTCTGAACGAAATCGAAGTTGTTACTGGAGGTACGGATTGTCAATCCCCCTCATCCCCAACTGCTATAGCCAACGCCGATGCAGTCATTACCGAAGTTAATGAAGGAATGGAATGCAAACCTCCTTCATCCCCAAGCATAGAAGTCAAAGCAGATGCAATCAAGGAAGTCACTGGCACTAGTGAGGCTGTGACTGATGCTGCTGAGGTGAAAAATCCGAATGAGACCGGAATTGTGTTGGTGCCAAACGCTCTTCTCCCTTCTCCCCCTACATTCCGGATGCTGCTGAAATTCTTTTTGATGGCCCTTCAACTGTTGTTCGCGAGGCCTCAACCCTTCCGTTATCCTCTCCAGATTACTTGTCACCATCCTCCCCTCATTTGCTGACAGCCTCGTCATCACAATTTCCCCCTTCCCTTCCTCCTCCGACAGTAATATTCACTGAATTGGAGTCTATGGGCCGTCTGCTTATACAATTTTCTCTGCAATTGCCCCTCCAAATGAAGTTAGCCACTCAGCATATTCAGCAGGAATTGCAAGGTAAGGTGGATTTGCTCGAAGCGGATATTGCCCCACTCCAGGAAGAAGCCAATGCGGTCAAAGCAGAGAACCATGCCCTGCACATTCAGCTTCAACAACTCCAACAAAGGTTAGCGGAGCAAGATAATCTGATTGCCCAACGTGACAATGCAATAGCTGAGTTGAAGGAGAAGACCATTCTCCTAGTAGCTCTCGGCAATCTCTTGGAAGAAACACGTGCGGATCTTGAGTTGGTGACACAAAAAGGACAAGAAATGGCAGACCTGGCCATGCAGAACACTGAAGAGCTCAAGACAGTGACTGCCAAACTCTCTCAGAAGAGTCGTGAATTGGAAGCACAGACGGGCCGGGCGCTTCAGATAAAGAAGGAGATGCAAGGCATTATGAAAGAGAGAGATGCCTATTATAAAACCATCTAGTATCAAGCTTACGAATTGGAACGAAGAGAAAAACAATTAGGTGCTCAGGCTGATAGGCTTGCACGAATTGATGTAGAGAGCATCTTGTAAATTCTATATAAAGCAATGTAAGGAGAATGGTCAGAGACGACGTCTTTTCTGGAATTGCCAGATTGTTCGCCTAATTATTTGTCAGGGTAGTGTTTACATTGTTGTGAAGTTCTGAGTATTGTTAGTGTTGAGTTCTGCATCGTCTGTTTATACTGAAGTTCACCGTAACGAGCAGTTGAATGACGGATTGTGTGACTGAGTATTGTTATCGTATCGTATTGTTGTGTGTTCTTCAGTTGTTAAAGTACCCTGAGTCAGTCTGAGTAGTTATATTACTACGTGAGTTGATTTGACAACATGATGCACTATTGAGTATGTTCTGTTTGTTTTACTGAACCTATTGCATTCGGTGACGAGGACAAACTATTGCTTTCGGTAAACGTAAACTTTTAGTTGAGACCACTAGAAAGTGTTGTGACAAGTGAATCTATCTGCTATTGTATTCACTTTGGTTGATCTATTACATACTAGTAGAATGGACTACTGCTCTGTTCCAATAGCAGGTTAGTCTGGAGAAGTTCGGTACGCAGGAGTATAGAAACCAAATATTGTCTAGTTACTGCTAGTAACTCAACTAAGACGCGCATTCTTGTTTTTGATGTTGTGACTAAGAATTGGGAAAAGAGTACAGGGCCTCTGTCTAACAGACCCCTACCACTCCCAAGAACCCACGTTAGTCTGGTAACGCCTTTCGGTAATGGTACTGAAAGTGAACACAGTTTATGGTGAATCACTGTCTTACGTTTAATATTTGTTCGGTAACGATTTCGGCTAGACAGTAACACAGCATTTCTGTAACACTTCAACACTTGGCGCCGTCTGTGGGAAGGTGGCATCAAGATTGCCAGTCGTTTGTTAGAATCGCACATCTAGATTATCGTTCGATTGGAAGTAGCAACAGAACCAGATTGTTGCAAACTGTTCCGTTAGTAATACTACGCGATTAGTACAAAAGATGATACATGCCGGTTACTCGATCCGGTGAAACGTATCCCAAGAACCATCAGTCTAGAGTACTAAAGACAACTTTGGGAGGTAGAAGTACAACTAGGACTGACCCAGTTGTCAAGAAAGTTAAGAACGTTAGAACTGATTCCGGTCATATTCCGGTGGAGCCTCTTACGCCTCTGGTACATTCCAGTACTATTTCGACACAGTCTGTCGAAGATATAGTAATTCCAGAACCTACTAAGACGTAGTTGGAATCTAGTTTAACAATCTTGGAAAAAGATTCAGATTCATCTACGATTAGAAACACTCTAGTCAAAGAAATTGGCGAAGGCGAAAAAATGCCGAATTCAGGCATAATTTTGGTTCATTCCAGTGATATTTCGGTAAGAGAATCACAGTTTTTCGGTGACGATTTAGCATTTTCTGCTGAATCTTCAGCCCAATCACCACGCTTGGAAGCGAGTTCCCATACACTGTACATCAAGAAGGAAGGAAAGATGTTCGAAACAGAGATTCAAAGCATATTAAGTAAGATAATCGCACCGAAAAGTGCGCCATCCAACGATACGGATTCCGGTAGTTGAGATATTCAGGCCCGAGATACAGAAGGAAGGTATAATACACTCACAATGAACGGACAACAACAACAACAGTTATGTCCACCCAGGCAGCCTCCAACAGGAGTGACTTACACAAAGTTTGGTGGATTCCCAGGAGATGATCCGGATGCTCACGTACGCACTTTCAAGATAAGCTACGCAGTTCTCAACCATCCACCGGATCAAACCTACAAAGCCATTGTCTTCCAATCTACACTTGTCAATGAAGCAGCCAGATGGCTTACAGAATACGATATTAATCACTTCAGCACCTATGAAGCAGTACGAGATGCTTTTCTGCAGCGATTCAGGCTAAAAAAGAATCCAGCCGAAATTTTTGACTATCTGCAGAACAACAGACAGAAGGCAAATCAAACCGTACAGGAGTATGCTACGCTCTTCAGAACACACTTAAGGCAGCTACCACCGGCCCATGCTAACTTACCAGATGACGTTATCACTCAGTGGTTCATCAATGGCTTAATTCCACAACTTAAGCAGATCATGATCATAAGATGCGTCGGAGCTATGACACTCGATGCAGTCATTGCAATGACTCTGCAACTGGAACACAAAGTCGGTGGATTTACAGAAGATCTAGAATGGTTAAAAGCAAACAAAAATGTTGCAAAAGATATGACTAGACAAGTATACTGCAACATATGCAAAAATTCAGGACATACCAGTTCCAATTGCGCACTTAATCAGACATTCTGCGCTATCTGCAACATTGCCGGACACACCACCGAAAACTGCGCATACAATGCTAGAGTACCAGTGTGAAATTGAAACCTTAGTCTAGGGAAAAATTAAAAGACTACCAAAAATAGAAAGTTCATTGAGGAGGTTAGAACGTCTAGAAGCAAGTCCTAGGGGGGCCTATAAATAAATGCAAAATCATTTGTTTCTTCCCCACCCCGTGGGTTTCTTCTGTGGAACGCTTCTCCAGGTATTTGATTTTGCATGGACTATTGAAGTAAAGTAAAGTAAAATTATTGTTGAAGAAGACGTGATGAAAAAGCTTTGATTGAAGACCCAAGACCCAAAGTGAAGAAAAGATCCATCCACGAAGACTGAAGCTGAAGATCATGGGCGCCTTTTCGCATTGTAGCGAGAGGCATATTGTATTTGGCCGACCCACACTGTAGTGGCGGCGTATATATGTATTCACCTTATCCGCACTGTAGCAGACTTTTGCATAACCGACTCGCACTGTGGCGGGCATATCTGTATCATTCAGATTTTATTGGACGACCTTCGTTACATTTACATTGTATCATTGACTTCAGTGTTTTAGCGGTGTACTTGGATTTGTCTCGTCTCCGACGCCTACGGTCTCACGCATACGCACGCACGTCTCATCACTTCCGAGGGGCAGGGCCCTACGAGGATCACCACACACCAGAGAGTGAGAGGGCGAGGCACCCAGCGCGCAAACACCGCTCGCAGGACAGCGGGAACGGGCGCACACCAGTAAAAGGGGCATGATCCAACCCCCGCGCTGACTTCCTTCCATTGTCGAGAAGAAGGAGGTCAAGAGAACGAGAAGAACAGGCACGGGGTTGGATCAGGCCCTTCTCTGGTGTGCGCCGCTCCCGTTGTCCTGCGAGGCATACCACATAAGCGCCACCACAAGACTATAAAGGTTTATGTTGTTTGAGCAGCGGAATTTGCTCTGAAAGCTCATAACAGAAGTGACATTGCACTAAAAAAAATTAAACTAGAGCCTAGTCGACCAAGTGGTGCTCGAAGAAGTTTAATGCAACAGCATATCCCATAGTCGGTGCAGGACTGCGAACTCCCCCAGGTCCACTGCGAGCTGGACTGCGAGCTGAACATGAATAAGCCTTTGCCTCCCTCAGGTCCACTATGTGCTGGAATAGTAGGAAATCACTTCGGTTGAATGGGCTCAATGGATGCTGGGTTCCTTCCCATGCCAGTCAAAGGTGGTTCAGAGTTCGGGCACGTTCATTACTTGAATATAACAAGAATTCATTGGCGAACTTGAAGCCCCCATTACCCATTCATTGATCATGATTTGTTTCTATTCCTTTCTGCATGAAGCTTCTCCCGATTCAAAGAGTCTCAGACATTCTGCTGTGATGTTTTCCCCGCCATTGACTTCCCTAGCTTCTTCCAGCCATATCTAGCGAAAGACTTCCTCAACGCACTCCAGCGGGGGTGGATCATGAGCCTTTTTTTCTCCACCCTCTCTTCCTATTGTGTGGAGCGTGCTTCATTAGTATTCAACTAACATCAAGTTAGAGTCCAGCTCTACAATACGTTCGTATGGTTCAATTTAATTCTAAAGCTCAGGAGGGTGTGTGCTAGGCTGTGGAGGAAAATCTGTGAGGTAGGCACATTTTTGAGATTTGCTCTATGCGCTCTTCCCTCAATATTTCAACCCCAAAGCGAGGCAACAAGCTATCGGGGACTGCATAACTGATGCTATTTGCCCAGAGACTCTCTCGGCTCTCATTTTTTGCTTCACTCAGACGACCACCCTTTGCATTTTCGTGCTACAATATTCCCCCATAGCTTGTCTGTATTTCAAACAAGGTTCATGGGGTACAGCATTGTTACTCTGTCCTTGTCAAAAGAGCTCTTTACTATTGTCTCATGCTTGCGTTTAGGCACAAATATCTGACAAAATGAATGCAATTGCTCTAGGTAGACTAGGCCTTGCTTCTTTCAACTTTACCAAATCCATGGAATACTGTAAACACTTGGTTGTCGGGGGCATGCACACCCTCTGAGTTGGGAACTAAAAGATATGTACTAGTTGATTTAAGTCACTTCTGATATCTTGTTCACTTGCAGATCTATCGGTAACATAGTTTGACTTCAACCACAAATCTGGTCCACTACTCTCCCGAAGTTAGCTAAATCTGCAATGAAAGAATTGTAGGAACGATTGATTTTTTTGGAAGAGGCCTTGTGAATGGGTACAAATCGCATTTTGAAGATGTTTAGCATAATTAATTCACGAATGTGCTTCTATGGTGCGAATTCTCATTTCATGTCTAGAACCCGCAAATCGGAATTATTTCCCATGCCCACCATGTTTGAGAAGAATCTTGTGCCTGGTGTTTTTACTATGTGCTATAATGGAGCACTACATGCTTGTGAAACAAGGATCAACTTAAATTTGGTTGAAGCTTTGTGATTTAACTTTGGGAGGCTCCTTCTTGATATTTGGGGGGTGTGATGGAGTGGTGATTACACCATCAAGAGATGGTTTCCAAAACTACCACCTGCACACACAAACCAACACATGGCACATCTTTTGATGATTAGTGAACGAAGGACAACCTATGAGCATCTGAATTGTTTTGAATATTTTGATGATTGTGTTCCTGGAGATCATGCCCAATGCTCTTGTTGGTGTGGGTGTTGGGTATGTGACTGTTCATTTTCAATAGGAAAGTGTCCTCACCCCGTACCACTATCTGCACATGCTGTTGGCCATACGTTGCACGTGTTTACCTGGTTACTACTATTTGTTGTTCTGACAGTGTGTGGTACTCTTGACAGTGTGTGGTACTCTTGACAGTGACTTGAGGTTTTATGTCTACTCCATAGGGGTCGTATCTAAAAACTCAGATTTTGGAATGGACTTTGTTTTTTGCTATTTGCATAAAGAATGACGCTCACAACGTCTTCATTTCACAAGTTGGAATGACATAAAGGCTCGATTGGCACATCCCTCTTATGCATATATACATTATTGCAAACGTAAGGAACAAAGCATATACGATGCATAAATATGAGCTGTTAAAGATCTCCATTTATCATGTTTCATTGCAATTGGTCACATATGCACAATACATTATGTTTGCAACACATTTTTGACTTAAAAAGGATTTGGATTATAAGATCAAGGGTCACTTGTTGGGAAGTTGCAATATTAAATTTGTTTATTAGTTTCTTGTCCACTTGATTAATGGGTTCTGACACCTTTGGTGATTGTCCATGTATTTGCGTTAGTGTCCTGGAAGCTATATGGCTATTTTAACAACTTGGGAAGTCACTTACGAGTCACTAATAGTCACGCTTCACAGATGATGCCTTCTCTCATGGGCACTGAAGTTAGATTGAAATGTTTGCTCAATTTAGGGTTCTGAAATTAATGTAATTCTTGACTATGATTTTGAGGTTTCACAGGTTTCAATGTGCAATTTGGAGCTCCCTTGAGCACAACTTAGTTGGCCTCATTTGACTACCCTAACGATTGGGTTTGGTATCCAAGAAACCTTGAATTTGTGGATGATGTGCTTCATGGCGTGGGTTTTTGGGTTGTAACACTTTGTGTCCATAGTGTTGTAAGGCTATGGGACACAAGCAAGTTCAAGATGTTGTAACGCCACACTTGGCATGCATTGGAAGTGTGGCCCTTGATGTTTGATCTTCTTGAGCGGTATGTATGCTTTTTCCCTTCATGCATTTTCTTAAAGAAGCGGAATCTTCAGAAAATCAAAAGCCTGAGTTGTACAGCGTGCGAAATCAGTCCGTTAACTAGAATCAAGAATTGTACGAGTAACAGAGCAATAAACCGCGGTGTGCGCATAATGTGTGCATAATGTGCGCATAACGTGAATTAAAGAATGAGAGCGTGGAAGAGCGCAGAAGAAAAAGTGTATATATACACCAAGGATTGAAGGACTCAGATGATGAGAAGAAGAGGATTATGATAGATCGCGTATGAGTGAAGAGAAAGTGAGAAGTTCTCAGAAGACGCCATAGATTGCGTATGTATAGATGGATAACAGAAACTTGGAATGTCAGGTATTCATCTGAGAGGGATGGTAATAAGAAACTACTCAGTGTAGGAGAGTTTCTACAGCTTGAGCAAGAAGAGGCCAAGCTAATTTGTACACATCTTCTCTAATAGAAAACACATGTTCATATGGAAGTTTGCGCGCTCTGTTCGCATGTGAAGAATCTGAGTTTTTCGTGTTACAGTAGAAAGTTCGTTAACCATTAACAGTTACAGTTTGTTACTAAACGTATCCCTCGGTACTCTCTCAGTAAACGAATGTCTCGGTCAAAGATACCTTAGTAAATGCATTTTCGGTCAGTTATAGTTTTCTCAGAAAAGCGAGTTTTTTGGTAGAACAACTAAGTATATCTCGCAGTAGAATTCAAAGCTTTGTATGAGAGATAGCTCATCTTGTAGCTAGACGTCTCTACTTTAAGCTGATCATAGTTTTCGGTGGAATGGATATGTACACACAGTACAAAGTCTAACCGGAAAGTGGCACTTTAGAACTGTGAATTTTTTGCTTTAAACTTCAAGATGAACTTCATTCAATGAAGGAAGCTCACGTATCACTTCCTTACTTCACATAATTCATTTTAAGTAATCATGAGCAAAATCAACGTTCATTCCGGTGATATTCTGGTAAAATTTCCGTGACGTCCCAGTGATAGTCCGGTGAAGTTCCGGTGGAATTCAAGTCGCAGTTTAACACAGTTAAGCGATAGTAATCCTACTAAGCTACTGTTGATTACAGAGGTGTTCTAAATCACTCTAGCTTAGCTCTCTATTCGGTGGCACGGCAATTTCCACAGGCCTGACAAGGTTCAAGCCTTTGCCGTGACGATCATCACCAGAGGTATCAGAGCGAAAGTTAATCGCCCACAAGTGGTATCAGAGCCCAGTTTGTTCATCATACTTGATATCAGAGCAGGTTAGTTCCACAAGCGGCATCAGAGCCAAAAGACTCTCAAAGGCAACCTAAAGCAAACAAGAAGATCATGGCAGATCATGTCCAAATTGATAAACTGGATAGAGATAATTATCCCGCGTGGGTAATGCGTATGGAAGCCTTACTTATGAGTAAGGACTTAATGATGTATGTGACCAGAGAAGAAAAGAAGCCTACCTTCGAAGATGATAGCCAACCGGAAAAAGAAGAGTTAGAAGCTTTGAAGTTGTGGCAGAAGAAAGATGCAACGGCAAGAGCCTACATTTATAACACTGTTTCAGATCATCTACTACCGCACATTAGAGGTCTGGAGAAAGCGGAGGACATATGGAGCGCATTGGAAGACCACTTCCAAAATACTATGAAAGCTAGAAAGGCCAGCTTATGGTCCGAATTCACAACGTTCAAAAAGAAGCCGAGTCAAAGCATTAGTGACTATGTCACTAAAATGAAGGATCTAGCAGATAGTCTTGGATCCATAAAAGAAGATGTCGAAAATCACAGATTGATAGCACAATTGCTAACAGGGTTGAGAGGAGACGAAAGGTGGAAACCCTTCGTACTCTCAACTGAACTTTCTTTAAATCACTTTGTGCTAGATTTAAATCAGTTGCTTGGTCTGATGCTCACATATGAGCAAGATCTGAAAGGAGATGGAGATAAAGGACAAAGCTCTGCAATGTACATGAAGAACAAGAAGAAAGACAAAGGTAAGTCAAAAGAATGAAGAAAAGTCGAGCGCTCAGGCTTATTATGCTAGAGGTAAAGGCACCAGCAAAGCAAGAGGTTTTGGAAGAGGAAGAAGTAGTCAGAATACCAACAAGAAAGCTTGCTAGATTTGTGGATTAAGTGATCATCTGGCTCATGACTGTTGGCACAACCAACAAGGATCAAATCCAAATCAGAACAGTAATAGCAGAGGCAGAAGCGGAAGATATCAAGGTAACTTCCAAAAGGGCAGACAGAATCAAAGAGGAGGCTACGGAAGAGGTGGAACAAGAAGTTGGGGACAGGGCCAATCCTACAACACCACCTACAAAAACTACGCAAATGACACACAGAATGAAAATCATACATCATTGATGATGAACTCAATCAGCACATCAGAAAACGAAGATCTAAAGGTATTTTACATTGACTCTAGATGTTCTAATCACTTGTTAGGAAACATAGAACTGATGTCAGAACTGGAAAAAGGAAGTTCGAGTCACACTGTTCAAACAGGTGACAATACAAGACATAGCGTACATTCAATTGGAAAGGTGAAATGTAAGAGTGGAGCAGATTTGCTAACCAATGTTTTGTATGTTCCAACAATACCAAAAAATCTGATTAGTGTGGGACAGATAGTTGAGAAAGGTTTTCAGGTCAGATTTACAAACAAAGGAGTATTTGTAGAAGATCCTAAGAACGGATATGATCAGATCGTCTCTGGAAAGAAAGAAGGCAGACTCTTTACCTTAAGAGTACAAGGGAACATCGGCCAAGCATTGCTCACATATCATGAAAAGGTGATTACAGAACTTGATCTCTGGCACAAGAGATTAGGTCATTTCAATGAAAAAGGAATCAAAGCTATGATAGCGAATCAGTCTGTACTGGGATAAATTAACGTACAGAACCAACATATGATTCACAAATGCGAAGCTTGTCAGATGGGAAAAGCCCACAGGTTACCTTTCCAGAAGAAAGGATTCAAACATGATGGTGTGCTAGAACTCATACATACAGATTTATGGGTACCAACAAAAGAAGGATCAATCAGCGGATCAAGGTATTATGTCCTTTTCATTGATGATGCAACAAGATGGATAACTCTTTATGTTTTGAAAGAGAAATCACAAGTGTTTGGAGCTTTCCGACACTTTCATGCATATGCTGAAAGACTCACAGGTCGAAAGCTTAAAAGACTGAGGTCTGATGGAGGTGGAGAATACTTCTCCCGAGAGTTCAATGATTACCTTTGGAATGTAGGTATCAAGAGAGAAATAACCTGCAGGTATACACCACAACAAAACGGTGTAGCAGAAAGAAGGAACCGAACTCTAGTCGAGTTTGCACGAGCTATGCTGAAGGAAAAGGATTGTCCAAATTATCTCTGGGCAGAAGCTGTAAATACAGCTACATACTTGGTAAACAGATTACCATGTACAGCGTTAGACGGAATGACCCCTTATGAAGCCTGGTGGGGAAAGAAGCCAACACTTGATCCTTGTAAAGTGTTTGGATCAATCGCTTATGCTTATATACCGTCTCAACTGAGACATAAGCTTGAACCGAAATCAGAGAAATATGTATTCATCGGATATGATGAAAAACAGATGGGTTACAGGCTATGGAGTCCTCTAACCAAACAATTTACTGTTTCCAGAGATGTAACATTTGATGAACAGAAAAGCTGGTATGCAGATCAGAGTCATACAGCTGAAGAATTTGAAGAAGAGATAAAAAGAAAAGAGAAAGGAAAATCAATTGTGCATGTGAACAGAGATGAAGATCATATGCAGGCAAGTACGTCCAGGATCGGATCAGGTATGAGAAACGAAGATGAAGAGGTGTATTCAGATACACACGAAGAATATGAGCTAAGGAGGTCAAACAGAGTAAGAAGACAACCGGAAAGGTACTCGTATGATACATCGTATATAACTCAGATAGATTATGCATATATGGTCAAAGATGATGATGAACCTCAGAGCTATGATGAAGCTAAAGGCAAGAAGCAATGGGAAGAAGCAATGGAAGAAGAATTCAGCGCATTGGAAGAGAACAAGACATGGGAACTCGTTCCTAAACCAAATGGTAAGAAAGTAATCGGAAATAAATGGGTTTTTAAAGTTAAGAAACTTGCAGATGGAAGGATAGCCAGACATAAAGCGAGACTGGTTATCAAGGGCTATGCTCAGACGCATGGCATAGACTATGACGAGATGTTTAGTCCAGTGGCAAAGATGTCAACCATAAGGACAGTGATTGTTGTAGCAGCATGTCACTCTAGCACAATGGTGAGTACCAACGTGAGGAGATACACCTCATAAATGTCAATCCGTGGAGACGTGAGGACCGGTATGAAGACCGTGAGCAAGTGATGGCACAAGTGCGTGAGTGAAAGCACACAAGCATGCACACACATACACACACACGCGCACAAAGTAAGAGCAAAGAGTGGAACAATGGAAGAACTTCGATTCTACAAGAGCTCTCTTACAAAGCTGAAATCTACAACAAGCTAACCTCAAAAATGAGCTCTCCAGCCCTTTTTATAGTTTTTGAGTGGTTTTGGCCCTGTCCAGACCTAGTGTCCGGCCTAGTTAAAAAATAGGTTCGAGGGCTTATTTGGGGGCTCAAACGGAGTCTAAAAATTATGAAAATTGGTAGGATGGTAGTTCTAATACTCCTCAAGCTCGAGGACTCCTCGGCTTGAACAAAATGGAGTTACAAAAATGGAAAATGGTATTTACAATGGTTTTTAGTGATAAAAATCACTATTTTCGTAGGGATTTCTTCTGAAAATTTGACAGGTGCTTCTTGGAGCTCCCTACTTGCTCCTTCTTCTTGTGTGTCCACTTCCTTGATGCACTTCCATGCTTTGTCCTTGACCTTGAGCTTCAACACTCCCCCCCCCCTCTTGAGTCTGTCGTCCCTGACAGACCCTTGTTGTCGTGGTTGTTCCATGTAGTACATTGAGAGGTAGTGTCCGTTACGTTCAACAGAGGCGATCCCTCTTCCCAATGTATCCTGGTCATTTGTCTGGTTCTTCACTTTGCCACTGTTATCTCTTGCAGTTTGTAGTCCCTTTGTACGTACTTCTGCCTTGTATTCCATATGGGTGGTGCATTTGTAAGTTTTCCAAAACTGCTAGCTGCTCAAAGGATGTGGTCAATGTTGATTGTGAGCAACTCTCGGTGGTGGATGGCTTCCTTGCTCTTGTTGTTGTCATCTTGATGTCGTCTTTTCATAGTTTTTATGCCAAGTACTTGTAACCCATAATGAATGGTGGGTAAGTGCATTAGTGCATGGGTTGAACAAAATATGTGCCTTGTGCATGGCCTTGTAATGTGGCCCTATATATGCGTACTTGGAAAATGCATGGCAAGAAGTATGGTGCAAGAGATTGGGTCTTGAGCTAAGTGCTCAAGGGTATGCTGACGAAGAGGTTTCCTAATCTATCATGGTTATAGTGTTGTTGAAACATACACGTCTTACCATGGTGAAGGGTCCGTTGATCTTCATCTCTTCGTGTTGTGGTTCCCTCATGGTGTTTGACCGTCGGCTTGTCCTTTTTGTTGAGGGATGTCCTTGCTGGAAGTTCGCTGATGAGCACTTTCAAGCACAGTGTCTCTCTTCTTTTTTTTTTTTTTTTTTTTTTGGAACACGATGGCATCAAACAAGAAGAAAGAGGTTAGTATCAATAACATATTTTGCATGTGAAAATTGTGTCTCATGTGCTTGGGTTTTCTCAATTGTGTCTATGCACGGCCCTGTAAGGTGGCCCTATATTGATGCATACTTTGGAAGTGCATGACCTCAATGGTGCAGAAGACAAGGTTATGCCAAAGGCACATGGTTGCTGCACGTCGAGGCTTTTGATGTTACTTGCATACTTGATGAATTCTTTGATTGGAGGTGTCTATTGGATCTCAAAATGATGTAATCCTCCTGATTGGAACCCATTTTGCAATAGGGTTTGGTACTGTAGAGATCACCTCAGGCCACTTCATCTTTGAATGCTTTCCACACTTTGGTATTCCGTATGGTTGGCCTTTTGGTTCTGTGGTTGTTGTTGGTGCTTTTGGCTTCCAAACCCATATCTTTGATGATTGTCGGCTTACTTTTGCAGAAGGGTTGAAGTTATCGTCGTTTGTTCTTTGTGTTTTGTTCTTAGCCTTTGCTTTCCTTGGCGTCTTTGTTGAGACCTTTTGCATGGTGGGGAGCATAGGCCTTTGTACGTGTAAGAGCTTCTTGGGTACCCACATCTGTAATCGCCCTTGTTGAGCTGTAGCTAATTTTTTAGGCACCCAAATTTGTACCTGATTGTGGTCGGCCTTCATTGATAGCTTCGGTACCCAAATTTGATGGATTCTTCGTGCTTGACCCTGTCGTAAGTGCTTGTTCCTTCTGTTGTCATGGTCGATCTGGTTGGGTGGGAGTCCTTGAGGCAACATGGATGGTTGTACTCCTTTCTTTACCCAGATCTGTGTCATGCCCAACACTTCTTTCTTCTTGAGGGCTCTTTGTCTATTTGATAGACTCGGTGTCTTGCACTGTTTTGCTTGCTTCTGAGGTTGAGCTCCTATGGATGCTTTGCTCTTTAAAAAACAAGAAGAAGGTTCATCTTGCCTTTGCGACTGTCCTTCCGTGATTGCGTCCGTTTGCATCATAGAGCTTTTGACGTCTACAACATTTTGTTCGAGAAGATTAGCCTTAGAGGAACAAAGAGAGTGTGTGGTTTCAGTTTCAGTGGGCATGCGATTCTCCAATTCTAATGTAATGCATTGATTATATACCCACACTTGAAGAAGTTGACTTCTTAGGTTCAAGTTGACAGCATGGTCATAAATCCAATCTTGACCCAAGACAAGTGGTTCTGTGAGGTCCTCATCATGACACACTAGCATTTTGACTTTTATTGGAACATCTTGAAGGTAGATGGGAAGTTCCACCTCGCCCAAACAGGGTGTTTCCACGCCTCCTAATCCTATGAGATAGGCTTCTATGGGCTTGATGTCCAAATGCAGGTCTTGGCAGTATGAAAGTCTAACTGCACTAGTTGCTGCTCCTGAGTCAACCAATGCTCTCACAGTCCTTACACTCTTTCCTTGTCCTACCTCTATAGTCACAAAGGGCCGTCGATCAATTATTCGAGAACTAGTTATGCCCGATTTTTGGCACATGTCCATGTGATATTTTGGAGCTTTTGTGTTGACATCTAGGCCTAGCCTGTTGGTGCATACCAATCACCAATTGAAGGCTTGGAAGATCAAATGATGAAGGAAGAATCAATTCCTAAAGTATGGAAGAAGATTACATTCAGAGGACAAGAGAAGTGTACACATATGTACATTAGTATAGTCATAGATAACTTAGATCTTTTGTTCAGTAAGAATCATGTACAAATTATCTATAAATACTTTGAGAAAAGTCGGGGCATGTGTGAGAGCATATGTGACAATAGTTAGAAGTCAAGAATGAAGGAGATAGAAGTCATGAGATAGAGGAAAAATTAGTTGAGTTAGCTCTCATCACTCAGTTGTAATTTCTCTGAGTAAATGAAAATTTTTGCGCCCGATGTTTCTGCGTGTTCTCCTTCTACAGTAGATCAATTGTGAAATGCTTTTGTACAAGTCTAAGTTGAGAGTTGCTTGACCTCTGTGCAAAGTTTTAGCTTCCAATTGTAATCAGGCTGAGTGAATTGAGTGTAGGAACATTCATATGTGAAGTGTGTTCACAGGTTCCTAAAACAGGCGCATATTTCGAAGTTAATGTTTTGATCATTTCTCCTAGCACAGTTTAAAGTTTTGCATGAGTGAGGGCTTAATCTTTAAGTTGGAAGATAGGCTACTCATGGCTAGAAGCATTTTGTAAAACGGGTTATATTCAAGGAGAACCAAGTCTTAAAAGTTACAGGTGTAAAGTCGACTGTTTTGGATGACAGTTTCTGACATAGGTAACTTGTGAAGTCAATTTCTCAAGTTATACTAAACCTTTTGAAGTGATTCAACTTGGAGTAGATGTGCAATCTCTAGGAGATGATTCGTACAAAGTTTCATCAAAAACTTTACACGTTTGATAGGTCAATGTGAAGAAATAGTGCAGCAGACTTTTCTGTGTTTCATCTTCTTCACAGATTTGTTAATCTTTTGACAATTAGTAGTTGATCCTCTAAATTAGTGGAAGGTTTTGGCTTATTCTTGGTATGGAGGTATTCTAATCACAAGAATAAGTTGTTCTTTTGGAGATTAACACTCTCCATCAGTGGTATCAGAGCAGGAGACATCAATTTGAAGAAAGAAGGATCCCGACTGCTGCAGATTCAAGAAATTCAACACTTGAAGGACTAAGAAGTGAAAGCTTGGAGTCAAAGCTCGAGGAGAAGATTAATTGACATCAAAAAAGGCAAAGGGAGTCTACTTCGAAGTAAAGGTACATACATTGTTTGTAAAGCTTGAAGTTCTCAATACACAGGTGGACACAAGATGGGAGAAAGCTTGCAGATTGATAAGCTAGATAGGGAGAACTATCCAGCATGGTCCATGAGGATGGAAGCACACCTCATGAGCAAAGATCTTATATCATTTATTACAGGAGATGAAGAAAAACCTGAGTTTGGAGATCCTAGTATTCCTACTAGGGAAGAGCTTGCAATGTTGAAGACTTGGATGAGAAAAGATGCTCAAGCAAGGAGCATCATCTACATGGCTGTAAATGATTACCTTTTACCTCACATCAGAGGTTTGGAAAGTGCTACAGATGTTTGGAATGCCTTGGAAGAGCATTTCCAAAATACAACTAAGTCAAGGAAGTCCTCACTATGGGCTGAGTTCACAACCTTCAAGAAGAAGAGCTCACAATCAATTTCAGATTATGTGGCAAGGATGAAAGATATTGCAGATAGCTTGGGAGCAGTGGATGAAGACATTGAAGAGGAAAAGTTGGTAAGACAAATACTTACAGGTCTAAGAGGTGATGAGAAGTGGAAGCCTTTTATCTTGTCCATAGAATTGTCACTTGATCACTTTACTCCTGATCTTAATCAATTGCTAGGACATATGCTAACCTTTGAGCAGGATCTTAAAGGAGACAATGATAGAAGTACAAGTCAAGCTATGTACTCCAAAGACAAGAAAAAGAATGGCAAAGGAAAGCAATCAAATGATGATGAAGGGAATTCAAATCAAGCTAACTTCACAAAAGGGAAGACAAATTTCAGAGGTAAAGGAAGAGGAGGTAAGAACAAAGATAATGCTAAAGCTTGTTGGATTTGTGGAAGGACAAATCATTTGGCAAATGACTGTTGGTATAATAATCAAAATGGTGGAAGCAATAATCAGAATTATAGTCAAAGAGGTAGAGGAGGCAGAAACCAAAGAGGCAATTTCAGAGGAAGAGGAGGTAGGACATCATATGGTAGAGGAGGTGGAAGAAACTTCCAATCTCAGTCCTACAACAATAATTATTACAATTATGCATCAGATCAGAAGGATGACATGACTCTTATCTTGAATGCAACTCATGAATCAATGGGAGAAGATCAAAGAGTGTTTTATATTGACTCAGGGTGCAGTAACCATCTGAGTGGGAATCTATCTTTGATGTCTGATATGGAAGCAAGGGTGAATGGACATACAGTTCAGACAGGTGACAATACCAAACATAAAGTGGAGAGCATTGGATCAGTGAAGACAAAGAGTGGAAGTACACTTCTGAGCAAGGTACTTTATGTTCCTACTATTCCTAAAAATCTGATAAGTGTAGGGAAAATTGTGGAGAAAGGATATGAAGTAAGATTCACAAATGATGGTGTTTATGTACAAGATCCAAATCAGGGATATAGAAACATAATTGCAGGTAAAAAGGAAGGAAGATTGTTCACTCTCAAAGTTCAAGGTAATGTGGGACATGCATTATTTACCTATGGAGGTCAAAAGGTGTCTGAATTAGACCTATGGCATAAAAGGCTAGGTCATTTCAATGAGAGAGCTATAAAGGAGATGTCAAAGAATCAGGTGGTGCTTGGATTGCCAAATATTGAAGGGCAACATATGGTGTACAAGTGTGAAGCTTGTCAATTAGGTAAAGCACATAAGAATTCTTATAACAAATCAGGGTACAAGTATTCAAATATGCTTGAATTGGTTCATACAGATGTATGGGGTCCCTCAAGGGACTATAGCATAAATGGATCCAGATATTATGTGTTGTTTGTTGATGATGCAACCAGGTGGATTACTTTGTATGTAATCAAGGACAAATCAGAAGTTTTCAAGACATTCAAACATTTTCATGCTTATGCAGAAAGGATCACAGGACAAAAGCTAAAGAGGTTAAGATCAGATGGAGGGGGAGAGTATTTCTCAAAAGAGTTTGATGATTATTTGTGGAATGCAGGTATCAAAAGAGAAGTAACTTGCAGGTACTCCCCTCAACAGAATGGAGTAGCAGAAAGGAGGAATAGAACTCTTGTAGAGTTTGCAAGAGCCATGATGAAGGAAAAGAATTGTCCAAATTACTTATGGGCAGAAGCCATTAACACTGCAACATATCTTGTGAATAGGTTGCCTTGCAAAGCTTTGGATGGAGGAACCCCTTATGAAGCATGGTGGGGTAAGAAGCCTAGTCTTGATCATTGTAAAGTATTTGGATGTATTGCTTATGCTTATGTTCCTTCACAATTAAGACATAAGCTAGAACCAAAAGCAGAGAAGTATGTGTTTATTGGATATGATGATAGACAGATGGGTTACAGGTTGTGGAGTCCATCCACAAAGCAATTTCTTGTTACTAAAGATGTGACATTTGATGAGCAAAATATGTGGTATACAGGATCACCAAATGAGTATACAGGTGTTGAAGAAATTCAAAGAAAAGGAAAGGCAAAAGTAAAGGTATGTGAAGAAATTGTTGATGAAGTTGACTCTAGATGTAGAGTGCAGGATCATGTAGAAGAAGGGCCAAGATTTGATCCAGAGTCAAATGAGGCTGAAACTTCAAGAAGTGCAGAAATCAGAAGATCTACAAGGGAAAGGAAAGAACCTATAAGGTATAGCTATGACACATCTTTCCTAACAACAAAAGATTATGCCTACATTGTGAAAACAGAAGAAGATCCAACCACTTATGAAGAAGCCAAAGGTAAACAGAATTGGGAGAAGGCAATGCAGGAAGAGTATGATGCTCTACTTGAAAATGAAACTTGGGAACTAGTACCAAGACCAAAGAATCAGAAGGTCATTGGATGCAAGTGGGTATATAAAACAAAGAGGTTTGGAGATGGTAAGGTGTCTAGATATAAGGCTAGACTTGTGGTCAAAGGATATGCCCAAACTTATGGGGTAGATTATGATGAAACCTTTAGTCCTGTTGCTAAGATGTCTACAATTAGGACATTGATTGCTATTGCTGCTTGCAAGGGATGGAAATTATCACAATTGGATGTGAAAAATGCATTTCTAAATGGATACATTGCAGATGAAGTATATATGGAGCAACCAGAAGGCTTCATGGAATCAATTGGATCAGATTATGTGTGTAAGCTCAAGAGAGCTTTATATGGGTTGAAGCAAGCTCCAAGAGCTTGGAATTACAGATTGGTCAAGTTCTTGAATGAATGTGGATTTCAAGCATCAAAGGCAGATAGTAGCTTGCTAGTGAAGGCAAGTGAAAATGGATACATTTACATGTGCATTTATGTTGAGGATATTATTGTTACAGGAACAGATGCTCAAGGAATCAATGAACTCAAAAGACAAATAGAGAAGGAGTTTAAGATAAGTGATTTGGGAAACTTATCTTATTTTCTAGGAATGCAGATTGTGTATACTCAACATGGAGTATATGTTTCACAAGAGAGATATTTGAAGAATCTACTAGTCAAGTTTAACATGGAAGATTGCAAGACCTCAACCACACCATTGGAGGTAAATCATAAATTAAGCAGGTATGGAGGTGAAGAGTTCAATGACATGAAAAAATATCAGAGTTTGGTAGGTAGTTTAATCTATGCTACCTTGACAAGGCCAGATCTATCATATGCAGTAGGTGTGTTGTCACAATTCATGCATTGTCCAAAGAAGACTCATTGGATTGCAGCCCAAAGGGTACTCAGATATATCAAAGGAACCCTAAGTGAAGGTTTGTATTATGGTTTCACTTCTGACACAAGAATCAAAGTGTTTAGTGATGCAGATTGGGCAGGTGACTCAGATGATAGAAGATCTACTCATGGATATCTATGTTATGTTGGAGATAAGTTAGTTTCTTGGTGTTCAAAGAAGCAACACACAGTTGCTTTATCATCCACAGAAGCTGAGTATAAGGGAATGGTAGAAGCTGCAAAGGAAGTGATATGGTTGAAGACCTTGATGAAAAGTTTTGAGACTGATCATAGTACTCCAATAATTTTTGGAGACAATATGAGTTCTTTGTATTTGGCAGCTAACCCTTTTTTTCATGCCAGGACTAAGCATATAGAGATTCAGTATCATTTCTTGAGGGAAAAGGTACTAGATAAAGAGATTGAAGTGATGTACACTCCAACAAAAGAACAAGTGGCAGATATGATGACAAAGAGCTTGGATGGACCTAAGTTACAAAGGTTCAAAGACATGGCAAGTATCAAGAAGACAGAGAAAACATCAATTGATGATTGAGGGGGAGCTGTTGGTGCATACCAATCACCAATTGAAGGCTTGGAAGATCAAATGATGAAGGAAGAATCAATTCCTAAAGTATGGAAGAAGATTACATTCAGAGGACAAGAGAAGTGTACACATATGTACATTAGTATAGTCATAGATGACTTAGATCTTTTGTTCAGTAAGAATCATGTACAAATTATCTATAAATACTTTGAGAAAAGTCGGGGCATGTGTGAGAGCATATGTGACAATAGTTAGAAGTCAAGAATGAAGGAGATAGAAGTCATGAGATAGAGGAAAAATTAGTTGAGTTAGCTCTCATCACTCAGTTGTAATTTCTCTGAGTAAATGAAAATTTTTGCGCCCGATGTTTCTGCGTGTTCTCCTTCTACAGTAGATCAATTGTGAAATGCTTTTGTACAAGTCTAATTTGAGAGTTGCTTGACCTCTGTGCAAAGTTTTAGCTTCCAATTGTAATCAGGCTGAGTGAATTGAGTGTAGGAACATTCATATGTGAAGTGTGTTCACAGGTTCCTAAAACAGGCGCATATTTCGAAGTTAATGTTTTGATCATTTCTCCTAGCAAAGTTTAAAGTTTTGCATGAGTGAGGGCTTAATCTTTAAGTTGGAAGATAGGCTACTCATGGCTAGAAGCATTTTGTAAAACGGGTTATATTCAAGGAGAACCAAGTCTTAAAAGTTACAGGTGTAAAGTCGACTGTTTTGGATGACAGTTTCTGACATAGGTAACTTGTGAAGTCAATTTCTCAAGTTATACTAAACCTTTTGAAGTGATTCAACTTGGAGTAGATGCGCAATCTCTAGGAGATGATTCGTACAAAGTTTCATCAAAAACTTTACACGTTTGATAGGTCAATGTGAAGAAATAGTGCAGCATACTTTTCTGTGTTTCATCTTCTTCACAGATTTGTTAATCTTTTGACAATTAGTAGTTGATCCTCTAAATTAGTGGAAGGTTTTGGCTTATTCTTGGTATGGAGGTATTCTAATCACAAGAATAAGTTGTTCTTTTGGAGATTAACACTCTCCATCATAGCCGCCGTAACTTATTTCTTCTGATGCGCTCTCTAGCCTCTGCTTGTGCTTCTTCTCTAACCCTTAACTCTTCTTCTTTTCGCTTCTTAGCAGTGTTGAGTCTCATGAGCATTTCCTCTGTAAGAGGTTCTTGATATAATTTGACTCGGCATCCACTAATATAGTTTGGTAAGATATCACCTTCTAAAGTGGCCAATTGAACTGCACCGCTAGTGGAGAGTCTATTAATGATCATGGGTCCATATCCTCGTTTCTCCAATTTGCGGGCATGTTGCTTTAGCGTATAAACCAGCACTAGATCTCCTTCCTTCAATCCTTTATCCTTTACATGGGCATCAAAGTATGCCTTTTGCCTTTTCTTTACAGCATAAATGCCTGCTGCTGCCCGTAGCCTCGTCTCACCTAAGCGTTCTAGATCAAAGATCCTGGAAGACAACTCATGTCCATTCCACTCGTACTCTTGTGCTACTTTCAAGGCTGGGATTAGGAAGTCCAATGGTAGCACGGCATTCTGTCCAAAGACCATCTGAAATGGGGTAGCATTGAGTACCGTTTTGTAGGCAACTCGGTATGCCCAAACAGCATGATGAAGTTGTTTGTCCCAATCAGAACGTTTATTATTTACAAGTTTTGTCAATACGTTGCATAGGATCTTATTCGTGCTCTCGGCTTGTCCGTTGGCTTGTGGGTGATAAGGGGCAGACTTTTTGTGTACCACCATGAATTCTTGAAGGAGATGTTCAACGACCTCATTCAAGAAGTGCGTACCTCTATCACTAACCAACTCTATTGGTAACCCATATCTAGTGAACACATTTTCGAATAAAAACTTGGCCGTCGTTTGAGCATCATTCTTTGTCGTGGCTTTTACTTCCACCCACTTTGTAAGGTAATCTGTGGCTACAATAATGTATTCTGCATGGGAGTTTCTAGCTGGGGGGTTAATAGGACCAACAAAGTCTATACCCCACTTTGAAAATGCACGTCCTCCCATCATTGGCCTTAAAGGCATCTCGTCTTTTCTTATCAGATATTGGGCACGTTGGCATGTGTCACATTTCTTCACATAAGTATGTGCATCCATATGAAGAGTGGGCCACCAAAGTCCCGAGAATAGAATGGTCTTAATTACTCTGTCAGGCCCAAAGTGTCCACCTGCAGCACCGCTGTGTGCAGTTTCTAAGACTTTCAAATAGTCTGATTCATGAACGCACAGTCTTAGGTAACCATCCTTGCCTCTTCGATATAGGTTGTCTCCTACTAAGGCATAGTCTTGAGCCTCTTGCTCCATGCTCCGTTTTCTTGCAAGACTAGCCTGATTGGGTAATGTTCTCGATCTCATGAACTCAACCAATGGAGCACTCCAATCTGGGATTAATGACACATGATAAAGAGTGCCATGCTCCACTGGGGGTCTCTTCTGGCACACTGGACAATTCTGGATCCACTCCTGTATTTCTTTGTCCATGCTAGGCCAATACACTCCTAAACGTTTTAGATTCTGCAATGTTCGTTGTTTAGAGTAGTGATTTCCTAGCAATCCCTCATGGGCTTATTGCATCCAACTAGTATGTTCGTCGTCCTCAACACAACAAGCTAATACGCCCTCGGTATCTTGCTTGTACATACTTCCGGCCAATATTTGATACTTTTGTGATTTTACAATTTCTTCTTTGCTTGTTTTCACATTCTTATTTGCAGGACCGAAGGTTAGGACTGGTACCAACTTGTTTGCCCATTTAGGAACAACTTCCAAATTGAACAGATAAGCATCGGGCAATTCATCAGACACTCCTTGCGGTGGCTCTCCTGAAGTGATGCGAGAAAGATGGTCTGCCCTAAGATGGGTTCTACCTTTCCTGACAACCACTTCAAAGTCGTATTCCATTAGTAAGAGGAACCATCTCACCAAGCGGCCTGTATTGCAAGGTTTATTGACCAAATATAGTAAAGCTTGATGATCAGTGAAAAACTTGAACTTATTGGCCAATAGATAGTGTCTAAACTTCTTCACAGCGTATACCATGCCTAAGCCTTCTCTCTCCGTTGTGGTATAATTTCGTTCAGCTGCATTTAATTGCCTACTAGCATATGCTATCGGCAAATTTAGGTTTCCTTCACCCGTGGGTTGTGCTAGCACACATCCTATTGCATGATTGGAGGCATCTACATGGACATGGAATGGTTTACTCCAATCAGGAGTGGTCAGTATTGGTGCTGAGCACAAGCGTCTTTTTAGCTCCTTGAAGGAATTCTCGCATTCCTCGTTCCACTCAAAATTTGTTAACAACCCATAAAGAGGTTTAGCTATGATGGCATACATGTGGATAAACCTACGGTAATATCCACAATGGCCCATAAAGGCCTGTACCTCTTTAACATTTCTTGGTCTTGGCAACTCTGCTATCGCTCTTACCTTGTCTTCATCTGTTGAAATTCCATTCTTAGAAACAATATGACCTAAGATTTTACCTTGTCGTACCATGAACACACACTTCTCTGGGTTCAGACACACTCGATAATCTCTACACTTGTTGAAGATTTGTCTGAGCTCAGGGATGTGGTAACTTCTCTGTTGGGAATGCGCACATAAATCATCCACATATACTTCTAAGCTCTTCCGCAAGAACTCCTTGAAGACATGACACATGAGCCTTTGGAATGTTGCAGGTGCATTGGTGAGCCCAAATGGCATCACACGAAATGCAAAGATTCCCCATTCTGTGGCAAAGGCCGTTTTGTGTTGATCTTCGGGGGCAATGGCTACTTGGTTGTAACCTGAAAATCCATCAAGGAAGCTATAAACTTCCTTGCCTGCAACACGCTCCAATAAATGTTCGGTGATTGGAAGTGGATAACTATCTCTGATCTTAGCGGCATTAACTTTTTTAAGGTTAATGCACACGCGCAATTTCCCATTCTTCTTGGGCACCACCACAATGGGGGACACCCATTCAGTGTGCTCAATCTCATAGATGAATCCAGCTTCAATCAGCCTGTCAACTTCCTCCTTTATTTTGGCTGCATAATTGTCATTATATGTGTAGGGCTTTTGTTTGGTGGGCTTGGCATCAGCGGTCATCGGAATCGTATGAGAGCAAATCTTTGGATCTACTCCTTTCAGGTCTCTATAGTGCCATGCAAACACATCCCTATATTCCCTTAATAGAGCTACAAGCTCTGCTTCTTCTTTTGCACTTAGGTCATCTCCTATGTACGTACATCGTTCTTCATTCCCTTCAATGGTCACTACAATTTTTTTGGTCTTTTCTTTATTGTCATATGCTTCTCCTATAATGGCCTCTCTCTTAGGCATCCGTACCAAAATTTTTCGGTCTTCCACTTCATAGGGTCTTTTATTGGTCTATCTCCTGGGGGAGTTCCTTCTTCTCTCGCTTTTAGGCGCTTTTCCTCTTCCTTTGCGACCTTGCACATCCACAAGTGAGTATCTTCATGCAGCCAGGATGGATCAGGTGAACTTCCAGAATGCACAGAGATTGAATCTTCTTTTGCTTTGTGGATAGGATTCCACTGTAGGGGTGGTACATCTCTGAAGGTATAATCCTTCAGATTGACCTTGGTTGTGACCCCTAAGTGTTGTAAGTACAAGGAGTTGGTTCCCCAATCCTGTACTATTTGCAATTGTCGTAGGAAGGGTCTTCCTAGGATCATCTCGTAGACATTATTTTTCTCAAAGTCACATATAGCAAATGTATGTTCAAACTCTACACCACAAGTGGTTAGAGTTATCCCTTCAAGCAATCCTAGAGGTCTTTCAAAATGACCATCTGCCATTTGAAGCTTCATTCTTGTTGGTCTTAATGTGGGTTTGCCCCATTGCTTCCAAAGGGAGGTGGTCGCAATAGCAACACCAGCACCCGAATCTACAATTGCTTTGGTTGTGTAACCTTGATAGGTGATTGGAAGATAAGTGTTACCTTCTTCACCTTCGCTCATGTCTCCTATCTTGTCGAGAGGTATCTCTGGAACTTTTTGCTTAGAGCCTACTTTTGGCATATTGGATTCAAGTTCTGGAACCTGATCCTTCACATGATTCCAGAGCTCAGGTTTTGCTTTGAGCAGCTCTTCCACAGTGAGATGACATTGAACCTTAGTGTTCTTCACAACATCAGTGTTTCTTGGAATCACTGAGTCTTCATTTCTTACCAATATTGTGGGAGCTCTGATCTGGATAGATTCAGATTCCCATGGGCCTGTGTAATGAGGCAATTCTTGTAAAGAATTAGATTCAAAATCTAATCTCTCATCCTCATGTTGCTCTGTTTGATCTCCATAGATAGATGGGATGTCTTGGGGAAATTGATCATGAAGATCATCAATCTCAGGAATAGGAGGGGGATTACCCTTCTCCTTGGCCCATTTCTCTTCCTGTATTTCCCGCAAGAACTCTTGAGAGTACTGTTGAATTGAAGGAGGTATTCCAGCATCCGTGGAATTAGGAACATAAGCTCCCATTGGTGGTGAGCTTCCTCTTTCAATAACTGGTTGAGCCTGTGGAGGTAAAGAAATTTGTGGTTTATTTACCAACTGCTCTAATCTTTCTAGTAACCCTTGGAAATGCAAATCCGATTTGACAGAGTTTGTCTGATTGAACTTTTGACTAGTCTCAAGTATAGCCTGAGCTTGTTCCACCATTTTCATGCACATTTTCATCCGTTCAATCTCTAAATCTGCTCTAGGGTAACTCTTGTCTAGGTTTGCAGTTGTTGGCCCTTCTTGAAGACGAGCCTGGTAGGCCCTGAACATCATGTCCAAGCCTTCTGGGGTTGGATCTGCAAGAACAGACCCTGGTTGTGGATTATTTACAATGGGTGGTGGGGTGGAATGAGGCGAAGTGGATGGAGCTTCGGTATGTGAGGGGCTTTGAGATGCAATGTCTTCTATTTTTGTTTTGGTATCCCTTAGGCTTTCTTCTAGCTCGGATAGCTTTTTGTTCCACTTGCGATTAGCCTTCTCTCTGGTATCCTTCCATGTTCTTGGTTTCCTCTTACTAGGCTCTCCTGATTCACTTGACTCCGATTGCTCAGATGGTTTTGCTTGTTGTGTAGCCTGTGCCCTAGTAACTGCCAGTACAGGAGCCACATTACTACCACTTGAACTTGAATCTGCCACTAAGCCTACCACGTTGATGGGTGTGACCTTGGGTGCACTAGAGGGATTCCTGGGACTCTCTAGGAAGATGTTCCTTGCCGCATTCAGGACAAAAGCCTTGTATTGTGATGTTTTGTCCTAGTCCCAGAGCTGGTTGGTGGGGACATTCACGAATGAAATGATCACCCTGACATCTGAAGCATGGTCCTCTAGGGGCTTGTGGTCTTACTTGTCTCACTTGGGGTCTAGTATTGGATTCGTATACATGGCATTGGAGTATTCTGGCTCCCAGTTTTGTTCTAGAGGTGGTGTCTCATATTGATACTGAGAAGTCTCACTTTGCTCAGGTGACTCTATATAATAAGCCTGTGGACTATCTTCATGGAAGTAGTCTGAACCATGAGCGTGAGAATCATTTTCTGAGACCAATGGGGTTAGTGGCACCAATGCTCTATTATGGTTCTCCTCCGCCATCGTATATTTAACTGGGATCACATTGGCAGGAGCTGGCGGTTGGTTTCCTAGGACTGGTTGTGGCCTATATGGTGCCTGATATTGCTGCTGGTATTGAGGTTGATATTGTTGTGGCCTATAATATGGCTGTTGGTACTGATTCTGATACCTACCCTGCTGGTAAGGTTGCTGATAATTTTGTCTAACAGCCTGCCTATTATAGGGACAATCTTGGGCCGTATGATTTGTGTATTTTCTCTCAATGGTGCAATACAGAGCATTAGGGTTTCCTTGGGGTTGAGTCGTCAACGGACAAACATTAGCCATGTGGTCTCCTCCACACGTATAACATCGCTTCACTGAGGTGACCCTTGGCATTTGTCTATTTTGGACTCCTAGCTTTTTGGCCACTTGCTCAGCTATCTCATCTATCTCAGTGGAGGTTCTGGAGGTATGACTGGTAGAACTATCAGAGTCCTTATAGAGTTTGGATAGTCCTAACTCCTCACCCAAGTTGTCTTCTATGTCAATGCACATCCGTATACACTCTTCTATGGATCTAGGCTCTTTCAAGTATACATATGACCTTAATTTTGTGCTCAACAGGCCATCTAAAAACAGTGCCACATGTTTGGCTGATGTGGGTAATTCTGGTACGGGGCATCTTTCCAAGTACTGCCTAAATCTTCTTCCTGCAAGTCGCACTGTTTCTTGGGGTGTCTGTTTGAAGCTGTGGATCAAGGATGATGTGTCATGCCTGATACCACTCTTGGAAAATTCTACAATGAATTCTTCTAGCAGCTGACCTATCTCTCTATAGTTGCGACTGTTTAGAGGTTGAAACCAAGCTAAGGCAGTACCCTTAAGAGTCAAACCAAATGCCTCGAACTGGGTGAATAAGTCTTCAACCTGTTCAGCTCTTAGCACTTGTTTGAACTCCGCCACATGATCATAAGGATCTCCAAATCCATCAAAGTAGTTCTTCATTGTCTTAACCACTTGAGACGGTCTAAGTGTTCTTGAGTGCTCTCGTGGTCTAGGCAATGGGAAATCATGATCATCTCTTTGATGCCTATGAACTCTATGTCTCTCCCTTTCAAGTCTTTCCGTTCCATATCCTGATCTGTCTCTGCCTATAGTGTCTGCAAAGCTTACCTCCGGTCTCTCTCTAGTTCTTTCTCTCTGGGTTTCAAGAGCCTTGGATGATCCGGCTCCTTGGAGGCCCTGAGAAACATTAGATCTTGGTGGAGGGAAAATTGATTCGCCTTGCCAAGTGTAAGCATGTCTGTCATGATCTGATACCAAGAATAATTTCTGAGATGTGTGATCTAGGTAGACAGCTTTCCCTGGTGTCTCTGGGTCCTTGAATTTGTAGATGGTGACTACTGGGCTGGGTTGATCTGGCCTAAATCTCCAAAAGGCTTCCTCCGTTTCTCTATTCACGAATAGTTCTATGCTTTTATTATCTTGAGGAATCCATTCTGGATTGAGCACTCTGGTTAAGACTGACTTACCTCTAGGGGTCTTGGGTTCTCCTCCTAGGTCTCCTTTCTCTAGGTCTCCTATCTCGTTCTCAAGAATGATATTTCCAAACTCATCTGTCCTATCTGGTAAGTTGGTAACCACATACATGGTTCCTTCCTTATCAATGTAAGCACCCTCTTCAAACTTGACCACTGGGTGTTCAAGTCCAAAGAGTTGGTCATGATTTTTGAGTTGAACCACTGATCGCCTTAGACCATCCTCATAGATGCGAGCACCTAATTGGTTGGTCCTGATATACTCCAATTGGGTCTTATAGGGACCTTCTGGTGTCTGTAAATAGGCAGTGCCTGAGCTACGTGTGGGTCTTTCCATGCTAAAAGACATTTCCGAGTCACTGGTTTCTGAACTTCGTGTGTAAGGATAACCACTAAGCTGTTGAGCCCAAGACTTGGCTGTATGGTTGACACTAGCCTCAGATGACCTAATGCTTTGTCTATCCTTGCCTAAGTGTCTGCCAGATCTCAGGTTCATAAGCCTTGGCTTCTAGTCCCAAAGTTCTCTTATATTGCTCAAAATCCTTTGGAACACCTTGGTTTTCCAATTTTCCTGAGGGTCAACTTCAAAATACCCTATCTAATAATCCTGGTATTAATTTAACCATAACCAGTCGATGTTTTGGTTGTATTCCCCACGAGCTTTCCAACTAAACCAAAATCACAGCAAACGGATTTCGTATGAGAAAGTTATGCCAGTTCAGGGTTCTAGGGTTTAAAACAGGGAAACTGGATCTCTTTGGGAACTCAGAACAGGCGATACGACACTAGATTTTCCACGATACGATACCTCTTTCTTACACGATACCACTTTAGACGATACGATACCACCGGGATTACTGAAATCGCGATACCAACATCACGATACGATACCAAGGGTTTGCCACGATACGACACCCAAAAATGGTATCGCGATACACTTCCTGGTAAGGAAACGATACGATACCACTAGTCTTGGCGATACGATACTATTTCAAGTGTCGCGATACTACCTTGGGGAGTAGGCGATACGATACTAAAACTTCGACGATACGATACCAGAGGACCAGGGCGATACGACCTCAGAATGGTATCGCGATACCCGTGGGAAAGTGGGCGATACGATACTGCTAGGTAAGGTAAGATCGCGATACCAACTTTAGGACACGATACCAGAATGGTATCGCGTTACCAAAATAAGTACCCGACGATACGATACTAGTTTGCAAGCGATACGATACCACTCTGTCAACGATACGATATTGAAATTAGAGGCGATACGATACCAACTTGGCCGACGATACGATACTGCACGATCAACGATACGATACCAAGGATGGCACGATACGATACCAGGTGGACCACGATACGATACCACCGGGGCGACCGCGATCGCGATACCAGCACTTAACGATACGATACCAAAATGGTATCGCGATACCTCAAGTGGGGCATGCACGATACGATACCTCAACAAGTGTCGCGATACACGGGAGTTCTGGTATCGCGATACCACAACTCAACCGGACACGATACTTGGAGATTTTCACACCCAAATTCAGAAATTTTTGCAACTATGTGTACCTTATTTCCTCCTTGTCACTTCTATCAGAGTGTAGATGCAAAATCTAGCTCCAAAGTCACACAACCACTGTCGCGATACCAGACGCAGGTCGCTTCAGCCCGCGCGATACTGAATCAAATTTTTGGAGTTTGAGAGGTTTTCCAAGAATGTTTCTTCAGCGTTTCTGCTCTGAACAGCCTCCGCACTTGTTCCTCATAGTCGCAAGTGAAAAACGAGGTGAAGATGTAGGCGAAAATGAAAAAAATCAGAGAATGTGAAGAGGGAAGAAGATGGTGATGATGGTGAAGATGAAGAAGAAGGAAAATTCAAAAACTGAACTGAAAATGATGATTTTTTTACCTTCCAACGTCGCTACTCTACGTCTTACCGTCACACGCTCGTCCTCCAAGCTCTCTCCCCGGCAACGGCGCCAATTTTGGTGTCACTCTAGCACAATGGTGAGTACCAACGTGAGGAGATACACCTCATAAATGTCAATCCGTGGAGACGTGAGGACCGGTATGAAGACCGTGAGCAAGTGATGGCACAAGTGCGTGAGTGAAAGCACACAAGCATGCACACACATACACACACACGCGCACAAAGTAAGAGCAAAGAGTGGAACAATGGAAGAACTTTGATTCTACAAGAGCTCTCTTACAAAGCTGAAATCTACAACAAGCTAACCTCAAAAATGAGCTCTCCAGCCCTTTTTATAGTTTTTGAGTGGTTTTGGCCCTGTCCAGACCTAGTGTCCGGCCTAGTTAAAAAATAGGTTCTAGGGCTTATTTGGGGGCTCAAACGGAGTCTAAAAATTATGAAAATTGGTAGGATGGTAGTTCTAATACTCCTCAAGCTCGAGGACTCCTCGGCTTGAACAAAATGGAGTTACAAAAATGGAAAATGGTATTTACAATGGTTTTTAGTGATAAAAATCACTATTTTTGTAGGGATTTCTTCTGAAAATTTGACAGGTGCTTCTTGGAGCTCCCTACTTGCTCCTTCTTCTTGTGTGTCCACTTCCTTGATGCACTTCCATGCTTTGTCCTTGACTTTGAGCTTCAACACAGCATCAAAAGGATGGAAGCTAAGTCAACTAGATATAAAGAATGCATTCCTGAATGGATATATATCAGACGAAGTCTACATGGAACAACCAGAAGGTTTCGTAAACTCCAGATACCCAGAACATGTGTGCAAACTAAGAAAAGCACTTTATGGACTGAAGCAAGCTCCAAGAGCTTGGAACTACAGACTTGTGAAGTATCTCAATGAACTTGGATACCAAAGTTCGAAGGCAGATGCAAGTCTACTCATCAAAAGAATAGAAGAAGGAATGATCTACATTTGTATCTATGTAGATAACATAATAACTACAGGTACCTCAGATGCAGGAATCACAGAGGTGAAGAAACTGCTCGAAAAGGAATTCAAAATCAGTGACCTGGGAAAGTTATCATACTTTCTAGGTATGGAAATCACATATACAGATCATGGTGTATATGTTACGCAAAAAGGGTATCTCCTAAACTTACTGAAGAAGTTTAACATGGAGAATTGCAGAGAAGCTTCAACACCTCTTGAAGTAAATCATAAACTCATTAAATATGATGGTACAGAGTTCAAAGATATGAAGAAGTATCAGTCGTTAGTAGGAAGCTTAATTTACGCTACGCTAACAAGACCAGATCTCAGCTATCCGGTGGGAGTTCTTTCACAGTTTATGCATTGTCCGACAGATCAACATTGGGTTGCAGGACAAAGAGTTCTTAGATATATAAAAGGAACTATAAAGGAAGGATTATATTATCCTTTTACATCAGATATAAAGCTGAGAGCATTCAGTGACTCAGACTGGGCAAGAAGTCAAGATGACAGAAGATCGACACATGGGTATATGATATACCTAGGAGATAAGCTAGTAAGCTGGTGCTCAAAGAAGCAGCATAGAGTAGCTTTATCGTCAACAGAAGCTGAATACAAAGGACTGGTAGAAACCGCGAAAGAAGTAATATGGATGCAGACCTTGCTCAAAAGCATGGGTATTGATCAAGGTATACCAATTATACATGGAGACAATATGAGCTCTCTATATCTTGCAGCGAATCCGGTGTTTCACGCAAGAACAAAGCACATAGAAATTCAGTATCATTTCCTGAGGGAAAAGGTAATGGAGAAGGAGATAGAAATAGTCTACACTCCTACGAAAGATCAGATAGCAGATATCTTGACGAAAAGCTTGGATGGAACAAAGACAAGCAGATTCAAGGAAATGGCAGGTATAAAAGAAAGAAAGATATATGAAAGACAGGAAGAGGTCAAATTAGTGATTGAGGGGGAGCTGTTAAGGAATCACTCACGAATTTGACATACAGGCAGACATAAAAGAAAAAGAAAAGAAGCGGAATCTTCAAAAAATCAAAAGCCTCAGTTGTACAGCGTGCCAAATCAATCCGTTAACTACAATCAAGAATTGTACGAGTAACAGAGCAATAAACCGCGGTGTGCGCATAATGCGCGCATAACGTGAATTAAAGAATGAGAGCGTGGAAGAGCGCAGAAGAAAAAGTGTATATATACACCAAGGATTGAAGGACTCGGATGATGAGAAGAAGAGGATTATGAGAGATCGCGTATGAGTGAAGAGAAAGTGAGAAGTTCTCAGAAGACGCCATAGATCGCCTATGTACAGATGAATAACAGAAACCTGGAATGTCAGGTATTCATCTGAGAGGGATGGTAATAAGAAACTACTCAGTGTAGGAGAGTTTCTACAGCTTGAGCAAGAAGAGGCCAAGCTAATTTGTACACATCTTCTCTAATAGAAAACACATGTTCATGTGGAAGTTTGCGCGCTCTGTTCGCATGTGAAGAATCTGAGTTTTTCGTGTTACAGTAGAAAGTTCGTTAACCATTAACAGTTACAGTTCATTACTAAACATGTCCCTCGGTACTCTCTCAGTAAACGAATGTCTCGGTCAAAGATACCTCAGTAAACGCATCTTCGGTCAGTTATAGTTTTCTCAGAAAAGCGAGTTTTTCGGTAGAACAACGAAGTATATCTTGCAGTAGAATTCAAAGCTTTGTATGAGAGATAGCTCATCTTGTAGCTAGACGTCTCTACTTTAAGCTGATCACAGTTTCCGGTGGAATGGATATGTACACATAGTACAATGTCTAACCGGAAAGTGGCACTTTAGAACTGTGAAGTTTTTGCTTTAAACTTCAAGATGAACTTCATTCAGTGAAGGAAGCTCACGTATGACTTCCTTACTTCACATAATTCATTTGAAGTAATCACGAGCAGAATCAACGTTCATTCTGGTGATATTCCGGTAAAATTTTGGTGACGTCCCAGTGACAGTCCGGTGAAGTTCCGGTGGAATTCAAGTCACAGTTTAACACAGTTAAGCGACAGTAATCCTGCTAAGCTACTGTTGATTACAGAGGTGTTCTAAATCACTCTAGCTTAGCTCTCTATGCACGGCAATTTCCGCAGGCCTCACAAGGTTCAAGCCTTTGTCCTGACGATCGTCACCAGAGGTATCAGAGCGAAAGTTAATCGCCCACAATCTTTGGATGTGTTAGGCTTAAGCTGGACATGGAATTGATGCACTCACCACCATCATTGCTTGCCCACATGAAGTCATGATATTATGCTAACATGTTGGAAATATGAGCTGCTCCTTTCTATTACAGGATGGCACTGATCTCCTCGACCATAGGGGATTGTGTCTTGGCTTTTTGTGACTGCCAAATCACTTTGAGTAAAAATTGGGTGGTCATAGTCATTGGGATCCATTGAATTGTTTCATTATTTATTGCTTTTATGCTTGATGTATATCATGAATTTTCTACACCTCATACAAATGATGCTACTAAGGCATGCCTTTTGGATTGTTAGCAAGTTCATGATGCATCTGTGAGGGTTTCCTTTCTTTGTTGGGCTTGCTTGACCTGCATAGCACTTGGGCATGTATTTATAGACTTATACTTGAGTTCACTTATTGGGGAGTAGAAATTGAAGTGAGAATGCATGTTTATTGACTGCATTTTTTCAAATACAGCCTACTTGCTTTTGTATGTGTTAATTTCAGGTTTGGGGGCTTCTTGTGAAGGCTTTTCTATTCTTACAAAGGGTTGCCCAACACGATGTATGCAAGGGGATTGTGTCACTCGGTACCAAAGACTTGAAGACTTGAAGACTTGCAGACTCAACACGACCTCGATCAGCTATGTATGGTCCTTTTTTCTCAGCTTTGTCGAGGACGACAAAGACTAGGTGGGGGAGGGTGTTGGAACCTTGAAGTTATGAAGGACCCATGAAGCTATGAAGGCTATGGAGTACTTGGAGGCCTCCCTCAAAGCTTAAGGATACTTGGTTCAAAGCCTTGTGTGGCGGTCTTCCAAATTTCCCATTTTTTCCTTTTGTATACAAGTTCTTCATAGGAACTTTCTCTTATTTTCTTTTGTGAGAAAACCCATAAAAACTCAACCTTACCCTTCTTTTTTGTAAAAGGCTTCTTTTTGAATCCTTGCCTTATTTTAGAAATGAGAGCTCTCTTTTGGATACGTGCAAGAGCTCTCTCTCTAAGAAGATTCCCTTTTTTATTTTCCCAACTACCTACCTTTTTTTAGAACATCTTTAGTTAATGAAGCCTTTGGCCACTTGTATTCAACAGATCCCTCTCCTCTCTTATATAAGGAGAAGCTCATTTTGTACAAAAGGGGGGTCTCTTGGCCATGGCCTTGGGCCCTATGAAGAATAGAGAAGGTTTCATTTGCTATTCTCCTTTTTCCTTGTGTGCAAGGCGATGATCTATGTGTGTGGACATGGCATATGGAGTTGGCTTGTGTATGAGCATTGCCCTCCCTTGCTTCTTTTTGACGTTGGCCATGGTGCCATTGTTCATGAGCATGGGTGAGGATGCGTTGCTTGCACTTCTTGCAACCCCACTTGGAGAAGCTTCTCGCTTCCATGCGAGGTGGTTAGGGTCCGTTTTTCCTCTTTTTCTCAACACCTTGCATGGGGGAGGTGGAGCTTCCCATCTACATTCAAGATGTTCTTATGACACTTAGGGTGCTAGTGTGTCAAGATGAGGTCTCACTGAGCCTCTTGTCTTGGATCAAGATTGGATCTACGATCATGCTGTCAACCTGAACCTAAGAAGTGGACTTCTTCAAGTCTGGGTAAACAACAATTGCATTACTATTGAGTTAGAAAATAAAGCACTCAAGGAACTAGGAAAGGCACCAACTCCTAGTCCTTCCACAAGTACACATGAAGATGAAGATGATGTTCTTGTCCAAAACTCTGTGATGTAGAAGGATCATGTTCTCAACAAAGAAGCCAAGGATCTGATGGAGCTCCCTTCTTTTCCAAAAGTGATCGAGACCCAGCAACCAAAGGAGGACAAAAAGCAGAGGAAGCAGACGGTCTATGCTCATAATCAAAGGAGAGCACGAAGCAAGAAGATTCAAATGGTGAAGCAGATATGGGTACGCAAGGGTGAACAACCCCCTGCTCTGGTAAAAGATCCCCAATGATGTGACACACCAATCACTCGAGCTGACTCCAATGCACGACAAATCTAGGTGCCTAAGACCTACTTACACGCCCAAGTAGCTTCACACAAGCTCACGAGTCTGAAATGCCACTCACAATCATTCACATCACACACTCCAGGGCACACATCTGCATTCCAACACTCCACACATGCAACCACACCTAGAACTACTTGGAAATGGGTATGCAAAAAGTCCCAAATCCATGACACCATGATTCAAAAACATGAGAAGACCACTGTAGCCAAAAGAAACCATCTCACACATAAAGTTTGGAGAGTTAAACTCTGTGATAAACCACCTGACCCCACCATGTAAAGTATTGTCCATAGACATAGATGCATTTGAGTATATTGCACAACCAAGTATGCATAGAGGGACATCACTCACCTCCTAACTCTAACTCATACACACACAATACTCCACTCAACTAACATCTAACCCCAAAAGAATGACATGTTGGTATTGTAGAGGGAACATAATGTTATCATGTTTCCTATGCAATGCTAATTTTATTCTCTTCTTCTAGCAGATAAGATCATCAAAAGCTCCCAGTAACATCATGCTAATGTAGCAGGAACCAACTGCCAGGCAAAAACTAGTTAGTAGGTGGTTGATATGGAGAATCTATCAATCATGCCAGAAACGACTGAAAGACCGGAGGAGTTGTAGGCCATTCAGATTATACCTATACAGGACCCTCCAAGCGGCCATACGATGCCTATCAGTAAAGCTTCCCATTGGTTTAGTGAAGTCGCAGGACCTTTGGGAGAAGGATCATACCTCTGGGAGTCAGAGTTGGAATTCAATCTTGTCAACACCTTGACTCTGAGCAAGCACCTCAAAGGTTTGACCACATTTGTGCTCCCATCTCTAACAAGGGGAAATGAGCTAAAGAGGTTTAAGTTAACCAACAACTTAGTGTGAGAGTCCCTAGACATGAGAGGCATGCATATACCTACAAAGAAGGAAGTCCTTGTACCTGATAACATGAAGAATCAAAGCCTCACCAAGCTTAAGGACATGGTGATCATGACGACGAACATTGCAGCTCACTTGAGAATGTGCATGCAACATTTTGCATTTCCAGCACAAGATAGGGTCACTATGTCACCTAAGAAACTTTGGTTTAGCTTATACCTTGCAGAGATGCAAAGACTCACCATCAACCTATCGCACTGGATAATTGATGAGATACACCTAGCCCACAAATGATGGCCACAAAATTCTGTTTTATATGGATGTTGTGCACTAACCAGTATCATTTATAAGTGGTTGGCATATGACAGTCCAATTCAGAGGGCCCTAATGTGGAATAGAGTGCAACAATTCAAAGGCCGAACCTCAACTGGACCCCCTTCAAAGAGGATGAGAGGATCCGTACAAGTTCCTTGTGCTCAGCCCTGTGGAGCTACATTAACACCAGATGTCACCCCGCCACCTCGAAGGGTCAGGCCATTCACATTACGACTACCACGAAGAAGCTCTGAAGGTCCCAATCTGATATTTCCACCCATTCCCATGGACTTGGAATTCCCTGGAGGAGCACCGTTGGAAGAACTCACCAATGAAGACTTTGAGTAGATTTTTGCATCTTGAAGTAGAACAGAACAACAACTGGAAGGTGCTCAACCGCAGGCAACAATATCACCAGTGCCTCACCACAGTTGATGTGGATGAAGAAGAGGATGAAGACGACATAAAAGATGAAAAATCTGAAGAAGGCGAGGAAGGGCATGAAGAAAGGTATTGAGATGAACAACAAGGAGTACCATATTTGGAAAATGTGCTCCAAGCATAGATGCTCACCAATGCTACACTAAGACGCAATCTAGGGCTACTACAGAAGCACATGGTTGTGGCCTTAGAAGAGAATAAGCGGCTTCAGCAATAAAACCAAGACAATTTTGAAGCAGCTATGAAAGGGACCTTGGGAGCAGAAACTAGCCCTACAAAGTATAGAGAAGTCCCCTTAGAAGACATACGAATCTTAATTGAGGAGCATGCCAACTTTCTAGAGTCCTATGAAAAGATGGAATTAGAATGTGCAAATCTACAGAAGCAGTTGGCCAATGTCAGCACATCTCACCCTGAACTTGCCATCCCTAAACCGTCCACTAAAGAACTAGAGGCCTTAAGAAAGCAAGTCAAAGAATTAAAAGCTAGACTCCTACCATATGAGAGGCCACCCTCTCCTATTGAAGAACTGGAACCTAAAACCATGGGGGAGATCCTGATCGAAGAGAGTTTTGAAGAGCCTTATGGCCCGGTGCCAGTACCTGATGGACGAGTCACAGAAGAAGGACGAAGCACATTTGAGATCGAGGTCCCCGATTGGCTTAAGAGAGTCAAACAAATCGGTCAAACACATGATGATAGAGTGGTTGTGCAGATCCAATCCCTTTCCAATCTAGAAGAAATTGTTCTCCAGTCTGTTTACTTTCGTAACCTCTCACATCAATGCCTGATTACCATATCAGAAGCGCAGTATAAGCCCCAGTTTGTATTATTAGCTAACTATAATGCAGAGATTAAAAGGCACACAAGAAAAGAGCGTACATTCGCCACCCAATTTGAGGTTGATGACCTACTAGCAGATGCAAGTGGAGGCTCGATTTTTCAACCAAACTGGCATGAGCGACTACTCATAGACTATCTAGAAATGATGCGCACATGGGCCACAATGCCATTATATATTAAATATAACCCATTTTATTATCTAGTAGTCCATCATAGATCATGGAAAGCTTTTGCCATCAAAGTCCACAATAATAAAGGATGCTCGGATTGGGTAAATTATCCATATTTTGCTCCACCTAGAGCACATCCCATCGTAGCATACATGATTTCTACAATACGTCATTGGTCTGCATGCTTGAAGAATGTACTGAACATCACTGCCATGATGTGTATGAAAATCTTCGAGCTGATGATGGTAGTATTCAAGACCTTTCGCAAGGTACAAGCACCATATGTTTCAACACCCGGCTTTTCTGAAGGTAATAGAGATTTGGTCTATAATATGAGCCAGACCCCCTCCATCAATATAATCTATGCTTGCCATGTTTGCATGAAGTATTTACCTGCTTGTTACAAGCAGAGCTTTGAGGAAATGTTCTCTATCGGGTTCTAGGAGTATCATTCTGAAATTTTCATTCCCAAACCAACACATTTGTTACATCTCTTCACAGTAGAACAAGCCATACATGCCGATCAGTTACGCTTCCAACATCCGGACATCCCAGCTCCAATAGATTGGGATAAGCTCGTGACAGATTTGGCTCAAGGATTACACATTCAAGAACATCACCTAGCCATAGACATCATCGAGTATTACATCAAGCACTCCCACCAACAAGGGTGTGTTAGGGATGACAGATGCGAGAGAGGGGGTGTTGACATACTAGCTATACGAAGAGCATACCAGCACAAGGGACCAGTTATGCATAATCCGGTAACAAGGCCTAATCATTTTTTCCATAAACTATTTCCAACTCAAGTGATTTTCATCACTACACAAACATTGTAAATCCCAATTTTGGTAGAAGAGACTCCATTTTGTTCAAGCCGAGGATTTCTCGAGCTTAAGGAGTATTAGAATTAGCTACATAGCAATTTTCATAATTTTTAGACTCCGTTTGAGCCCCCAAATAGGCTCTAGAACTTAATTTTTAACTAGGCCAGACACTAGGTCTGGACAAGGCCAAAGCTATTCAAAAAACTATAAAAAGAGCTAGAGAGCTCATTTTTGAGGTTAGATTGTTAGTTATTTGAGCCTATGTAAGAGACTTTTTGATTAATGCAAATAACTCCATTGTTCCTCTCTTTGTTCTTGCCTTGTCTGCACATGTGTGTATGTGTGTGCATGTTTGTGTGCTTCTCACTCACGCACTTGTGCCCTCACTTGCTCATAGTCTTCATACTAGTCCTCACTTCTCCATGAATTGACATTTATGCGGTGGATCTCCTCACGTTAGTACTTGCCATTGTGCTAGAGTGACACCAAGTTTGGCGCCATTGCCAGGGAGAGAGCTTCGAGGACGAGCGTGTGATGGTAAGACGTAGAGTTGAGACATTAGAGTCATAGGTAATATCCTTTCTTTTTCTTATTTTTCTTCATTTTTCTTATTTTTGCATCACGATCATCATGCTCTCCATCTGCATCTTAACAAAAATTTCATTTTTTTGGTCATATTCCCCTACCCACCTCATTTCCCTCATTTCACTTGTGAGAGAGAGCGAGAGAGAGCTTGTGTGCGATTTATTTTGTGTGTTTTTGAGATTTGGCTGCAGGTTTTAGCTATACCACCATCTCCAGCAGCTTGCGCATGTAGGACAGAACTCTGCACAGGTCTCGGGACGAGGACCTCTACCTATCACCACAGATAGAGAAACTCAGTATTTTTTGAATGCATGCTTGGCACGATAACCTACACCATTAGAGCACTCCAAATCACTAGAAGTTTAAAAAAGAATTGCACTTTTTCAGTTTATCGCGATAGACACCAACTATCATGACAAACAGCATCTATCGCGATAGAATTCACCCTCCGACAGAGACCGTCTATCGCGATAGCTACCTATCTATCGCAACAGACAGAGCCCCATGATAAATAGCATCTATCATGCCATCTCCTATGTATGTACATCTCTCTTCGTTCTCTTCGATGGTGACTATGATTTTTTTGGTATTTTCTTTGTTATCATATGCTTCTCCTGTAATGGCCTCTCTCTTTGGCATTCGTACCAAAATTTTTCGGTCCTCAACTTTGTATTTCTTGAAATTCTCTGGTACTTCGAACAATGATTCCTCCTCTTCTTGTTTCAATACTTTTCTTTTCTTTTTCTTTTGACCTCCTTCACTTCCTTCCTTTGAATTTACAGTGTTAATGCTTGTGAGAGGTTCTTCTTCACATTGTTTAAATACTCCTACATCTTCTAGATAGTGCTTCTCTGAGTTAAAGCAACTATCAATCACAATGGACTCTAGATCATCATCGTTCTCTTCTTCTTCTATGAAGTCACTAGGGTCACATTCTTCTAGCAAGGGCTGACACATGAACACTAAATATCATAACCCTCCTCATCACAATGAGGTATCCATTGTTCTTCATTGACTGCAATGTCCATGGTAGCTAAGATTTCTGCCCAGCCATGAGGCTCAAATTCCTCATCTGGAAAGATCATCGGTGTATAGGTTGGGTCCTTAACTGGTCTATTACCTTGAGAAGTTCCTTCTTCTCTTTCTTTTAGGCATTTTTCCTCTTCCTTCGCAACCTTGCACATCCACAAATGAGTATCTTCATGCCTCCACGATGTATCAGATGAACTTTTAGAATGCACAGAGATTGAATCTTCTTGTTCCTTGTGGATAGGATTCCACTGTAGGGGTGGTACATCTCTGAAGGTGTAATCCTTCAAATTGACATTTTTTGTGACTCCTAATCACTACAAGTATAAGGAGTTGGTTCCCCAATCCTATACAACTTGCAGTTATTGTAGGAAGGGCCTTCCTAGGATCATTTCATAGGTATTAGCTTTACCAAAGTCACATATAGCAAAGGTGTGCTCAAACTCTACACCACAAGTGGTTAGATTTATCCCTTCTAGCAATCCTAGAGGTCTTTCCACATGGTCGTCAGCCATCTGAAGCTTCATTCTAGTTGGTCTTAATGCGGGTTTACCCCATTGCTTCCACAAGGAGGTGGTTGCAATAGCAACACTAGCAACTGAATCTATGATTGCTTTGGTTGTGTAACCTTGGTAGGTGATCGGAAGATAAGTATTTCCTTCCTCACCTTCGCTCATGTCCCCTATTTTATCGAAAGGTACCTCTAGAACTTTTTGCTTAGAGCCTGCTTTTGGCATTTTGGAATCAAGTTCTGGAACCTGATCCTTCACATGATTCCATAGCTCAGGTTTTGCTTTGAGCAACTCCTCTACCGTGAGATGATACTGAACCTTAGTGTCTTCACAATGTCAGTGTTTCTTGGAACCATTGAGTCTTCATTTTTTATCAATGTTGTGGGAGCTCTGACCTGGAGAGAGTCAGATTCCCATGGGCTTGTGAACTGTGGAAACTCTTGTAAAGAATTGGATTCAAAACCTGAACTTTCTTCTCCTCGTTGCTCTACTTTGTCTTCATAAATCGATGGAATGTCTCGTGGAAATTGATCGTGAAGGTCATCAATCTCAAGAATAGGAGGGGGAACATCCCTGGTATGCCTTGAACATCATGTCCAAGTCTTCTAGGGTTAGATCTGCAAGAACAAACCCTGGTTGTGGTTTATTTACAGTGGTTGGTGGGTGGGGATGAGGTGGTGTGGATGGAGTTTTGACATGCGAGGGGTTTTGAGAGGCAATATCTTCTATTTGTGTTTTTGCATCATTCAAGATTTCTTCTAGTTTGGATAACTTTTTGGTCCACTTACGATTGGCCTTCTCCCTAGTATCCTTCCATGTTCTTGTTTTTCTCTTACTAGGCTCTCCTGACTCCCTTGGCTCTGATTGCTCAGCTAGTTTAGTTTTTTGTAAGGCTTGTGCCCTAGTAACTGCATGTATAGGCGCCACATTATCGCTACTAGAACTTGAATCCCCTACTAAGCCTACTACATTAATGGGTGTAACCTTTGGTGCATTAGAGGGATGTCCGGCACAATATCTCAGGAGTTGTTCTTTGCCACACTCAAGACAAACGACTTGTATTGTGATGTTCCATCCTTGTATGGAAGCTAGTGGGTGGGGTGGTTGTTGTCCTGGTATAGGTTGAGGTTGGCTATATCCTCCATGTTCATATAGTCTAGTTGCTCCTTGTGGTCCTAGACATGGGTTATACCTAGGAACTTCTCTGCCTTGTTCTCTAGGAGGGTACCCGTATGGTCTACATTGGGGTGGTACAAATGGTCATGGTTGTCTATTCATTGGATAGTCTTCGGTGTTGTAGTTGATGTACTTTTGCTCACTGTAAGAGTACATGTTAGGCTTCTGAGTTGGTTGTCTATCGTAAGGGTAAGGTTGTGATAACCCTAATCCTTCTCTAGTGCAGACATGAGATGGATGATCTCCACCGCAACGTGTGCAACTTTCTAACATTGGCACTCTCAAGGAAGAGTTCTGGTAGTTCCTTTGTCCTTGTACCCCTAATTTCTTGGCCACTAACTTTGCCACTTCGTCCACATAACTCGAACTAGAAGTCTCATTGCTCTTTATATCCTCTGTTTTGGTAGGATCTTGTGTGATTTTGAGATCATCAGCTAAGTTGTCTTCCAAATCTATGCACTCTTGAAGACACTCACTCAAAGTTTGCAATCGTTTTACGTATACCAAGATTCTCAATGTTCCATTCGTTAGACCTAAAAATAAGGATATCATTTTTTGCTGAGAAGGTCTCTCTATCACAGGGCATCGAGTTACGTATTGATTAAATCTTCGTGCTGCATTTTTTACTATCTCATTAGGAGCTTGTTTGAATCTATGTATTAAGGATGACGAATTGTGCTTGATCACTCTCTTAGTGAATTCCCAAATAAATTCTTGGAAGAAATGTTTGATATGGCCAAGGCAACTTGGATCCAAGGATTGAAACCAAGTTAAGGCTATTCCTGTGAGGGTTAGCCCAAAGGATTCATATTGCATGAAAAAGTCATCCACTTGCTCTGCACGCAATACCTGCTTGAATTCTGCAATGTGGTCATATGGCTCTCCTGTGCCATCGTAATGATTTCACATACATTTGGCCAATTGGATGGGTCTCAGTATTCTGCCAGGCTCTAGGGATCGAATTATGGTGGGAATAGCGGGTTTTATGGGGTGTATTCCAGCTCCTCCACCTTGTTGTGGTCCTGCCCTAAAGGCGGTTCCATTCATATTTCCCATTCCCTCGTTACTTTGGTTGTGGGAGTTAATTACTAGCATGGTGAATTGTTCCTGTGGTATGTTGGGTATACTAGATTGGCTCATTTGTTCTAACATAGCACTTTCCATTCTTTGTTGGGTCTGGAATGGGTTTTGTGAGGTAGCTACCTGATCTTGGGGAGGGAATCTAGGCAAATCCATGTACTTTAATCTAGACCTATCCTCTTCATCTGCAGGCCAATATCTTCTTTGATTTTGGTCTAGGTATGTAACTCTAGATGGATTTTCGGGATCCCTGAACTCATATATAGTTTTTGTGTTGATGCTTTCTCCTTGTGTTGGTGAATCAATTTGGAGGAGTAGGTCAGATCCATGCACCAAGTATACGTCCATCAGATAGTCATCTTGGAGTAACCTATCCGCTTGCAATACTTGAGTCATTATTGACTTTCCCTTAGGGGTAGTCATCGTATCTCCACTATTGGTTCTCCCAGAAGTTCCTTGTCCCTCTAAGTCTCCTCTTTCATTAGTCTGATCAGGGTTTTCGGTTACTACATAGATCTGGCCCATTTTGTCCATGTAAACTCCACCTTCATACTTGACATCTGGCCTTGGGACTATTTCTAATTCTGTAGTGTTTATCATTCTTGCTACGGACCTGTGTAGACCATCGAGGTAGATGGGTATTCCTTGCAAGTTAGTGGATACATATTGAAGAGACATCCGATATTCCCCTTCCCCTCTAGACATAAAGCCTTCCCTAGGTACTGAACTATGCATGTCTTCAGAAACCAAGAGTCTATCCAAGTTAAAAGGCATTTCTGACTCACTCGTTTGTGAACTCAGCATGTAGTGCTAACCACTGAACTATGAGCCCCCGACTTGGTTGTATGATTGACACTAGCGTCAGATGATTTGGTACTTTATCTATCACTTCCTAAGTGTCTACTTGATCTTAGGTTCATAAGCCTTGTCTGCAAGTCCAAAATTGTCCTTTGTATTGCTCAAAATCTTGTGAACTCAATATGATACCACCGGGGAGACTACGATTGTGATACCAACTTCCACGATACGATACTGCTATCCACATGACACGATACTAGAAATGGTCACGATACGATACCTCTGATTTGCACGATATGATACCAACCTCACGATACGATACTAGTTCTATGGACGATATGATACCAGAGGTTCGGACGATACAATACCACTTTTTGGCACAATACGATACCACTCCATCAACGATACGATACCAAAACAGGAGGCGATACGATACCACTTGGTCGACGATACGATATCGTGATGGCCCCGATACGATACCAGTGAGGCAACCGCGATCGTGATACTAGCACTGGACGATATGATACCATAATGGTATCACGATACCTCAAGTGGGCGTGCATGATACGATACCTCGACAAGTATTGTGATACATGGGAGTTCTGGTATCACGACACAAATCTCAATCGGACATGATACTTGGAGTTTTTGGAGTCCAAATTCAAAAACTTTTGTGGATATGTGTACCTTATGTTCTCCTTGTCACTCTTATCAGCCTGTAGATGCAAAACCACCCTTCAAACTTGCGATATTCCACTCGCGATACCAGATGCAGGTCTTGTCACTCCGTGATACTCTCACCCATATTTTGGTGTTTTTTGAGAGTTTTTCAAGAGTGATTCTTCAGCGTTTCAGCTCTAAACATCCTCTATGCTTCTTGCTCGCAGCCACAAGTGAAAAACGAGGTGAATGTACAGCCGAAAATGGAAAAAATTAGAGAATATGAAGATGGGAGAAGATGGTGATGATGATGAAGATGAAGAAGAAGGAAAACTCGAAAATTGAACTGAAAATGGTGATTTTTTTACCTTCCAACATCGCTACTCTACATCTTACCGTCACACGCTCGTCCTCCAAGCTCTCTCCCCGGCAATGGCGCCAAATTTGGTGTCACTCTAGCACAATGGCAAGTACCAACGTGAGGAGCTTCACCTCATAAATGTCAATCCGTGGAGACGTGAGGACCGGTATGAAGACCAAGAGCAAGTGAAATGCCCCAAGTGTGTGAGTGAAAGCACAGAAACATACACACACATACACACACACGCACAAGGTAAGAGCAAAGAGAGGAACAATGGAAGGACTTCAATTACAAAAGAAATCTATTACAGAAGCTCAAATATACAACTAGCTAACCCCCAAAAATGAGCTCTCCAGCCCTTTTTATAGGTTTTTGAGTGGTTGTGGCCCTGTCCAGACCTAGTGTCCGGCCTAGTTAAAAATTAGGTTCTAGGGCTTATTTGGGGACTCAAACGGAGTCTAAAAATTATGAAAATTGGTAGGGTGATACTTCTAATACTCTTCAAGCTCAAGGACTCCTTGGCTTCAACAAAGTGGAGTTGTAAAAATAGAAAATGGTATTTACAATGGTTTTTAGTGATAAAAATCACTATTTTTATAGGGATTTCTCATGAAAATTTGACATGTGCTTCTTGGAGATCCCTACATGCTCCTTCTTCTTGTGTGTCCACTTCATTGATGCACTGCTTGTGTGTGACCTTTACTCTCAACACCATTCAAATGCCAGAAGTAGCAAAACCTTGCTCCCAGGTAGGATCTCATAGAACAGTGCCGAAAATACCCTTGGACAAGAGCGAAGGTGAAGAAGGAGACACCTATCTTCCCGTTACCCATCGGGGGTACACAACCAAGGCAATTTTGGACTTAGGTGTAGGAGTTGCAATTGCTATCACTTCCCTATGGAAACGTTGGGGCAAGCTAGCACTCAAGCCCACGAGAATGAAGCTACAAATGGTTGTTGGTCACATTGAAAGACCCTTAGGGCTACTAGAAGGAATAACTCTCACCACTTGTGGTGTAGATTTTGAGCATACTTTTGCTATATGTGACTTTAACAAGAATCAGGTCTATGAGATGATTATGGGAAGACCCTTCTTGAGGCAATTGCAAGTAGTACAGGATTGGGGGACAAATTCTTTGTATTTGCAACACTTAGGTGTTACAACCAAAGTCAATCTCAAGGATTTCTCTCATAGAGATGCGCCCCCTATTCAATGGAATCCCATCCATAGAGCCATAGATGATACGGAGTCATTGCATTCCATAGGATCAGGAACCTCATGGATGCATGAAGATACTCACTTATGGATGTGCAAAGTAGTCGTAGAAGAAGAGAAGAGAGAAAAAGCAAGAGAGGTAGGTGCGAAGGAAACTCATAGATCAATTCAAGACCCAGCCTATGCACCCATAGTATTTCTTGATGAAGAATTTGAACCTCATGGCTGGGCGGAGATTTTAGCAACCATGGATGTAGCCATCAATGAAAAACAATGGACACCCCACTGTGATGAGGATGGCTATGACATTTCAGTTTTCGCAATAGAACCAATCCTGTGTGATCCGATTATTGAAGAATGTGAACCTAGCACTGATGCATTCGAGGACGCCAGTGACTCCGATCTAGAGTCAATTATAATGGACCCTTCTTTTGCATCAGATGAGGAATATTTCTACGAAGTAGAAGCTCACCCTCAAAGACACAAAGAGATTATGAATGAGGTGCGATTAACCACACAAGTGACCAGTATGAATGAAGGCAAGAAGAGGAAGAAGAGAGAAGTCACACCAGAGGAAGAACAATCTTTGTTTGAGGTCCCTAAAAATTTCAAGAAGTATGAAGTTGAAGATAGGAGAGTCATGATGAGGATGCCTAAACGTGAAGTAGTCATAGCAGAGGCCTATGATAACAAGGAAACTACAAAGAAAATCATAGTGATGGAGGAAGGTGAAGAGCGATGCACATACATAGGACACGACCTAAGTGAGGATGAGGAGCAGGAGTTGATAGCCTTACTATGAGAATATAGAGATGTGTTTGCATGGAGTTACAAGGACCTGAAAGGTGTAGACCCTAACATATGCTCACATACGATCCCCATGACCTCAGAGGCCAGACCCTCTAAACAGAAGCCATACACATACAATGACAACTATGCTGCCAAGATCAAAGAAGAGATAGATCGCTTGGTTGAAGCAGGATTTATCTATGAAATCGAGCACACTGAATGGGTATCCCCCATTGTAGTGGTGTCTAAAAAGAATGGCAAATTACGTGTGTGCATTAACTTGAAGAAGGTTAACACAGCCACTATTAGAGATAGTTATCCACTTCCTATCACTAAGCATCTATTAGAAAGGGTAGCAAGCAAGGAAGTGTACAGCTTCCTAGATGGGTTCTCTGGTTACAATCAAGTAGCCATTGCACTAGAAGATCAGCATAAGATGACTTTTGCCACAGACTGGGGCATATTTGCTTTTCGGGTAATGCCATTTGGTCTAACCAATGTGCCCACAACCTTTCAGAGGCTGATGTGCCATGTATTTAAAGAGTTCTTGAGGAAAATTTTGGAAGTCTATGTTTGATGATCTTTGTGCTCACTCTAACATTAGACAAACCCATATCCCTAAACTGAGAGCTATCTTTGACAAATGTAGAGAATATCAAGTCTGCTTGAACCCAAAAAAGTGTGTTTTCATGGTTAGGCAAGGCAAGATTCTAGGACACACTAGTAGACTGTTAAATGCAACTGAACGAAATTATACCACTACTGAGAGAGAAGGGTTAGGCATGGTATATGTGGTTAAAAAGTTTAGAAACTATTTGCTTGCAAATAAGTTTAAATTTTTACTGATCATCAAGCTCTACTTTACTTGGTAAACAAGCCATGCAATACATGTAGATTAGTAAGATGGTTCCTCTTACTAATGGAATATGACTTTGAGGTAGTGGTGAGGAAGGCCAAGGCTTACTTGAGAGCAGATCATCTCTCGAGGTTGACATCCGAAGAGGCCCCACAAGGAGTATCAGATGACCTTCCTATGCTTACTTGTTTAATTTGGAAGTTGTATCACAGTGGGCCAAGACCTTAGTGCCGGTACTGACATTTGGGCTTAAACATCCAGTAATTAAACACTCAAGATAGGGAGGTAGTAAAAGCACAGAAGTACCATATCATGGCAGGGAGTATGTACAAACATATAGATCAAGGAATATTAGCTTGTTGTGTGGAAGAGGATGAGTACGCGAAGTGGTTGCATTTAGTAGAGTGGGTGCATTAGAGCAACACTACTCAAGGCAACAAACTTTACAAACACTAAGGAGACTCGGAGTGCACTGGCCAACTATGGAAGCAGACGTCCATAGGATGTGCAAGGAATGCCCAACCTACCATACTAAACCACCAGTGGAACATGCCACTCTTTATCAGGTGTCTTTAGTGCTAGATTGGAGCAAACCATTAGTAGCCTTTTTGAGGACGAGAACCTTTCCCCAAGATATGACATTGACTAGACAAAGGAGCTTAGAACAAGAAGCTTTAGACTATACTCTCATTGGAGATAATCTATAGAGATGAGGAAAAGATGGGTATCTTAGATTATGTGTCCATGAGAGTGAATATCTTAAGATCTTGGAAACTGCTCACCAGGGTGTAGCAGGACGACATTTTGGACCAGATCGAGTGATCAAGGCAATACTCTTTGCAGGTCTTTGGTGGCCCACACTTCACATGGATGCACATACCTATGTGAAGAGGTGTGATGTTTGTCAACGAACTCAGTACCCTATACGTAAAGATGAGATGTCATTGAAACCTATGATGGGTGGACATGCATTCTCTAAGTGGAGAATAGACTTTGTTGGTCCTATTAATCCCCCAGCTAAGGGTTCCCATGCTGAATACATTATTGTGGCCACTGACTATCTAACCAAATGGGTAGAAGTAAAAGCTACCACGAAGAATGACACCCATACAATAGCTAAGTTCTTGTTCGAGAATGTGTTCACAAGATACGGGCTGCCAATAGAGCTAGTAGATAGAGGCACGCACTTCTTGAATGAATTCATAGAAAACATTCTCCAAGAATTCTTGGTGATACATAAGAAGTATGCCCCCTATCATCCACAAGCTAATGGACAGGCTGAGAGCACAAATAAGATTCTATCCAATGTATTGACAAAATTGGTTAATAATAAACGCTCCGATTGGGACAAACAGCTACACCATGTTGTTTGGGCATACAGACTTGCCTATAAAATGGTACTCAAAGCCACACCCTTTCAGATGGTGTTTGGCCAAAATGCAATGCTACCATTGGATTTTTTGATACCTACATTGAAAGTAGCACAAGAGCATGACTGGATAGGCCATGAGCTCTCCTCTAGAATCTTTGATGTTGAATGATTAGGTGAAACACGATTGAGAGCTACATTAGGAATTTATGCAGCCAAGAAGAGACAAAAAGCATATTTTGATGCACATGTGAAGGATAAGGGCTTGAAAGTAGGAGACCTAGTCCTAGTCTACACCTTGAAGCAACATGCACGGAAATTAGAGAACACAGGCTATGGATCAATGATTATCAATAGGATCTCCACAAGTGGAGCAGTTCAACTAGCCACTCTAGAAGGCGACATCCTACCAAGTTACATCAGTGGATGCAGAGTCAAGTTATATCAAGAACCTCTCACGGAGGAGATGTTAAACCGACTCAATATTGCAAAGAAACGTAAAGAAGAGGAAAAGCAAATTTGAGAAGAAGCACAAGCAGAAGCTTTAGAACGCATCCGACGAATGAAATTGAGAAGACAAGGTAGAGATCATCCTATGCCTGACACTCAACAAGCTCTAGGTTATCACATGGCCATGTGTGAGGCTTCAAGTGAACGTTCCCATAGGATAGTCGATCGGCGACCTTTTGTGACCCTTGAGGTAGGACAAGGAGAGAGTGCAAGGACCATGAGAGCTTTAATTGACTCAAGAGCAGCCACTAGTGCAGTTTGACTTTCTTACTGCCGAGAATTGCAATTGAAGGTCAAGCCTATCAAGGCATATCTCATAGGATTGGGAGGTGTGGAAACCCCTTGCATGGGAGAGGTGGAACTTCCCCTCTACATTCAAGAGGTTCTAATGACAATCAAAGTGCTAGTATGTGAAGACGAGGATCTTACCGAACCTCTTGTCTTGGGCCAAGACTGGATCTATGATCATGCAGTCAACCTCAACCTAAGAAGTGGACTTCTTCAAGATTGGGTAGGCCAAAACTGCATCACGATTGAATTAGAAAATCAAGCACTCAGGCCACTAGAAAAGGCACACAATCTTGGTCCCTCCAGGAACCCACATGAAGATAATGATTCTATCCTTGTCCAAAGTTCTATGATGCAGAAGATTTTCACTCTTGACGAAGGTGCAGAAGTCAACAAGGAGTTTCCTTCTTTTCCAAAGAGGATTCGAGGAAAGCAAGCCGGGCAACACACGACACAGAGGAGGCTGATGATCAAGAAGCATGAGCACCAACCTGTGCAATATAAAGTACCTCTTGGCATGAATCAGATCTGGATACGCAAGGGTGGAAAACCCACGGCTCCAGAGACAGGATCTCAAAGATGCACCAAACGAGCTACACTGTCGAGGATTTCAATGAAGGAGTGCCCTAGGCAACACTCTAGACATAACATTTCTATTTGGGTCCCGAAGCGGTCAATGAAGGCTATCCCAAATGCTAAACAAATTTAGGTGCCCAAGACCTGCTTACAAGCTCAAATAGCTTCACCTCCATTTACAAGATTGAGTCAACATTCACGGCACTCTTGGCACAAATCCTAGGGCAAACACCTACACTCCACACCATTACATCTTCAGTCACACCTAGGAATGTCGGGAAATGGGTACCCAAAAATGCCAAATCCAACAAAGTCTAGTCCACAAACCTTTGCACATCATGACCACTAAAAGCTACGATTCAATCAAGGTTTGGAGACTTAAACCCCATATCAAACCCCCTGACCCAATTTTGTAAATCTGTCCACTCTGATGTAGGTGCATTCTGAGTACATTGCACATCCAAAAGTATGCATCTAGGATGAACACTAACCTACTAACCAACATTCACACACATCACAAACACTTCACCCACTAACCCCTAACCACTTGGAATGTCATGTTGTATTGTGGAGGGAACACCATAATATCGTGTTTCCTATGCAATGCTAATGTGCCTCTCTTCTTCTAGCAGATAAGCATCAACAGCTACAAGCAGCCTCATGGCAGAAGCTGTTGCGAACATTTGTTTTATGTAGGGTACAAGTTTCAAATTATGTAAATACCTTTGGGAAGTCTTCAAATACTTCAAGAAGGCTCATATTATTCATAAAATGTAGCAAAAATACCACGTGAGTTCTAGAACATGGTGAGTCAAATTAGTGAGTCACAAGGGAGCTTCAGTGGTGTCCTAGTGGAAGGTCGATGTGGCTAGTTCTCAAAGTCCATCAATACTTTGCTTATTTGAGCACTTGAGTCATGTAATACCTCCATCCAAGTGTCTACCACGAATTTAGATGTATTAGGAAGGTTTTAGATTAGTTTCCCATGCTATAAAAAGAGGAGAAAAGTCGTGATCTTGTGGATGTCCAAGAGAGTCATATGTGTATCTCTACACTGCTGTAGTTTTGTATGCAGAGATTGCAGAGCTTGTATCTCCCTCAGTATATATCTAAATTACATGTACTGTCTACTTTCTTCCTGTAAATTTTCATAATCATTGGATTTGTGAGCTGAGAGCAATACTCTCTGCAAGTAGTGTGTGTTCTCTGTTTTTTATCCCTGCTGAAGGTCTCCATTAAACCTCAAACTTGCAGAGGTCATATCTCCTTGTGTATGTATCCAAATCATGTGTTCTTTGGCTTGTTAGAAATCTCTTTAAGTCTACTTGTATTCTGGAAAGTTTCAAAGTCAATGGAGTTGTGAGTTAAGAGCAGTAGTCTCTGCAAGTGATGTGTGTCCTCAGGTTCATCTCTGTTTCAAGGTCTCCATTAAAGCTGCATATTGCAGAGGTCATAGCTCATTGTGTATTTATCCATTTGAGGTGTTCTATATCTTGTTGGAAAGCTCTTAGAGTCTAGTTTATGTGTGTGAAATAGTTTTGGAAAATTCCAAGTGAGTAAAGAGAAATTTGCTCTGAAAGAAAATTGGTTTGTGCATACAAGTTTGTGAAAAAAGTCAACTAGGTCCTGTTGGGTTTCACCTACTTCTAGCTGTACTTTGGAGATCAATAAACTCCAACATTGGTATCAGAGCAAGTACTTGGAGGCTTGGAGAAGGTTAGCATACCTTGACGAAGAATTTGAAGCTATCAAAGAAGCAGTTCATCATCAACACTACACAAAGGTAGAAGAAGATTGCAAGGAGGCATCTGAAGCAACATCCAAGCAAAGAAAGGTGCACATACCTCATTTACAAGGTAAATATTATATTTCTTCTCATCACACACATTGGAAAGGAGGCTTAAAGGAGGAAGCTTAGCATTTGTATTATGGGAGACCAACATGCACAAATAGAGAAGCTTGATAAGACCAATTATCAAGCATGGAAGTTTAGAATCACAGCATACTTGCAAGGTAGAGGCTTGTATGGTTTGATTGACGGCACAGATATCAAACCCACATTACCAGAGGACCCAAATCAGCAACAATTGAGGGAGTTTAGACTTTGGAATGAGAGAGACAAAAGGGTTATATTCATTTTATCACAAAATATTCAAGATTCAATGGTAGGACACATACAAGATCTAGACACAAGTAGAGATGTTTGGCTTGCATTGGAAAGGTTGTATGCTACAGGTACAAGAGCAAGGAAGATTCAACTCAAAAATGAGTTGAATAACATAAAGAAAGATACAAGGACATCGGTCAATGATTACATATTGAAAGTTAAAGAGATTGCAGATCAACTAGGATCAATTCAAGCTCATGTGGAGGACGACGACTTGGTTGCACATACTCTCAACGGACTCAAAGATGATGAGAGATGGAAACCCTTCATTACTTCAGTTTATGTCAGAGGAGAATTACCAGATTTTGATCAACTTATTGCCCTCATGGTCACGGAGGAGATGAATCTAAATGGTTCTACTTCAAATCAAAAAGGATCTCAAGGACAAGCTCTTTATGTAGGATCATCAAGAGGTGGAAACAGAGGTGGAAGAGGTTGAAATAGAGGTCGAGGAAGAAGGAGCGATGATCAAAGGACTTCAAGTGGCTTCTTCAACACAAGAGGAAGAGGAAGATCAAGCGCTAGAGGTACGAGAGGCTACTACAACTACAACCAAAGACAAAGGAGTGAAGATAATAAGAACAATTGCTATATATGTGGAAGGTATGGACACTATGCCAAAGATTGTTATCAAAATGAAAATAATCAAGGTGGTAATCGAAGAGGAGGCTATTCAAGAAGAGGTAAACAACAAGGAAATTATGCAGTTGAAGGTAAAAGTGATGATTATGATTCTCTTCTTATGATGAATGTAGAAACTAAGATGAATTGCAATAGCGATGTATGGTATGTAGATAGTGGTTGTTCTAATCGCATGTCTCATGATGCTTCATGGTTTTCTAATATGCATAATCCGTCATGTAAAGGTCATGTTGAAACAGGAGATGATACAACACATAAGATTATGTAGGGTGGAGATGTTGTTATGCAGGATAAGAGCAAGACAAATTGCTTGAAGGATGTACTTTATGTGCCAACGATCACTAAGAATTTGATGTCGGTTGGTCAAATGGTAGAAAAAGGTCTACAAGTGAGATTTAACCATGCAGGTTGCTGCATTGAGGATCCAAAGCAAAGGAGGTTAATTGCTAGAGGTCAAAAACAAGGTAGATTGTTTACATTCAAGGTAAACCCAAATCATACAAATTATTTCTCTTATGGTATGCATCGAATAGCACAGCTTGATCTATGGCACAAAAGGATTGGACACATGAATGTACACAGGTTAAAAGAGCTATCAAAGAAGAGGATTGTTGAAGGATTACCTGATCTTACTAAGCAACATATGGTGCATCTTTGTGAAGCATGTCAAATGGGTAAGCAGAGTAGACAACCTTTCAAGCATTCAAGCTATGTAAGTGATGGTTTGCTAGATCTCATACACACAGATGTGTGGGGACCTACTAAAGAGGAATCCTTGGTTGGTAATAAGTACTATGTATCATTCATTGACGATCATAGTAGAATGACATTTGTGTAGTTTATTAAACATAAGAGTGAGGTCTTTGATTGTTTCAAGAAGTTCAAATCATATGTCGAAAAGCAAACAGGAAGGTATATTAAGAAGCTAAGATCCGATGGAGGAGGAGAGTATTTCTCTCAAGCTTTTACTGATTTTTTGTATGATGAAGGTATCAAAAGAGAAGTTACATGCAGGTATACTCCACAACAAAATGGAGTCGCAGAAAGAAGAAACAGAATCATAGCAGAAGCATCTAGAAGCATGCTTAATGATATGTGTTTGCCTAATTATTTTTGGGCTGAAGCTGTTAGCACAAGTGTTTACATTATGAATAGAGTTCCGACTGCTGGAGTTCATCATTTGACACCATATGAGGTATGGCATGGAAGGAAACCGAGTGTAAGTCATTTGAAAGTATTTGGCTGTGTATGTTATGTACATGTACCTAGTGAGGTGAGATCTAAACTTGATGCGAAATCAGAAAAATGTATATTTATTGGTTATGCAGATACTCAAAGAGGATATAGATGCTATAATCCTCATACCAATAAGGTTGTTGTGTCAAGAGATGTAAACTTTGATGAATCACTTTCATGGTATGCAGATAAGAATTGTTTGCAGGTCATGGATGAAAATGAAGAAGGTGTGATTGAAGGAGATGAATGCATAGTTCAGACATCAGGAAGTTTAAATGATGAAAGGAGTGGTTTAGATGAAGAAAGAGGATCACCTTTCAATGGAATATTAAGGCAAGAGTCACCTCCAAGTGTTAAAAGTAAAGGTAAACTCAAACTTGTTGAAGTTAATGATGAAGGAGAGGAAATTAGTGATGTATGTGAGTATGGAGAATCATCAAAGGTTCCTAATAAGAAAGGAAGAGCATCTACATTGGAGGTAAGAAGAACTTCAAGAGTAAGTAAGCAACCTCAAAGGTATACTTATGAATCTTTCATGAATACTCATTATGCTTTTATCATAAAAGTTGAGCAGGAAAATGAACCCACATGTTATGATGAGGCCAAAGGAGATGAAAAGTGGGAGAAAGCAATGAGAGAAGAAATGGAAGCACTACAGGATAACAAGACTTGGAATTTAGTTCCAAGTACACCAAAGCAAAAGGTAATTGGTTGCAAGTGGGTTTTTAAGATTAAAAGAAATAGTGATGGTAGTGTGTCTAGATATAAGGCTAGACTTGTAGCAAAAGGATATAATCAAACTCAAGGTGTGGACTATGAGGAAACATTTAGTCCAGTAGCAAATATGGCAACGGTGAGAACTTTGTTGGCTTTAGCTGCAAGTAAAAGGTGGAATATATATCAACTCGATATAAAGAATGCCTTTCTTAATGGTGAGTTAAATGAAGAAGTGTATATGTCACAACCAGATGGTTATGTGGATGCAAAATGTCCTAATCATGTATGCAGGTTAAAGAAGGCATTGTATGGTCTTAAGCAGGCACCAAGGGCATGGAATGCAAGGTTGGTAAAGTATCTTATGCTGCAAGGATACACAGCGAGTCATGCTGATCCTTCACTTTATGTAAAACATGTAGATGGCATGTGTGTCTATGTATGCATTTATGTGGATGACTTGTTGATTACAGGGAATGATGCAAAAGCAATTGATGAGATAAAAGGTAATTTGGGAAAGGAATTTAAAATTTCAGATCTTGGTTTGCTCAGATACTTTCTTGGGATTGAAATTGTGTATAGCGATGAAGGTATGTGGTTGATACAAAGAAAGTATATATGTGATATGCTGAAAAGGTTTGGTATGCAGGAATGTAAATTTGTTTCTACTCCAATGGAATGTAATGTAAAGCTAAGCGCAAAGGAAGGTGATGAGTTGCATGATATGAATGTATATAGATCCATGGTAGGATCTTTGATTTATGCAACAAAAACTAGACTTGATATATGTTATGCAGTGGGAGTATTGTCACAGTTTATGCATGAACCTAGAGTACCTCATATGCATGCAGCGAAAAGAGTGCTTAGGTATTTGAAAGGTACCATGATCGAAGGATTATTTTATAGTCATGATGCTGATCTAACTCTTAAAGTCTCTAGTGATGCAGATTGGGCTGGAAGCAAAGATGACAGAAGATCCACAAGTGAATATGTGGTAATTGCAGGAAACAAGACATTAACATGGAGTTCAAAGAAACAGCCTACAGTTGCTTTATCTTCTACAGAGGCTGAGTATAGAGGTTTAGCATTGGCTACTACTGAGGTTATGTGGTTTAAAAAGTTGTTTCATGACTTGAATGTGCAGGTTGATGTACCACTGATATATGGGGATAACTTGAGCAGCATTCATATGACCTCAAATCCTATTTTTCATGCTAGAACAAAGCATATAGAGGTTCACTATCATTATGTTCGAGAGAAGGCCATGAACAATGAAGTGCAGGTTTCTTTTGTTGGAACAAAGGATCAAGTTGCAGATATCTTCACCAAATCCTTGGATGGACCAAAGCTTCAAAGATTCAACTATATTCTTGGCATGAAGGAAATACCCTTTGAAACTTGAGGGAGAGAATGTTGTGAACATTTGTTTTATGTAGGGTACAAGTTTCAAATTATGTAAATACCTTTGGGAAGTCTTCAAATACTTCAAGAAGGCTCATATTATTCATAAAATGTAGCAAAAATACCACGTGAGTTCTAGAACATGGTGAGTCAAATTAGTGAGTCACAAGGGAGCTTCAGTGGTGTCCTAGTGGAAGGTCGATGTGGCTAGTTCTCAAAGTCCATCAATACTTTGCTTATTTGAGCACTTGAGTCATGTAATACCTCCATCCAAGTGTCTACCACAAATTTAGATGTATTAGGAAGGTTTTAGATTAGTTTCCCATGCTATTATAAGAGGAGAAAAGTCGTGATCTTGTGGATGTCCAAGAGAGTCATATGTGTATCTCTACACTGCTGTAGTTTTGTATGCAGAGATTGCAGAGATTGCAGAGCTTGTATCTCCCTCATTATATATCCAAATTACATGTTTGATAGCTCATTGGAAATCTCTTACTGTCTACTTTCTTCTTGTAAATTTTCATAATCATTGGATTTGTGACCTGAGAGAAATACTCTCTGCAATTAGTGACTGTTCTCTGTTTTTTATCCCTACTGAAGGTCTCCATTAAACCTCAAACTTGCAGAGGTCATATCTCCTTGTGTATGTATCCAAATCATGTGTTCTTTGGCTTGTTAGAAAGCTCTTTAAGTCTACTTGTATTCTGGAAAGTTTTAAAGTCATTGAAGTTCTGAGTTAAGAGCAGTAGTCTCTGCAAGTGATGTGTGTCCTCAGGTTCATCTCTATTTCAAGGTCTCCATTAAAGCTGCATATTGCAGAGGTCATAGCTCATTGTGTATTTATCCATTTGAGGTGTTCTATATCTTGTTGGAAAGCTGTTAGAGTCTAGTTTATGTGTGTGAAACAGTTTTGGAAAATTCCAAGTGAGTAAAGAGAAATTTGCTATGCAAGAAAATTGGTTTGTGCATACAAGTTTGTGAAAAAAGTCAACTAGGTCCTGTTGGGTTTCACCTACTTCTAGCTGTACTTTGGAGATCAATAAACTCCAACAGAAGCAGTACGCCCGAGCTCACAAGAAGGAATAAGTACTCCAAGGATAATGTGGAGAGTCTACCTATTGACATGCCACCAACTGAACGACCTGTAGAGCTGCAACACCTCCAGCAAATACCTATACCGGATCCTCCCACAGGAATAAGAGAGAGAGTCCATGCAAATTCTCATTGGTTGAATGGCATGCTAGGACCCTTAGGGGAGGCTAATTATATATGGGAGTCCAAGTGTGAGTATGACAAGTCATGGGTCCGATTCCAATTCTTTTCCAAGGAGTTTGAGACTCTCCAGAACACACAAGAACTTCAAACCATATGGAAGCATGCACGGCTGTCGGAGTACTTTGCAGCACCCTTACCCAAAATAGATCTCCTACGATGTTACTACTTGGTCTCAACATTACACGCAAATGAAGAAAAAGATAAGCAAGGAACATTTGTCCTTCCTTCTTTATTGGGCAACAATGAGTTGAAAAGGTTCGAACTTACATTGGAATTGGTGAGCTCTGATTTGAACATGCACGGCATGCATGTGCCCTCTGAGAAGGATGCTCTCATTCCCACTAACATGAAGAATCAAAAGCTACAAAAGTTGAAAGATATGGTGGCACTTACACCAAACGTGTCCATCCCTCTCCGTATGTGCATGCAACATTTTGTGTTTCTTGGGCTGGATTGATTCACACAACCCCCCCACCATCAACCTCCTAGAATAGAAGCCGTGGAGATCACCTCGACTACTCACCCCACAGAGCAAGCCTTCATCTTCCGTAGTCCAACCTCCAGTTCAACCTTGTTCTCCTCTTTTGAAAACCCTTTATATAATACCTCCACTGTCATAACAGAATCCCTCATAGAGCCTGCCCTAGGACAACCATCCCCTACACCCTCGGTCATAGGCCATCTTGACACTAGATCCATATTCTTTGGATTCCCTGCCACCACGCTTCCTTTCATGACCTTCCCACCTCCGGTCTCTCACTTCCCACCCCCCATACCATCAGTCCTTCAACCCACCCATGACTACTTTTGTAGAATGTTTCAAACCACCACCCTGTTGATATATTTAGGTAGTGATGTATGTGAACACACTAGGACCGTCGGGGCACTTTTTTCCCTCTTTAGGAGGTTTTCTTTCCCCGGCTTGTATATACACCTATTCCCCTAATGGGCGACTTATCTTTGTACATTCTCTAGTAATACATTCATTATTGTGTGTTTGTGCTCCAAGCTTCTTCTTCTTCCTTGTTCTGTTTGAGTGCTTTCGCAGACGTCTAACTCCAACAATTGGTATCAGAGCAGGTCGTCGCTTCATCTAGGGCACCGTCGACACTCCTCTGTTTGCAGTCTTAGAATCACACGAATTTTGGTGAGCATACTCAGCGTGTTTTTGAGATCAAAACAGCTTTGCTGTGTGGTGCCGAAATCACGATCTCAGCTCGTTTTGGCCTCCGAACGCACTATCATAGCGCTTGTGCAAGCTATTTCGTCTTTTTGTGCCAAAGGTATATACCAGTTTTTGCTCACCAGTTTAAGCGTCTCGAAGTCTGGTACAGGTCTAGCAAAATTCTTCTGGGCTCTTCCGTTCAACTTTTTGAGATACATTCAATTTTCTGCATCAAGGTATTTTAGTCACCGGCCATGGCTGAAAGCAGTGATGTATTCCGTATGTTGGCTGTTGAGGATAAGTTGGATGGTACCAACTACCCATTATGGGCTTATATGATGTGTTGCTCTAGCACAATGGTGAGAACCACGTTAAGAAGCTTCACCTCCTTAATTGTCAATCCGCTGAAGAGATAGGAGTGATATGAAGATCGTGAATGTGAGATGATGTGAGAGTGAAGGTGAGAAGCACCAAGATGCACACACACATACACACACACAATGAAGAGACAAGCAAGACACAATGGAAGGTGGGAAATTAGCTCTATTACTCAAGAACACTATTACAAGCTCAAAACAACTCTAACCTCAAACAAGCTAACCTCAAAAATGAGCTCTCTAGCTCTTTTTATAGTTTCTAGACTAATTTTGACCGGTTTCACATCTAGTGACTGGCATAGTTAAAAATTAGGTCCTAGATGCTATTTGGAAGGGTAAACGATGTCTAAAAATAACGAAAATTGATACGCTTGTTCTACCTAAGCTCCTCAAGCTCGAGGACTCCTCGGCTTGCACAAAATGGAGCTATGGATTACAAAATGGGGTTTTCTATGTTACATATGTTACAATAGTGATAAAAATCACTGTTGGAGGTTTTTGAAAAGTATTTTTAGAACATGATTCTTTGAAAAAAGATTCCACTGGCTCACTGCTCCGTCGTTACATGCTTCCGCGTCGTCTGTGCCTCTGGCTGCTTCCAACACCCCCCTCCCTCTCGCTTCTGTCGTCCCTGACAGAACCTTGTTGTGGGGTCTGCCGGATATAGTTCTGTAGGAGGTCTTGAGCGAGGGTGTGCTCGGAGATACGAATGCCTCGGGCCAGATCTGCCTCGAGTTTCTCCCAGTCAATTGGTTGCGGTTCTTCCGGTGGTGGGAGCTGATAGTGTGTGGAATAGACCATTCGTTCACAGGCAAATAATTGTAATAAATGTGTAGGCCTGCTTATGAATACCTCTGAATGGTATTCCCAGAAGCCGGTTGTGAACATCTCTTCGAACGTCTGCTTGTAGCACGCCGGTAGGTACTTTATTCTGCAGTGCCACGCATAACACACCCGTAGCGATGGCGTTGTACTCATATCATATACCAGGTCAAAATTGCCATGCTCAAAGCCCGAGGTGTTGACATGGGGTGCCTTGACGCATCGGAAGACTTTAAAAATCATTTGCATCATGTCAAAGATTTTGACAGTCATATGCGCCGCTATATCGTCCATATGCTTTAATCTAGGGAGCCAGTGGCGAATTGTAGCCATCATGTAGCCAACAGTTGGTAACTCAATCGGTGGCTTAAAATAGGGGTAATTCAACCAGTCTTGGCACTGCTTATTGTTTTGTACCTTAATAGCAAAGGCAGTCCAGGAGCGGCGTCGTGGTACTGGTCCCCAACACGGGTTATACTTCAAATGCAAAGGTGCCTTTACCCATGTACTCATCATTTCTGGATACTGCTGTAGTAAATCTTTTCGCCACTCTGGTTGATAGATCTTTCCTTGTTGCGCATCTAGTGGCAAATCATCCGCCTCGAACTGAGTCGCATGTGATGGTTTTTTACCTGTCTCTTTCTCAATGGCTAACTGGTATTCGGCCATTAACATAAAATACGGTTTATACTGTAGCTCATGCCCAGATATGTATCATCGCGGGGCCAAATGAGCAAAGAATGGAGACTGTAATATCCTTTCTTCTATCATCGCCATGGCATGTAATTGTGCCTCTACTCTAGCTGAGTGTGTTGTTCCAAGTTCCTCAATTGTCTTCATCCACGCGAGGGTCGGAAGTTCGTAAGTCATCTGACCTTCGGCCGTGACGCGTCCGCCTGGGATGGGTTGTGGCTCGTATGCCTCTTCAAACGTTTCCTCCACCGGAATGGTGACAGTTTCTTCTTCAGCTGGTAGCTCAGGTGGGGAATCTGGCCTTGGTGGTGCTTCATATACTGCAATCCTTGATTCAAGGTTCGATACCTGGGCCCGTAATGAGTTGAGTTCCTCTAGGAGGTCAGGAGAGGGGTCCACAGGTGCGGGTATGTCTTGGTGTGCCGGTTCTCGTAACTGGAGTAATTTGTGATCTTCTTTGAGTTTATGTAACTCCTCGTTCATGCGGTCATATTCATCTAGCAATCTTACATGATCGTCTAGCAGCATCCTCATCGAGTCTGAAGGAATGGCTTTGAACCTGCTAGGACTGAGTGGTTGGTCTGGGTGGTCGAGCGCTGCTTCTAAGTTTTCTCGGTTCTGATCGTGTAAGCGCTGGTTTTCTTCCTTGGCGGCTGCTAGGTGTCTTCGTAGTAAGCCCATGTTTCGTGTTAGTGTTGCATTGCGGACTGTCTGGGCTCTTAATAAGTTATCCAGGTCAGCAGTTGCTTCCTTGGTCTTTTCTTCGCTTTCTAGTTCCAATTTGTGATAAGCCTCGCGTAATTCCTGGTATCGGGTGTTCAGAGAGGCATTCTCAATAGACAATAAATTAAGCTGCGACTGTAAGTCATTGGTTGTCCTCTGCAGCTGCTGATAATTATCACCAAGAGATGTGAACTCGTCTCTTACTTGCATCATACACATGAACATCTGTCGGAATGCATTATCTACAGTGGGTGATAGTATTATTGGGGTGCTAAATGAAGATGCAGTTGGTGTAGATGCAACGGGAATGGGGAATGGGGGTGGGAAGGTGGATGATGTAGTGATTGTTGAAAATTGTGATGTGCCTAAAAATGTTTGTGCCGTGAGTGAAGTGAGTGATGGTGCAGTGGGTGGTGAGATGTCCATGTCAGTGGACATATCTAGTGCGGTGACCGTGAATATGGGTGTGATTGTGGGTACTCGTGCTGGTGTAAATACGGGATTTACAAAGGTTGAGGGGTAATTTACAGGGGGGCTGGCTGGAGCAGCTTGGTAGAAAGGGGAAAGAGGGGTTACAGTGGGTCGGGGAGGTGAGACGGGGGAGAAGGTTAATGGCGGTGGGAATGGGAAAAGGGGTCTTGGAGTTGTGGGGAAAGATGGAAAAGATTGATGAAGGAATGGGTTGGATAGAAAGGTGGGTGTGGGAGGGGGTAGACTAGGGCTAATGGGTGCGGGAATTGTGGGGTTAGTGGTCGTAAAGACAATTTCTGCAACGCCACCGGCGAATGAAGATGTTGGTCTAGGGGAAGGAGGGTGAAGAGGGGAGGCTGGAGGGATGGGCGGTGATGGAGGAGCGGTTGGGGTGGTCGGTAATTCAGTGACTACTGAGGTATGTACAGTTGTAGCGCGGGGTGGGGAATCTATAAGGATGGTTTCTACTGCCAACGAACTTTCGGGGACGAGGCGTGCCTCCCTGGCTTGTTCTGAAGACTGTGCTCCTGTGGGTACACGAATGTATTCGCCGGGCTTTGAAAGTAGTCGTACTCTGCGGGGGTCAAACTATGGTAGTGGCTTTCTTTGCAAGTACCTGAGTGCTTCGTTGGAGCCTATTGATTTGACTAACTCTCTGAATCCTTTGATGTATGCGTCTTCGAATCCGCCTGTGACAAGTTCTTGTTCTATTATTGTTTGACTCTCTTCCTCTATCAGCTTTTTGCGTGCCCAAACTTTTTCCATAGTTCTATACAACTTCTTGATAGCTAGTGTGTAAGCTGCTGCTTTGTAAGTTTCATCTTCATGGTTACTTGTATCACCATGTGTGTCTGTTTGTTGGCCTTGGCCATCTGTCTGTTCATGCTCTTGGGATTCCTGTGTTCCCTGGCTAGCTTCGTCGTCTCCTTCGTCGTCATCGGTTGCTGTTCTTTCGTCATCAGAGCTGGACACGATCTGTCCTTGTGGTTGATCCCTGGGTGTGGTAGGGTAGCTAGGCCTTTCAAATTCTTGAGAAAACAATTGTCCTTCTGAAAACTGGAACTCATTGGAGAATGCATCGGGCATCTCAAAATCAAAAGTTTGGTCCAGTGGCTCTGCTTGTCCTGCTTCTAAATGGGGTATTGGAAAAGAGAAAGCTTCCGCACCAATAGTGGTGGGAAGTTCAGCTGCTGTGGTGATAGGTTCTGTGGTTGTGGCTGCTTGGGGTGCAACAGTACTGGTGGTGCCCTCCGGCGTAACTGGTCTTGATAACCGTACGAATTGGTGGTACCGTGGGAGTGGCTGCTGTTGGTGACTGCTCTGGAGATGGTTGTGGCAAGGGTGATTCTGGGACTTGTAGGCATGGGATAGTACCTCTCATCCGCTTTCCGGCTCTGCCTTTGTTAGACTTTCTAGCCTTCCTAGTGGTGCCTTTAAATGCTTTCAGTTCCTCACTGGTCATGGCACGCTCAATTGGTAAGTCATACGCCAAGCACATATATCTGATCCTGGTGAGGGCGCAGCACCCATTGATTACCTTCTTTCGCTCCCATCTATGTTGTGCCAAATAGAGCTGATCAATTATCCAGCTAGCTAGATCAACCGTTTGAGGTCCAGTACATGCTAAGTACAATCCAAACCAGATTCTCTTGTGAGGCATGGTAAAACGATCCTGAGTTGGGAAAGCAAAGTGCTGCATGCATATCCGTAATGGCTTAGAGAGCTCAGGTGTTATAGCAGAAATATCCTCCCACTTAGTTACGTCACCACGTTTCATCTGCTCTGGGACTAGTCGTTCTCTCTCCGTCGGAGTGTGTGTTCCATGTATTTTTAGAGCTGCGCGAATTAAATCTTTAGACAAATAAAACCTTCTGAATGGAGGATCATTTACCAAGGATGGTAACATGAATGTGCCGGGTAGATCCTTGTTTTCTGAAGCTGTTAAGGTGGTTACCAAGTAAAAACATCTGTAAAAATCGGGCTTAGGCAGGGGGTCGCTAAAATACTCTGTAAATCCCGCTCGTGCCCAAACGTGCGTTAAATCTTGTGTATTCTGCAGTCCTTCAAATTCTCTTGAATAGAACTGGTACTTGGTCCATGTGCGAAGATCAAATGCCAAGTTGGCCTCAAATATGAAATCAGCATCTGCTAAGGGTCCTGCTAGGCCTTGAAACCAGTGAGAATTACGATGAATCTTCTCAGTATATCCTCTAGGAGGATCGTCCATTGGCATGGGTCCTGGAAAACCTTGAAACTCTGGTGGTTGCATCGTAGGATAAGATTCCGCTAGTAATTCTCCAATAGTGGCCATCGGTGCACTGGGGCCAGCTTCTGATGGTCCTGCTTCGGTTTGCATGATGACTGACGAGCTAATAGAAAAGATCTGCTACAAAAGATTAACACATTAGCATGGAAATTAATTATGATCCCATTAAGGTGAGACCGCAATCCTTTTCCATAACCGATGTGTAACCCGTGTAGCCAAGTGTCATGAAGTGATTGATGCAATGATCATTTGCAAAAATAATGCAGGTCTCTAGACACCTACATGGTTCAGATTATGCCTACAATTCTTGATGAGCTTTTATTATGCATGATGTGGGGTTTTGGTGTATGAATTTATACAAGGTTTGGTTGAGGGTGAATTATTACAAGGGTGGAGTTTAAACGCGGTGGGAGAATTGTTAGATAATGGGGTACAAGAAGACGTTTGGATACGTTTTGGTATCCATTTCCTAAGAGTCTTTGAGTGGGTGGTATGTTTCTGCTGAGGGACAAAAAGTGGTATCGGGTTTGGTGGTATTGAAGGATGGAAAGATTTCTGAGGGGTATTTATTACATGGCTCGAGGGTTGGGCTATAATACATTGCTTGGGTACCCAAATGTGCATGGGTGTGGGTCGATTGATAAGATACTTCTTGGCGATCCAAATCTGTCGAGTACTTGTAGAAGAAGATCGAGGGGACTTTGGATGCTGACTCTGCTTCTTTTGAAACTTTGTCCTGTTCTCGTCTGCAGTGTTGCCTATAGCCTGTGGTTGCTATCCTTTTGGCACCCATATTTGTTTCGTGCCACTTGTTCTGTGATGTTGATACTGCTGCTTTCCTTGCCTTATCTGGTGGTGTCGTCGATCTGGGTTCCTCTGTTGTGGTTGACTCCTTCGTGGTTTGGTTTGAGAGGTCCATTGGACGCTCTGCTTTGGAAAAGAAGGGAGATCCAACACTTGCGTGACCTGCCCATTAGGAAGTGATTCGTTCTTTATCTTTAATCTAGGCCAGCCCGTAGCAAGTTTGGAAGGATGAGCACCGCAGGGTGTTGTGCTCATTTGGCCGCTGATGCAACCCACCTGACCGCTGATTTTGTTCAACTGCCCTAGCGGTTGGGTAGCTGCCCCTTCTAGTTTGCAGGAAGCCCCAGGGAAGATCTCCTGTCGTTCTTCTGATTGACAATTGTCCCTAGCCAAGCCCGAGTGGGTTGGTGTAGACGTAACGTGACTGGTCTGACCCAAGATCTTCCGGTCTTCTGTCGCATGCGTTTCATAGGGTCTAGGGTTACAAACCTCAATCGGAATGCAATTAGGGAAGTCAAGCGGTATCACTCGCTTCTGCTCTAAGGTTCCAATTTGTAAGGAGCCTTGTCTAAGATTTAGGTCCACTGAGTGATCGTATAGCCAATCTTGGCCAAGGATTAGGGGTTCTATCAGGTCGTCATCATGGCACACTAGTAGCTTCGCTGTCATGGTCACATCCTTAATGAGGATAGGAAGGTCCACCTCACCCATGCAAGGGGTTTCCATGCCTCCTAGGCCTATGAGGTATGCCTCAATTGGCCGCATTTCTATTCCTGAATCCTTATAGTGGGACCATCTAATCGCACTAGTCGCAGCACCTGAGTCAATTAAAGCCCTGAGCTCTTGGCAAGGGTTATCGTTCTCTAGCCTGACTGTAATGAATGGTCTCCTGTCCACTATACTAGGATGAGTGGTTGACTTTACTTGACACATGGCCATGGGATATCTAGGTGTAGTTTCCAGATGGTTATAATGTTCTCTCCCTAGTCCTTGTCTTCTTAACTTCATGCGCTTAATGCGTTCTATTGCTTCTGCCTGAGCTTCCGCTCGTATTCTATTTTCTTCCTCCTTACGCTTCTTTGCTAACGTGAGTCGTCTAAGCATATCCTCAGTAAGAGGTTCCTGATATAACTTGACTCTACAACCACTAATGTAATTAGGCATTACGTCTCCTTCTAAGGTGGCTAACTGTACTGCGCCACTTGTTGAGAGTCTGTTAATGATCATCGGTCCATAACCTCGCTTTTCTAACTTCCGTGCGTGTTGTTTCAGCGTATATACTAGAACTAAATCTCCTTCTTTTAAGCCTTTATCTTTCACATGTGCATCAAAATATGCTTTCTATCGTTTCTTTGCTGCGTATATTCCTGCTGCTGCCTTTAGCCTGGTTTCTCCTAATCGTTCCAAGTCCATTATTCTTGCTGATAATTCATGGCCGGTCCACTGATGTTCTTGTGCAACCTTAAGGGTCGGTATCAAGAAGTCCAAAGGAAGCACTGCATTCTGACCAAAAACCATCTGAAAGGGAGTTGCATTGAGTACGGTCTTGTAGGCCACTCGATATGCCCAAACAGCGTGATGTAACTGTTTGTCCCAATCTGAACGTTTGTTGTTCACGAGTTTCGTCAGTACGTTACAAAGGATCTTATTAGTGCTTTCAGCCTGACCATTGGCCTGAGGATGATATGGTGCGGATTTCTTGTGAATCACCATAAAATCCTGTAACAAATATTCAATGACTTGGTTTAGAAAGTGAGTTCCGCGATCGCTCACTAACTCTATAGGCAATCCATGGCAACAATAATGTATTCAGCATGTGTACCTTTTGCAGGGGGGTTAATGGGTCCTACAAAGTCTATACCCCACTTTGAAAATGCACGTCCGCCCATCATGGGTTTCAATGGCATTTCATCTCTGCGAGTAGGAAACTCAGTTCTTTGGCACACATCACATCTCTTTACATAGGTATGAGCTCCATGTGAAGAGTGGGCCACCATAATCCTGCAAAGAGGATGGCTTTGATTATCCTATCGGGTCCAAAATGACCTCCTGCAACACCTTGGTGTGTAGTCTCTAGTATGCTCAGATAATCGCTCTCATGAACACATTGTCTTAGATATCCATCTCGTCCTCTTTTGTATAGGTTATCGCCAATAAGTGAATAATCTTGAGCTTCCTGCTCTAGACTTCGTTGTCGCGCTAAGGTCATTCCTTGAGGGAATGTGTTCGTCCTCAAGTATGTCACTAATTTTTCACTCCAGTCTGGTGTGAGAGACACATGATATAGTGTAGCATGCTCTACTGGTGGTCTTTCACAACAAACATGGCATTCTTTACACAACTTGTAGACATCTGCTTCCATCGAAGGCCAATATACTCTTAGTCTATGCAGAGTCTGTAGTGTTCGATGTTTCGAATGATGTTGCTTTAATGCACCTACATGTGCTAATTGCAACCAATTCGCATATTCTGATTCATCTACACAACAAGCAAGAATCTTTTGATTATCCTGTTTATATATGCTTCCTGCCATTATTTGGTATCTCTGAGACTTGGTAATCTCTCCCTCTTTGATCTTTATCCTAGGATTCTTGGGTCCGTTTGTCAGAATAGGGACTATAGGTTTAGCCCATTCTGGTGCTATCTCAAGGTTAAACAAGTATGCATCTGGTAGATCATCCACTACTCCTTGAGGAGCTTCTCCTGAGGTTAACCTTGAAAGGTGGTCAGCTCTAACATGTGTCTTTCCTTTCCTGACTACAACTTCAAAATCATACTCCATGAGTAATAGAAACCAACGTATCAGTCGTCCTGTGTTACATGGTTTGTTGACTAAGTACAATAGGGCTTGATGATCCGTAAAGAACTTGAATTTGTTGGCCAACAAGTAGTGCCTAAACTTCTTTACTGCGTAGATCATCCCTAATCCTTCTCGTTCCGTCGTGGTGTAATTTCTTTCTGCTGCGTTCAATTGTCTGCTCACGTAAGCTATGGGGAGATCTATGTTACCTTCATTCGTGGGTTGTGCTAACACGCATCCTATGGCATAATTGGATGCATCCACATGTACATGGAATGGCTTAATCCAATCAGGGGTTGTCAATATAGGTGCTCAGCACAAGCGTCGTTTAAGTTCATTGAATGAATTTTCACATTCATCTGTCCATTCAAAATTGGTTAAAAGAGAGTACAAAGGCTTGGCTATGATTGCATACATGTGTATGAATCTCCTATAATATCCGCAATGGCCCATAAGTGCCTGTACCTCTTTCACATTAGTTGGTCTAGGTAAATCTGCAATTACCTTCACCTTTTCTTCATCCGTAGAGATTCCATTTTTTGACACAATGTGTCCTAGAATTTTACCTTCTCTGACCATGAAAACGCATTTTTCTGGGTTCAAACAAACCTGATATTCTCGACATTTGTCAAATATTTGTCTTAACTCTGGGATATGCGTCTGCCTAATATTAGAATGAGCACATATGTCATCGACATATACTTCCAAACTCTTGCGTAAGAATTCCTTAAAAACATGACACATGAGTCGCTGGAAAGTGGCGGGTGCATTTGTTAAGCCAAATGGCATCACACGAAATGCAAATATGCCCCATTCAGTGGCAAATGCCATCTTGTGTTGGTCTTCTGGAGCAATGGCTACTTGATTATAGCCTGAAAATCCATCAAGAAAGCTGTAAACTTCCTTGCCCGCAACTCTTTCCAATAGATGTTCCGTGATAGGAAGAGGATAACTATCTCTAATCGTTGCGGCATTAACTTTTTTAAGGTTAATACACACACGCAATTTTCCATTCTTCTTGGGCACAACCACAATGGGGGATACCCATTCGGTATGCTCAATTTCGTAAATGAATCCTGCTTCTATCAAGCGATCTATCTCCTCTTTAATCTTCGCAGCGTAGTTATCATTGTACGTGTAAGGTTTCTGTTTTGTCGGTTTTGCATCTGGAGTCATAGGGATTCTATGAGAACATATATCTGGATCTACTCCTTTCAAATCTTTGTAACTCCAAGCAAAAACATCTCTATATTCGCGCAATAGGGCAACTAGCTCTTCTTCTTCTTCAGTTGTCAAATCATGCCCTATGTATGTACATTTTTCTTCTTCTCCTTCGATAGCAACTATTATTTTCTTGGTTTTCTCTCGGTTATCATATACTTGTCCGTCATTCGCTTTTCTATTAGGCATTCGTACCATGATTCTTCTATCTTCGATTTCATACTTCTTGAAGTTCTCGGGTACTTCAAATAAAGATTCTTCTTTTTCTGACATGGTTTCTTTCTTCTTTCTTTTCTTGCCTTCACTCTTGGTAGTCACTTCCAAAATTGCATCGCACATGATTGGCTCTATCGTGAAAACTGATATGTCATAGCCATCCTCATCACAGTGGGGTGTCCATTGTTCTTCATTGATGGCTACATCCATGGTTGCTAGGATTTCTGCCCAACCATGGGGTTCAAACTCTTCGTCTGGAAATACTACAGGTGCATAAGCTGGATCCTGAAGGGTTCGTGGATGTTGTTCTGCACCTAAGGTCCTGGCTTCTAACCTTTCTTCCTCTTGTTTGGCTACTTTACACATCCATAAATTAGTATCCTCATGCAACCAAGAAGGATCTGATTCTAATGAGTGCACGGATTCCGTTTCTACTGGTGTCTTATGGATGGTATTCCATTGTATTGGGGGTACATCTCGATGTGAATAGTCTTTAAGATTGACTTTGGTAGTCACTCCTAAATGTTGCAAGTACAAAGAATTAGTTCCCCAATCTTGTACAATTTGCAACTGACGCATGAATGGTCGTCCCAATATCATCTCATAAGCATGGTTTTTTGCAAAGTCACAAATGGCAAAGGTATGCTCAAATTCTACACCACAAGTGGTGAGAGATATGCCTTCTAGTAAGCCTAATGGTTTTTCTATGTGTCCGTCAGCCATTTGTAGCTTCATCCTGGTGGGTCTCAATGTTGGCTTACCCCAACGTTTCCATAAGGCGGTGGTAGCTATGGCTACACCGGCTCCTGAATCTAAGATGGCTTTCGTGGTGTAGCCCTGATGGGTTATTGGAAGATAAGTGTTACCTTCCTCTCCTTCGCTTACATCTCCAATCTTTTCTACGGGTATTTCTGGTACCTTATTTCGTGATCCTATTTGTGAGGGCGTAGTAGCAAGCTCGGGGAATTGATTTGCTACATGTTTCCACAATTCTGGTTTTACCTTTAACAACTCCTCTAGAGTGAGATTACATTGTACTTTAGTGTTCTTGATCACTTCCGTGTTTCTAGGGATTACGGATTCTTCATTCCTCACTATTATCGTGGGTGCTCTCATACTAATAGACTTTGCTTCCCAAGGTCCTGTGAACTGAGGTAATTCTTGTAAAGAATTAGATCCAAATCTTGTGTTTTCACTCAGTTGTTCTTCCTCTACACCATCGTAAATAGAGGGAATGTTTTGGGGAAATTGTTCCTGCAAGTCGTTTATTTCTTGAATAGGAGGATGAGTTCCTTGTTCTTTTCTCCATTTCTCTTCTTGGATTTCCCTCAAAAATTCATGTGAGTATTTATGTATGGAAGACAAATTGTCTTGACTTTCTATATTGGGTACTTGAGACAGGGATGGTGCATTCCTTTCCTGTGTCTCTGGGACAGTAGGGTTCCGATGCTGATCCTTTTTCTCTTTGCTTTCAATCAAATATTCTAGCCTCTCCATTAGTCCTTGAAAATGTAATTCCGGTTTTGCCATGTTATTCCAATTAAGATATCTAGAGGCTTCGAACAAAGCTTGTGCTAGTTCTACCATCTTCATGCAAAGTTCATATCAAGGGTTGCTCTGTATTGCTCATCCACCCCTTCTTCTTCAAGAATTTGGTTCATGAGGGCTTTTCCTGCTGCCAGGGACAGTTTGTGTTGTTCTTGAACTCATTTGATGGTATCATACAACTTTTTCAGTTGCTTCGTATAAGCTGGGGCTCCTTCAAGTTCCTGTACGACTTCTTGCTCATATTCATGCTCTTCTTCGTCGGACAATCCTTCTTGTTCATTCTCTTGCTCATCTTCTGCTGTATTCTCTTTATCATCATCCACTTTGACTACTTCTGGTTGGACTAGATGGGGTTGGTCTGTGACTGTCTGTTGTCCGCCTGCTTGCTCTGCCTCAACCTCCAAATTATTAGCATTGATTATTCTAGCTACTTCCTCATCAGTTAGATCTTCTAGTGTAAACCCATGACAGAACTCTAAGTCGGTGGGTATGGGTGGAAACACGAGGTTTGGGCCTTCCGTGCTATACCTCGGTAATCTGATAGTGAATGGTTGCACTCGCCTTGGAAGCCGTGGAGTGGTTTCTGGTGTCAGTGTAGCACCTCGGGCCTGTGCACAAGGCATCTGAACTGCTCCTCTCATTTTCTTGGATGGAGGCCCTGCGGTTGATAGTCTGCGTTGAAATTCTTGCACCCTGGTCCAAACAAGTGCCCGTTGAATTGGCAAATCATATGCCAAGCAGCGGTAAACAATCCTTGTGAGAGCACAACAACCATAAAGCACTGACTTTTGCTTCTTATACCACCATTGATGTGCCAAGTGTATCTGATCGATAATCCAATGCGGCATGTTTATTGTCAAATCAAAGGCGTCTGCTAGGTACAAACTAAACCATATCTTCTTGGGTGGCATTGTGAACCTCCCTTGAGCGGGGAACACGAAATGCTGCATGCACATTCGAAGATGAATGACAATAGTTGGTGTCATTGCCACCATGTCCTTCAGTTTGTTCAGGTTCCTGTTCTTCATATTGTCTGGGACCATTGACTCTTTCTTTGTGGGGATGTGCATACCCTTCATATCTAGAGCTTCCCTTACCAAATTGTTTGTCAATTTGAAATGCTTCAGTTCATTACCTCGTGTAAGAGACGGTAGTACGAAGGTGTTGTAGCCCTTTTTCTCTTTACTGGGAGTGAGGGTGCTAATCAAGTATGAGCATCGTAGAAAGTCTGGCTTGGGTAACTGTGCTTTGAAGTAATCATATAGGCTAGCCTTCTTCCATATTGGCTTCAACCCTTCATTATTTTGAAGCCTCTCAAACTCCCTGGTGAAGAAGTGATACCTGCCCCAACGCCCATTGAACTCTATCTCTACCTTCCACAGGTAAGTGCCTTCTCCCAGAGGTCCTACCACATCACTGAACCAATGTGAGTTTTTGCTGACTAGCATGGTGTGCCCCTGTGGAGGATTCTGAATTGGTATGGCATGTAATGCTCTCAATGCCACTGGGTGTTCCTTCAATTCCTCCTCAATGGGAAGCCTTTCAATGTCCACAATCTGAGGGCTGGTTCCTGCCTGGGAGCTCGTTCCTGTAGCCTCGGCCATCTTGAAGGGACTGGTCACCGGTTCCGTGAGAATATACAAATGAATGACATTTTGCTCCGTACTTTCTTTTGGCTTCGAGCATCTTTGATCTGTATGCTTGTACATACTTCCTACCATGATATGGTACTTCTGGGCTTTTACTACCTCCTTATTTTGAGTGTTTATGACTAGGTGATTAGGCCCGTATGTCAACACTGGCACTAATGGCTTAGCCCACTGAGGTACAACTTCCGAATTAAACAAGTAAGCATCAGGGAGGTCATCCGACACTCCTTGTGGGGCTTCACCAGATGTGAGCCTAGAGAGGTGGTCTGCTCTCAATTGAGTCTTGCCTTTCCTCACCACGACTTCAAAGTCATACTCCATTAGTAAGAGAAACCATCTTACTAACCTACTTGTATTGCATGGCTTGTTCACTAAGTACAACAATGCCTGATGGTCAATAAAAAATTTAAACTTGTTTGCAAGCAAATAGTGTCTAAATTTTTTAACTGCATATACCATGCCTAATCCTTCTCTCTCAGTAGTGGTATAATTCCGTTCAGTTGCATTCAACTGTCTACTAGCATAGGCAATTGGAAGATCCATATTACCTTCACGTATAGGTTGTGCAAGCACACATCCAATAGCATAATTGGACGCATCTACGTGAACATGAAAGGGTTTATTCCAATCTGGTGTGGTCAAGATTGGTGTTGAACACAATCTTCTTTTGAGCTCGTTGAAAGAGTCTTCACATTCATCAGTCCACTCAAAGTTGGTCAAAAGTCCGTACAGTGGCCTGGCAATGATGGTGTACATGTGTATAAAGCGTTGATAATAGCCACAATGCCCCATAAAGCTTGTACTTCCTTGACATTCTTTGACCTAGGGAGCTCTGCAATAGCTCTAACTTTTTCCTCGTCTGTAGATATGCCATTCTTTGACACTATGTGTCCTAGAATCTTGCCCTGCCGAACCATGAAAACACACTTTTTTGGGTTCAAGCAGACTTGATATTCTCTACATTTGTCAAAGATTTGCCTAAGCTCAGGTATATGTGTTTGTCTAATGTTGGAATGCGCACAAAGATCATCAACATAGACTTCTAAATTCTTCCTCAGGAATTCTTTAAATACATGGCACATCAGTCTCTGAAAGGTTGCAAGAGCATTGGTAAGCCCAAATGGCATTACTCGAAAAGCAAATATACCCCACTCTGTGGCAAAAGCCGTCTTATGCTGGTCTTCCGGAGCAATGGCTACCTGATCGTAGCCAGAAAATCCATCAAGGAAACTGTATACTTCCTTGCCTGCTACTCTTTCTAGTTGGTGCTCAGTGATAGGAAGCGGATAATTATCTCGAATGGTGGCTGCATTAACCTTTTTCAAGTTAATGCACACACATAACTTTCCATTCTTCTTGGGCACCACTACATGGGGGATACCCACTTAGTGTGCTCAATTTCATAGATGAATCCAGCTTCTACCAGTCTATCTATCTCCTCTTTGATCTTAGCAGCATAATTATCGTTATATGTGTATGGCTTTTGCTTAGAGGGTTTCGCGTCTGAGGTCATGGGAATTGTGTGTGAGCATATGTCTGGGTCAACACCCTTCAAGTCCTTGTAACTCCAAGCGAATACATCTTTGTATTCTCTTAGCAGGGCAATCAACTCTTGCTCTTCTTCTTCCGTCAGGTCATGCCCTATGTAAGTGCACCTCTCCTCTCCTTCTTCTATGGCTACAACTATTTTCTTGGTGGTTTCTTTGTTATCATAGGCCTCCCCTGATTGCGCTTCACGTTTAGGCATTCTTACCATGACTCTTCTATCATTTATCTCATATTTTATGAAATTGTCAGGGACCTCAAACAAAGACTCTTCTTCCTCCGGTGTGATTTCTCTCTTCTTCCTTTTCTTGCCCTCACTCTTGGCGGCCACTTGTGTGGTTAACCTCACATCATTTGTTAGCTCTTCATATCTCTGAGGATGAACTTGTACTTCATAGAAGTATTCTTCATCTGATGTGAAAGGTGGGTCCATAATGATTGACTCTAGATCGGAGTCACTTGCATCCTCAAATGCATCAGGGCTAGGTTCACATTCTTCTAGAATCGAATCTCCCATGATTGGCTCTATGGAGAAAACTGAAATATTATAGCCATCCTCATCACAGTGTGGTGTCCATTATTCTTCATTGATGGCTACATCCATTGTTGCTAAAATTTCTGCCCAACCGTGAGGTTCAAATTCTTCATCAGGGAACACTACAGGTGCATAGGTTGGGTCTTGAATTGATCTATGTGTCTCTTTTGCACCTACCTCTGGCTTTTTCTCTCTTCTCCTCTTCTACTACCACTTTGCACATCCATAAGTGCGTGTATTCATGCATCCATGAGGATCCTGATCTTATGGAATGCACTGAATCCGTATCATCTTTAGCTCTATGGATCGGGTTCCACTGAATGGGGGGTACATCCCTATGAGAGTAATCTTTGAGATTCACCTTGGTCGTGACTCCTAAGTGTTGCAAATACAAGGAATTGGTTCCCCAATCCTGTACCACTTGCAACTGTCGCATAAATGGTCTTCCCAAAATCATCTCATAGGCCTGGTTCTTGCTAAAGTCACAGATAGCAAATGTGTGCTCAAACTCTACACCACATGTAGTGAGAGTTATTCCTTCTAGCAAGCTTAAGGGTCTTTCTATGTGACCATCAGCCATCTGCAATTTCATCCTCGCTGGCCTGAGTGCTGGCTTGCCCCAACGCTTCCATAAGGAAGTGGTAGCAATTGCGACTCATGCGCCTGAGTCGAGAATTGCCTTGGTTGTGTATCCTTGATGGGTGATGGGAAGATAGGTGTTTCCTTCTTCACCTTCACTCATATCTCCTATCTTGTCTAGAGGAATTTTTGGCACTGTTCTATGAGAACCTACATGGGAACGTGGTTTAACTACCTCTGGTACTTGTTTGGCTACCTGTTTCCACAGTTCTGGCCTAACCTTGAGTAGCTCATCTAAAGTGAGATGGCACTGCACTTTAGTGTTTTTCACTACCTCTATGTTCCTAGGTATGACAGAGTCTTCGTTTCGTACCATGACCGTGGGTGCTCTCATACAAGTAGACTTAGCTTCCCATGGGCCTGTGAAGTGGGGTAATTCTTGTAAAGAATTAGACTCAAAGTCTAATCTCTCTTGAGATTGTGCACTCTCCTGCTCTCCATAAATGGAGGGAATATCTTGTGGGAATTGATCATGCGCGTCATCCACAAGTTCAAAGGGAGGAGGGACTTCACTCTCTTTAGCCCATTTCTCTTCTTGAATCTCTCGCAAGAACTCTGGTGTGTACCTATTCATAGAAGAGGATGTGTCTGGCTCTGTGGAGTTGGGTACATAGGCTTCCTGGGCAGGAAGGCTTACTCTCTTACTTGCCTTGCCCTTACTTGGAGGGGTGGGTTCGTTTTCTGACTGTGCAATCAACCTTTCCAATCTTTCTAGCAGTCCATCAAAGTGCAACTGCGTCTTAGCTGAACTAGAGATGTTAAAGAGGTGACTGGCTTCAAACATGGTTTGAGTCAATTCCACCATCTTAGCACAAATTTTGGTTCGTTCGAGCTCTAGTTCCGCTCTAGGGTAACACTTGTCATGATCGGTTACATTTGGCCCTTCTTGGATTCTAGCCTGATATGCCTTATATATCATATTTAGGTCCTCGAGAGTGGGATCTGCTAAAACTGATCCTACTCTAGGGGGTGGTGGGGTCGCATGAGGCGGGTTAGAAGGTGGTGGATTGGATGGAGATGGGAATGATGGTGGCGAGGTAGTGTGAGAGGGAGGTTGAGATGCAAGTTCAATTATCTTGGTTCTTGTTTCTCTTAGGCTTTCCTCGAGTTCGCTCATCTTCTTGGCCCATTGCCTTTTCATTCTTTCTTAGCTATCTCTCCAAGCTCTAGTCCTCTTCTTGGACATGCTCTCAGTTTCACTAACCTCAGCACTTTTTTCTTGGCCTAAACTTTGATTCTGCTACAGGGCTTGAGCTCTAGGGACCACTTGCACTGTTGCAGTGGAAGTCACACTCCCTATGGAGTCTACAACTAACCCAATAACGTTAATGGGAGTGATTTTTGACATATTATTGGGATTCTTTGGGCAATCTCGTAAGAGATGCTCCTTTCCACAATCTTGGCAAAAGCCCTAGATCGTTACTAGCTGGGGTTGTGTAGGTGCAGGCATGGGGCAATCACGAATGAGGTGATCTCCCTAACATCTATAGCATGGCCCTCTAGGGAATGGGGTTCTTACCTGCCTAGGTTGAGGTTTAGAGTTGGGGTTTGCGTACATGACATTTGTGTAATCTGGCTCCCAACTAGGTTCACTCAGTTCTTCACTATAGTAGGACTCACCATGTTCAGGAGACTGCATGTAGTAAGCCTGGGGGCTATCAATATGTGTAGAGTCAAAGCTATGGTCACTGGGGTCACTTTCTGAAAGCAATGGTGTCACTGTCACTATAGCCCTATTCAAATTTTCTTTTGCAGCTGCATATTTTATAGGGATCACATTGGCTGGGGCTGGAGGTTGTTGGACTAGCACTGGTTGAGGTCTCTACTGAGCCTGATATTGTGGTTGGTAGGTTTGTTGAGGCCTAGCATACTGTTGTGGTGGGTACTAGTTCTGGTATCTGCCCTGTTGTGGATATGGTTGAGGGTAGGTTTGCCTAACTGCTTGCTTATTGTAGGGGCAATCTTGGGCATTGTGATTTGTGTATCTCCGTCTATGGTGCAATACTGGCTACTAGGATTCACTTGGGGTTGAGCCATGATGGGACATACGTTTGCCATATGGTCACCTCCACAAGTATAGCACCGTTTAACTGGGGCAAATCTTGGAATTTGTTTACGTGAGACTCCTAATTTATGAGCTACTTTCTCAGCAAGTTCCTCAATAGATGTGGATTGAGTGGAAGAGAGGCTAGTAGAACTATCTGAATCTTTGTAGCTTTTTGAAAGCTCTAATTCCTCCCCTAGATTGTCTTCAATGTCTATGCACATGCGTACACATTCTTCTATCGTTCTAGGGTCCTTCAAGTACACATATGATCTCAACTTTGTACTTACTAATCCATCCAAAAATAAAGCCACTTGTTTGGGTGGAGTGGGTAGCTCCGAAATTGGACATCTCTCTAGATATTGTCTAAATCTTCTTCCTACAAGTCTAACCGTCTCTTGAGGAGTTTGCTTGAAGCTGTGAATCAATGAGGAAGTATTATGCCTTATGCCACTCTTAGAGAATTCAATAATGAATGCCTCCAAGAGTTGGTCTATGTTCCTGAACTGTCTCTCATTTAGTGGTTGAAACCATGTAAGGGCTGTGTTCCTAAGGGTTAGACCAAAGGCATTGTATTGCGTGAATAAGTCCTCCACTTGTTCAGCTCTCAAGACTTGCCTAAACTCGGCCACATGATCGTATGGATCTCCTGTGCCATCAAAATAGTTCTTCATGGACTTAACCAGTTGTGTAGGTCTCAAGGTTCTGGTGTGTTCCCTAGGCCTTGGCAAAGGAAAATCATCAACATTTCTTAGGTTCCTTGGAACTCTAGTTCTCTCTGTTTCTTCTCTATCCGTCTCTGCTCGCATCCGTTCTCTTCCTATTGGGTTGGCAAAGCTTACCTCAAGTCTATCTCTACTTCTGTCTCTTTGAGCTCCATGAGCTTGGGATGTTCCCGCTCCTTGGTGGCCAAAAGAGACATTAGATCTTGGTTGGGGAAAAATAAATTCTCCCTTCCAAGTGTAGGCATGCCTACCGTGCTCTGTGACCACAAATATTCTTTCTGAAGTGTTGTCTAAATAGGTCACTTTGCATGGGCTATCAAGATCTTTGAATTCATAGATCGTGATCGTTCCTATCTCGTTAAGCTGAACAGGCTTATACCTCCAAAAGGCTTCATCGGTCTCTCGGTTCAAGAGCAGGTCTATGCTCTTGTTGTCCTGGGGGATCCATTCTGGCATGAGGATTCTAGTGAGAACTGATTTGCCTCGAGGAGTTTTAGGTTCTACACCCATGTTTCCTTGCTCTAGGTCACCTAAGTCCGTTTTTGGGATCACATTTCTGAATTCATCTGTCCTGTCCGGGTGATTGGTGACTACATATATGGTTCCTTCTTTGTCCAAGTATGCTCCATTTTCAAATTTGACTGCTGGACGTTCGAGTCCAATGGGTTGGTCAGGATTTTTAATTTGGACCACAAACCTTCCTAGGCCGTCTTCATATATGCTAGCACATAATCGGTTGGTCCTAAGGTATTCCAGCTGCATCTTGTAGGGGCCTTCTACCTATGTAAGCATGGCACACCTGAACTTCCTGTGGGTCTCTCCATACCTTGAGACATCTCTGACTCACTAGTCTCAGAGCTAGGGTAGTACGAATGATGGATCAACTGTTGGGCCCAAGACCTAGCAGTATGATTGACACTAGCCTCTGAAGATCTAAGACTTTGTCTATCTCTCCCTAGGTGTCGTCTTGATCTAAGGTTCATAAGCCTAGCTGAGCAATCCCAATTTTCACCCAAGGTACAACCTCGTTGCTGAGTTCTTTTGTATCAGTCACTTGATTCTTTTTTATGTTGATTATCGTGTTTATGATCTTGTCTGATATCACGTCGTCAGGAATACTTGAGTTAATTTCTGTACTTTAAGTTGATCATTCCACGTTAGGTTCTTTTCCTTTAAAGTTGTCGGTCACACACAGGTTATCTCTTGACTTGAACTTGATTTCTTAGATAGTCTTGACTTGTCTCGTGCCTATCATTGCCCTGACTTACTTCTAGCACTATTCACGTGTAGCCTAAGCTAGGAATTGACAGAGGGAGCTGAGAGTATTCCAACCTCACTTCCTGATCCCTTGCCCTTTGGTGCTCAAGAATCGGGTTCTCAAGCTTGCAAAAAGCCCTTGCTCTGGATGCCCTCAAGTGCTCTCAATGGACTTGTAAAAGTCCCAAGGTTAGCTCAAGACTTGGATTCAAATGACATAATAAATCACTTCCATTCATGCAATTTAGATATCAATTTGCCCTCTGTCTTTAAGGCAAACAATTCTAGAGATCCCTTGGTTTTGTTCCCCCTGGGTATGGTCCACTTAAAAATACTATAGCTAATAATCTTGATATTAATTTTACCATAACAAGTGGAAGTTTTGGTTGTACTCCCCGCGAGCCTCACAATACTCTAAATGTGTGATTTTTAAGTCCACAATTACTCCAAAAATTGGAATTAAATAACCCTAAAATTTTGGCCGAAAATCCTGTCAATCGCGATCGACAGGTCTGTCAATCGCGATCGACAGGTCTGTCAATCGCGATCGACAGAGGTGTCCGTCGGGGCCTGTCGGTCACGATCGACATGTCAGTCGCAATCGACAGTGTCAATCGCGATCGATAGAGTCGGTCGTGGGTCCTGTTAATCGCGATCGATGGTGTCAATCACGATCGACACTTTTTGCGAGAATTTCGCTGAAATTTCAGTCAATCGTGGGCCTATCCATCACGATGGACACGTGGCAACGTGGGTTTTGGTGTCAATCGCGATTGACTAAATCGTACATGGCAGTCAATCGGTCATGAGGTCTGTCGCTCGTGATCGACAGGTCTGTCGATCGCGATTGACAGGGTCTATCGGTCGTGATTAACAGAGGTTGTCGATCGTGGCTGTCGATCGCGATCGATGGTGTCGGTCGCGATTGACAGAGAAACACGGAATTTTTTAATTTCAAGTGATGATTTGGAATGTGCTCCTCATGTGTGTCATTGTGGTGTGCTTTGTTTTACCAAAAGATGAAATTTTTTGTCGATCGCGATTGACAGAGGTCTGCGACACAGAGACAGTTTCGAGCTTGTCCGTACCTGCGCAGCCTACTGGACAGGATGATACAGCAAAAACCTGCAAGGAAGCTCAAAAAACATGCAAAAGCAGCGCACACAAATCGCTCTCTCGCTCTCTCTCACAAGTGGAATGAGGGAAATGGAGGGGAGAAGGTGATATGATCAAAAATTGAAATTTTCGCGAGGATGGAGATGGAGATCGGATATGGTGAGGATGATGATGGTGACGATGATGATGAAGTAAGAAAGAGGAAAATAAGGAAAAGTAAATAAATTACCTACAACGCCAACGTCACAACTCTACGTCTTACCATCACACGCTCGTCCTCAAAGCTCGATCCCCAGCAGCGGCGCCAAAATTTGGTGTAGCTCAGTGATGAGTAGCACCTCCTTTAATGTCAATCCGGGAAGACGTGAGGATGGTATGATGACCTCGAGCAAGTGAAGGCACAAGTGCGTGAGTGAGAAGCACACCAACATGCACACACATACACACACACGCGCAAACACGGCAAGACAAAGAGAAAGACAATGGAGTTCTTTTAGATTATTTCCAAAATGCTCATACAAGTTCAACTCTATTACAAGCTAACATAAAAAATGAGCTCTTTAGCTCTATTTATAGTTTTTGACTAGCTTTTGGCCTTATCTAGACCTAGTGTTCGGCCTAGTTAAAAATTAGGTTCTAGGGCCTCTTTGGAGGCTCAAACGGAGTCTAAAAATCATGAAAATTGGTATGATGCTACTTCTAATACTCCTCAAGCTCGAGGACTCCTTGGCTTGCACAAAATGGAGTTAAAAAAAGGTGAAATGGTATTTACAATGATGTAGAGTGACTAAATTCACTATTTAGGAAGTATTACTTCATGGAAAAATTTGGACGGCCTACTTGCCAGATCTTCGTTGACTACTTTGTCTGCTGGTGCTTTCTCTTCGCTCTGAATCCCTTCTTTGACTTCCTTGTCTTGTGAGTCCTTGGGTACCTTGACTACTGCCAACTATACCAATTACCTATTATGGGCTTATATGATGTGTCATGTATTGGTTGCAAAAGGACTGTGGAATATTGTGCAGGGTATTGAAAAATGTCCTATTGCACCTGCAAATACAGTTATTAAAGTTGATGCAGATGGCATTCTGTCACTCTAGCACAATGGCAAGTACCAACATGAGGAGATCCATCTCATAATTGTCAATCCTTGGAGACCTGAGGACTAGTATGACGACTATGAGCAAGTGATGGCACAAGTTCGTGAGTGAGAAGCACACAAGCTATAGCATCCTTTAACCTTCAAGCACATGAAGCTGTCGTCGACATACACACAGAGCTAATTCGGTTCGCCGCCCAGCCATCGTCCGAGCCCTCCATCATAGAAGTTGTTTTTCTGGATAATAACTCACGTAAAAATATTCTCTTATGAGTTCTCTTTTTTAATCCTCATAAAATATCATACCTCATGAGTTCTTCTACCATATGATATTAAATCCAAATAGATGCCATGTGGCATGAGTGCCACCTCACCCAAGGAGGGGTGCATCCCTAATGTGACATTTCCTTCCCCTTAGAAACATTTTCGTCCTCGAAAATGTAAATGAAATGTCCATTATGATAGAAGAAAGTGCTCGAACTCCCCTGAACCCCATGTACTCTATGTACATGGTCATCTCTGTGTGTGTTGTTTCCCCATATCCTTCCCCTTAAGAAGCCTCATATGAGATCATTTAAAAGGTGGGAAACCATTTGAGTGGTTTTACTATCTCCCATGTACACTCAACATCCAAAGTGTCACTCCCATGACATATAACATCATCCAAATGACCTAAGTCCATATGATGCATAATCTATGGAGTAATAGCATGGGAAGCAAGTGTAAAGTGCCAAGCTTATAAGCTTGACCATACCATAATGGAGATAATAAACCATATAAACCTCTAAAATATAGAACAAAGTCCCATTAGAAGTGACTCCAAACCCATCTAAGACTAAATAATAGATTGCCCTCACACCACTCTAGGTCTCTCTAACCTTGAGTGTACTCACAAGTAATAGTTTTATCTAAACTACCTTGTAAACTATGCAAATCCATCATCTAGCTCATGGTAGTAAAATGCAATCTCTACATTTCACCAACCAAGAAGTCTATGGTTTTTCATCCATTACTTGTGGACTAAGTTCTATTGGAAGAGCATCTATTGGCACTTGTGCAAACTCTAATATTTCTCTTCCCCGTAGTTTGTGATACGAATGCAGAAAGCATTCCCTTTGAGATTCAGATAATCCCTAAGTACCCATCCTCCTAACTGATGTTTACTCATCATACTCATGATGTAACACCAACTAAGCGTTTGGTACCCTAATAGGTTAGATATATCCCTATCTCCTAGAAACTCAAAAGAGAAGTATCATCAATCTACTCCCAGTCTAACTAATGTCAATAACTAGATTATCTCATCTAGTCAAAGACCATCACTGAAAATAGCATAACTGCTTCTCTCTAGAGTTTACAAGTGAGACTCAATCTAACCATCCTGATTAACTGATCTCCCTCTTGTCTTTGATAGAAGAGCGCCACTTCTATCTAGACAACCAAAATGAGAAAGTAAAACTCTCTCTTTGTCTCTCTCTGTAATCTCCTCTAAGTAAAAGAGCTCTAATAGTGGAATCTATTCCACTTTCCCTTTCCCTTTGAAAGAGATTCTGTTGAATCCATTTACTCTGCTCATAACTGAGAACATGTACATAAGTTCTCCATGTTTTCCTTCAAAACTAGTGGAGAAAGACACTCCCATGTGAAGGAAAAATACATTATAAAGTAGAGTAAATGAATTCCTTCTGAAATAAAGACTAAGAGATGTTTCGCAAACACCTCTTCTGTCTAAAGGAAAACATACTCTATTCTTCTCCTATGAAGAAATCATGTTTTCCTTTCCTTCTTTCTCTCTCAAAGAGTAGGAGCTAAAGTGAGACCACTAAACTAAAATGAGATCTCTCATGGATCTCTGAGCTGATTCCCACTTTCTCCTTTTGTTGAAAGAAAAACTCATGAATTTATTTAGTCCTCTCTTCCATAACTAACACATAATCCTCATTACACATATTCCTATAAAGATGGAGAACAAATCTCCCCTGGCTAATGAATGTATATGTAGTGAAGAGTGGAGAAAAGAAATTCCTAATAAGGGTCAAAGCCCTCTACTAAAATGGTCAGCAATGATGTGACATGATACCGTAAACACATGTGTATCCATAATAAAGTAGTATCTCTGCCAACCATACTGTGTGCATGGATCTATACGATCTCAATCAAACTGATGGAATTATCCTTCCTGAAAAACTCAAAATGAGTATGTGATACTAATGGTGATAAAATCACCTATCACATTCTCTACTGGAAGAATAAATCTTCCCTAAATTATGAAGGATAACTGCCAATTCTAAGGAGATGTCTACTAATAGCTCTCCTCTGATCTAGTGAGACATGACGCCATGAATGATGAGTCCTTTTCTTCCTGGCCATAGAAGAAGAGTGCTCAAAGGGAAGTCATTTCGGGAAGTCATTTCCACCGTCCCATACCAGTGAAAACTTCTTCCAATTCACGGTGGCATACCTACACTAAACCGAATATATATTCCAAACATATGTAATGGAATATATAGGTGGACTCTAATGAATCCCATATTCTAAAATCATATGAGTGGACTCAAATGAGTCCCATGTCCTTGAACTAGTATAGTTTGGTTCTAGTCAACGATGTGACAATGGATATCCCCTTTTGTTCCAAACCAACTTGTTCCTAGGTACCAAGACTTAGTCTAAGTACCTCTCTGTAGATCCCAACATACATATATGTATTGGGTACCCCAACTACTCTTAACTAAGGGATCTATGCTCTAAATCATAGAGCTATTGCCATACATGTGGCCTTTCTAACCATCACTCGAATCACATAAGCACCTGTCGATGCTATTTCATGAAACCCATCTCGGTGATCCCATCTAGTTGGTTTCCTTAGTAGTGTAGCAAAAATGCTTCACTACTTGGTCAAGTGATGTGCATGAGTGAAACTAATCACTCTTTGAGTATTCCTGACAATACCCCATAGTCTCCTAATCATACTGTGAGACTCTTGTGAAAAATAAATCTTTGCTAGCTTGGAGATTATTATAAATGCATCTCCCGTACCTGTATGCAATTTCCTATAACCTATAGGATTGCTTGTGCACATTAGTAATGGTGAAGGTGTAGTGTTGGAAGCAGCCAGAGGCACAGACGACACGGAAGCATGTAACGATGGAGCAGGGAGCCAGTCGAATCTTTTTTCAAAGAATTATGTTTTCAAATACTTTCCAAAAACCTCCAACAGTGATTTTTATCACTATTGTAACATATGTAACATAGAAAACCCCATTTTGTAATCCATAGCTCCATTTTGTGCAAGCCGAGGAGTCCTCGAGCTTGAGGAGCTTAGGTAGAACAAGCGTATCAATTTTCGTTATTTTTAGACATCGTTTACCCTTCCAAATAGCATCTAGGACCTAATTTTTAACTATGCCGGTCACTAAATGTGAAACCGGTCAAAACTAATCTAGAAACTATAAAAAGAGCTAGAGAGCTCATTTTTGAGGTTGGTTAGTGTTGTCTAGTGTGAGCTTAGAGCTATTTTGAGCTTGTAATAGTGTTCTTGAGTAATAGAGCTAATTTCCCACCTTCCATTGTGTCTTGCTTGTCTCTTCGTAGTGTGTGTGCATGTGTGTGTGCATTTCTATGCTTCTCACCTTCACTCTCACTTCATCTCACCTTCACGATCTTCATATCACTCCTATCTCTTCCGCGGATTGACATTAAGGAGGTGGAGCTTCTTAACGTGGTTCTCACCATTGTGCTAGAGCAACACCAAATTTGGTGCCGTTGCCGGGGATCGAGTCTAGGACGAATGTGTGATGGTAAGAGTATAGCAAGAAGTGGCGTTGGAAGGTAAAAATTTCAGTTTTTGTTGTTGTTTTTACTTAGTTTTTAGTGCTTTTCACCTCCCCCACACTCCATCTTCATCACCGCATCATCATCTTCATCTCCAAAAAAATCAGAAAATTCACTATATCCACCCATTCTCCTCATTTCCCCTCATTTGTGCATGCGAGAGAGTGAGAGAGAGCTTTTGTGCTTGTGTGTGCTTTTGCTTTCTTGAGTTTTCTTGCAGGAACAGTACTCCAGTGCATGAGGAAGGCTGCAAAAAGGTAAGAAAATCACCTTCTGTCAGAAATTTCCGAGTGTGTCAGACCATCGCGATGGTCTGCAACCTTCGGCATTTTTGGTAGGCGACCACACCACGAGGTAGACGACCCTTGCGCTTGCACGAATCCACAGGCGCATCTCAAAAATTCATAGTTTGGTGCACCATCGCGACGGTCTCAGACCATCGTGATTGTGTCACACCATCGCGATTGGCTCACGCCATCGCGACGGCTCGGCCGGACCATCGCGACGGTCTCACGCCATCGCGACGGTTCATTTTGGACCATCGCGATTGTTCGGTTGACCCCACACCATCGCGATTGGCTCACGCCATCGCGCCGACGGTGCCACATGGCAACCTAGACCATCGCGACGGTTCATTTTTTGGACCATCGCGACGACACCCTCAGACCATCGCGATTGTGCACTTTCATGCCATCGCGATTGTGCACTTTCACGCCATTGCGATGGTGCACTTTTACGCCATCGCGATTGTGCACTTTCACGCCATCGCGACGGTGCACTTTTACGCCATCGCGACTGTGCAATTTCACGCCATCGCGACTGTGCAATTTCATGCCATCGCGATTGTGCACTTTCACGCCATCGCGACGGTGCACTTTTACGCCATTGCGACTGTGCAATTTCACGCCATCGCGACGGTTCACCCTCACGCCATCGCGACGGTCCCAGACCATCGTGATTGTCTCACACCATCGCGATTGTGCACCCCCATTGCAAATTTTAGGGTTTCATTTTTTGGCCAATTTTGGGGCTAATTTTGGGAAATTTTTGGGTGATTAGACTCGTAGGAGACCCCTTAGCTCATATTTGGAGAAAAACATGTTTGTCAGTTTTTACCCCCCCAGGGCCTGAACGGTCATAACTTTTTCATCCGAAGTCCGTTTTTCGAGCTTGGGACTAGAAAGCCAGGGGGCAAACATTGAAAAATTGGGCAAAAGGGAAGGGACTTAAAAGGTGTATATACTCAAGTGCTTGATCATCCAACTGTGAATTGGTCTAATATTGAATTCTTTCCAGGTCTAGCAAGGGCAATCAAAGGCAACCAAGGCAAGGCTGTGAAGGGCATAAAGCTTGGGAAGCGCGGCTTCTTGGGCAGCAGAGCAACCAGAAAAGCTGACTCGAGGTTGGAAGATTACTCAACCCCCTCAGTCAATTCTTAGCTTAGGATAAACGGTAGTATTGTGGATTAAGACGATAGGAACGCCTCAAGTTCAAGAGAGTTAAATTTATCAAGTTCAAGACTAAAGTAAAGGTGTGTGACACGAAAACCTAAAGGAAAGAACATAAGTCTGACGGAACGAGAACTCAAAATTATAACGGAAAGTCGAATTCCTGACGCATACATTAAGACAAGAATCTAAAAAATTTAAAAAGAATCAAGAAAGTAAGAACAAAGAATCATTGACGATCTGAGCGTGTACTGAGTGTGCAAGGAACAACGTTAATGAACCTTAGATCGGGCAAACATATAGGTAAGTCAGACCGACAAAGCCTTAGATCATCAGAGGCAAGTGTAAGAACTACTGCAAGATCGTGGGCTCAACAATTGAACACTAGTTATCCCTACGAGAACTCAGACACGAGTGAATCAGAAATGGCATTTAGCACAGATAGACCAGAAGGAGGGTCGAATGTAGCCTATTTAGAAAAACCAGAAGGACCCTATAGAACACAACTAGAGTTTCTCCGAACCAACCGATTAGGTGCTCGCATCTATGAGGATGGTTTGCGAAGGCAAGTGGTGCAAATGCACAACCCCGATCAACCCATTGGATTGGAACATCCAGTGGTGAAATTCGAGAGAGACGCGTACATAGACAAGGAAGGAACGATGTACATCTTAAGTACGCAGCCAAACAATACCAACGAGTTTGGCGTGATTCAACCAAAGACGGAAACAAAATCTCAAGGAAAAGAACCATTAGAAGAGCCTAGAACACCTAGAGGGAAATCTGTACTGACACGAGTACTAATCCCGGATTGGATCCCTCAAGACAACAGAAGCATAGAGTTGTTTGTAAATAAAGAAATTGATGAAGCCTTTTGGAGATACAAGACAAAACTACTTAGTGAGGTAGGTATCATCACTATATACGAGCTCAAGGACCCGGATACACATGGAAAGGTTGTATACCTGGATGAGACTTCAGAAAGAGTCTTTGTGGTGCCTGACCGCGCTAAAAACACATACACATGGAGAGGTGAATTGGTGTTCCCTCCATCTAGGACGAACATGAACACAAGTCAACAAGGGGCAGGAACATCCTCAGCCCATGGAAATCAAAGAGAGAAAAATAAAGAGAGACCGGAAGTAAGCTTTAATCACCCCGTAGGGAGAGATAGAACAACCACAGACACTAATAGAGCGGATAGACAAAGAGATCATGGAGTACTAGGTGGTAGAGATGATTTTCCTCTACCTAGACCACGCGAACACGTAAGAATATTGAGACCCACACAGTTAGTAAAATCAATGAAGAATTACTTTGATGGGACAGGAGATCCCTATGACCACGTCGCAGAATTCAAGTAGGTACTAAGAGCCGAACAAGTTGAAGACATGTTCACGCAATACAACGCATTTGGACTAACGTTAAAGAATACAACTTTAACTTGGTTCCAACCTCTGCAACAAAGGCAATTTAGAGACATCCATCACTTTTTAGAGTCATTCATCACTGAATTCTTTAAAAGTGGGATTAGACATGACACGTCTTCGTTGATTCATAGCTTTAAACAGACCCCTCAGGAAACAGTTAGACTGGAAGGACGTAGGTTTAGACAATATGTTGAACGATGTCCAATGCAAGAGCTACCCTCACAAGCCAAGCAAGTGTCATTGTTTTTAGATGGCTTGTTGAGCTCTAAACTACTCTCCTACGTGTACCTAAAAGAACCCAGAACGCTAGAGCATTGTGTAAGAATTTGTATAGACATTGAGGACAACTTAGGAGACGAGTTGGAACTCTCAAAGGTCCATAAGGACTCAGACTGTTCATCTCTAGCATCCACAAAATTGTCTAGCTCAATAGAAGACCTAGCAGAAAAAGTGGCCCAAAAACTAGGAGTTTCTAGTAAACCTAGGGTGCTAATGAACAAGCGTTGTTACACCTGTGGTGGTGACCATATGGCAAATGTGTGTCCCAATTCACCACAACCACAAGCCAACCCTAGTGGCCAATACTGTACAATTGAGAGAAGATACACGAATCATACGGCTCAGGAGTGCCCATACGACAAACAAACCGTGAGACAGAACTACCCGCAAGCATACCCGCAGCCAGGTAGGTATCAAGGCCATTTCAATGCTCAACCTTATTACTATAGGCCTCCTCAGAAATACCCATACCAGGCTCAACAGAGACCTCAACCTGTCTTAGCTCAGCAGCCATCCCCACCAGCGAATGTCATCTCAGTCAAATACGCTGCTCGAGAAGAGAATCTAAGTAGGGCCTTAGTGCCTTCTTCACCTTTGATCACAGAGAATGACCCGAACTCAAATAGTTTTGACTCTACGCATGTAGATAGTCCACCCGCATATTACACAGAGTCACCAGAACACGTAGAAACATATCATTATGATAGTCCACCAGTGGAACCTAGTTGGGAGCCCGACTACGCTCATGTGATGTACACAAACCCAAATCCACGGCCCCAATTGAGACAACAAAGACCACAGGGCCCTAGAGGACCATGCTTTAGGTGCCAAGGAGATCACTTCATAAAGGATTGTCCACATCCTCCGATAGCAGGACAAGCACAGTACTATAACATACAAGGCTTTTGTGCCGATTGTAGCAAAGAGCACATAATCAAAGATTGTCCTAAAAATCCAGTTAATGCTTCGAATGTGACACCGATCAACGTGATAGGTATTGTAAATAACGCAGATGGATCCAACCCTACATACGTGCCTATCCAAGCTATAACAAGAGCCCAGGCGCTCTTACAGAACCAAAAGCTTAATCAGGAGAAAGTAGTCGGAAGTAGTGAAGTTGCAGAATCTAGCAGTAAAAAGACAAAATCTTGGAAAGATTCTAGAGAAAGAATAAAGAGAAAGTGGAGTAAAAAGATAACGGAGTTGGAAGGAAGTTTGAAGGAATCTAGAGCCAAAATCCAAGAATTGACTTCTCAGGACTTGAATCAAGAGAATCCAGCTCAGAAATCAGGATCAGTTTTAGCGGAACCCATACCAGAAAATCTAGACATGATGTTTCGTGCATATCAGGCTAGATTAAAAGAGGGACCTCAGGTAGCTGAAATGAGCAAAAACTACCCTCGAGCTGATCTAGAAATTGAGAGAACTAAACTTTGCATGAAAATGGTAGAACTAGCACAAGCTTTGTTCGAAGCCTCTAGATATCTTAATTGGAATAACATGGCAAAACCGGAATTACACTTTCAAGGACTAATGGAGAGGCTAGAATACTTGATTGAAAGCAAAGAGAAAAAGGATCAGCATAGGAACCCTATTGTCCCAGAGACACAGGAAAGGAATGCGCCATCCCTGTCTCAAGTACCCTACTCAGAAAGTCAAGACAATTTGTCTTCCATACATAAATATTCACATGAATTTTTGAGAGAGATCCAAGAAGAGAAATGGAGAAAAGAACAAGGAACTCATCCTCCTATTCAAGAAATAGATGACTTGCAGGAACAATTTCCCCAAGACATTCCCTCTATATACGATGATGTAGAGGAAGAACAACTGAGTGAACACACAGGATTTGAATCTAATTCTTTACAAGAATTACCTCAGTTCACAGGACCTTGGGAAGCAAAGTCTATTAGTATGAGAGCACCCACTATAATAGTGAGGAATGAAGAATCAGTAATCCCTAGAAACACGGAAGTGATCAAGAACACCAAAGTACAATGTAATCTCACTCTAGAGGAGTTGTTAAAGGTAAAACCAGAATTGTGGAAACATGTAGAAAATCACTTCCCCGAGCTTGCTACTACTCCCTCACAAATAGGATCACAAAATAAGGTACCAGAGATACCCGTAGAAAAGATTGGAGATGTAAGCGAAGGAGAGGAAGGTAACACTTATCTTCCAATAACCCATCAGGGCTACACCACGAAAGCCATCTTAGATTCAGGAGCCGGAGTAGCCATCGCTACCACCGCTTTATGGAAACGTTGGGGTAAGCCAGCATTAAGACCCACCAGGATGAAGCTACAAATGGCTGACGGACACATAGAAAAACCATTAGGCTTATAGAAGGCATATCACTCACCACTTGTGGTGTAGAATTTGAGCATACCTTTGCCATTTGTGACTTTGCAAAAAATCATGCTTATGAGATGATATTGGGACGACCATTCATGCGTTAGTTGCAAATTGTACAAGATTGGGGAACTAATTCGTTGTACTTGCAACATTTAGGGGTGACTACCAAAGTCAATCTTAAAGACTATTCACATAGAGACGTACCCCCAATACAATGGAATACCATCCATAAGACACCAGTAGAAGCAGAATCCGTGCACTCATTAGAATCAGATCCTTCTTGGTTGCATGAGGATACCCATTTATGGATGTGTAAAGTAGCCAAACAAGAGGAAGAAAGTTTAGAAGCCAGGACCTTAGGTGCAGAACAACATCCACGAACCCTTCAAGATCCAGCCTATGCGCCTGTAGTATTCCCAGACGAAGAGTTTGAACCTCATGGTTGGGCAGAAATCCTAGCAACCATGGATGTAGCCATCAATGAAGAACAATGGACACCCCACTGTGACGAGGATGGCTATGACATTTCAGTTTTCACGATAGAGCCAATCATGTGCGATGCGATTTTAGAAGAGTGTGAACCTAACACTGATGCATTTGAGGATGCAAGCAATTTTGATTTAGAATCAATTATCATGGACCCACCCTTTGCATCAGAGGAAGAATATTTTTTCGAGGTAGAGACTCACACTCAGAGACACGAGGAAATTACGAATGAGGTGAGGTTAGCCACGGAAGTGACTAGCAAGAGTGAAGGCAAGAAAAGAAAGAAGAAAGAAACCATGTCAGAAAAAGAAGAATCTTTATTTGAAGTACCCGAGAACTTCAAGAAGTATGAAATCGAAGATAGAAGAATCATGGTACGAATGCCTAATAGAAAAGCGAATGACGGACAAGTATATGATAACCGAGAGAAAACCAAGAAAATAATAGTTGCTATAGAAGGAGAAGAAGAAAAATGTACATACATAGGGCATGATTTGTCGAAGGAAGAAGAAGAAGAGCTAGTTGCCCTATTGCGCGAATATAGAGATGTGTTCGCTTGGAGTTACAAAGATTTGAAAGGAGTAGATCCAGATATATGTTCTCATAGAATCCCTATGACTCCAGATGCAAAACCGACAAAATAGAAACCGTACACGTACAATGATAACTACGCTGCGAAGATTAAAGAGGAGATAGATCCGCTGATAGAAGCAGGATTCATTTACGAAATTGAGCACACTGAATGGGTATCCCCCATTGTGGTAGTGCCCAAGAAGAATTGAAAATTGCGTGTGTGTATTAACCTTAAAAAAGTTAATGCCGCAACGATTAGAGATAGTTATCCTCTTCCTATCACGGAACATCTATTGGAAAGAGTTGCGGGCAAGGAAGTTTACAGCTTTCTTGATGGATTTTCAGGCTATAATCCAGTAGCCATTGCTCCAGAAGATCAACACAAGACGGCATTTGCCACTGAATGGGGCATATTTGCATTTCGTGTGATGCCATTTGGCTTAACAAATGCACCCGCCACTTTCCAGTGACTCATGTGTCATGTTTTCAAGGAATTCTTACGCAAGAGTTTGGAAGTTTATGTCGATGACTTATGTGCTCATTCAAATGTAAGACAGACGCATATCCCGGAGTTAAGGCAAATATTTGACAACTGTCGAGAATATCAGGTTTGTTTGAACCCAGAAAAGTGCGTTTTCATGGTCAGACAAGGCAAAATTCTAGGACACATTGTGTCAAAAAATGGAATCTCTACGGATGAAGAAAAGGTGAAGGTAATTGCAGATTTACCTAGACCAACTAATGTGAAAGAGGTACAGGCATTTAGGGGCCATTGCGGTTATTATAGGAGATTCATACACATGTATGCAATCATAGCCAAGCCTTTGTACTCTCTTTTAACCAACTTTGAATGGACAGATGAATGTGAAAATTCATTCAATGAACTTAAACGACGCTTGTGCTCAGCACCTATATTGACAACCCCGGATTGGAGTAAGCCATTCCATGTACATGTGGATGCATCCAATTATGCCATAGGATGTGTGTTAGCACAACCCACGAATGAAGGTAACATAGATCTCCCCATAGCTTACGCAAGCAGACAATTGAACGCAGCAGAAAGAAATTACACCACGACGGAACGAGAAGGATTAGGGATGATCTACGCAGTAAAGAAGTTTAGGCACTACTTGTTGGCCAATAAGTTCAAGTTCTTTACAGATCATCAAGCCCTATTGTACTTAGTCAACAAGCCATGTAACACAGGACGACTGATACGTTGGTTTCTATTACTCATGGAGTATGATTTTGAAGTAGTAGTCAGGAAAGGAAAGACACATCTGAGAGTTGACCACCTTTCGAGATTAACCTCAGGAGAAGCTCCTCAAGGAATAGCGGATGATCTACCAGATGCATACTTGTTTAATCTTGAGATAGCACCAGAATGGGCTAAGCCTTTAGTCCCTATTCTCACATATGGACCCAAGAATCCTAGGATAAAGATCAAAGAGGGAGAGATTACCAAGTCTCAGAGATACCAAATAATGGCAGGAAGCATATATAAACAGGATAATCAAAAGATTCTTGCTTGTTGTGTAGATGAATCAGAACATTCGAATTGGTTGCAATTAGCACACATAGGTGCATTAAAGCAACATCATTCAAAACATCGAACATTACAGACTCTGCATAGATTAGGAGTATATTGGCCTTTGATGGAAGCAGATGTCTACAGGTTGTGTAAGGAATGCAACGTTTGTTATGAAACACCACCAATAGAGCATGCTACATTGTATCACGTGTCTCTCACACCAGACTGGAGTGAACAATTAGTGACCTACTTGAGGACGAAGACATTCCCTCAAGGCATGACCTTAGCTCGACAACGTAGTCTGGAGCAGGAAGCTCAAGACTATTCACTTATTGGCGATAATCTATACAAAAGAGGACGAGATGGATATCTAAGACAATGTGTTCATGAAAGCGATTATCTGAGCATACTAGAGACTGCACACCAAGGTGTTGCAGGAGGTCATTTTGGACCTGATAGGATAATCAAAGCCATCCTCTTTGCAGGATTATGGTGGCCCACTCTTCACATGGATGCTCATACCTATGTAAAGAGATGTGATGTGTGCCAAAGAACTCAGTTTCCTACTCGCAGAGATGAAATGCCATTGAAACCCATGATGGGCGGACGTGCATTTTCAAAGTGGGGTATAGACTTTGTAGGACCCATTAACCCCCCTGCAAAAGGTACACATGCGGAATACATTATTGTTGCCACAGATTATCTGACGAAATGGGTAGAGGCAAAAGCCACGAAAAAGAATGATGCACACACAACTGCAAAATTCTTATTTGAGAATGTCTTTACAAGATATGGATTGCCGATAGAGCTAGTGAGCGATCGAGGCACTCACTTTCTAAACCAAGTCATTGAATATTTGTTACAGGATTTTATGGTGATTCACAAGAAATCCGCACCATATCATCCTCAGGCCAATGGTCAGGCTGAAAGCACTAATAAGATCCTTTGTAACGTACTGACGAAACTCGTGAACAACAAACGTTCAGATTGGGACAAACAGTTACACCACGCTGTTTGGGCATATCGAGTGGCCTACAAGACCGTACTCAATGCAGCTCCCTTTCAGATGGTTTTTGGTCAGAATGCTGTGCTTCCTTTGGACTTCTTGATACCGACCCTTAAGGTTGCACAAGAACATCAGTGGACCGGCCATGAATTATCAGCGAGAATAATGGACTTGGAACGATTAGGAGAAACCAGGCTAAAGGCAGCAGCAAGAATATATGCAGTGAAGAAACGACAGAAAGCGTATTTTGATGCACATGTGAAAGATAAAGGCCTAAAAGAAGGAGATTTAGTTCTAGTATATACGCTGAAACAACACGCACGTAAGTTAGAAAAGCGAGGTTATGGACCTATGATCATTAACAGACTCTCAACAAGTGGAGCAGTACAATTAGCCACTTTAGAAGGAGATATAATGCCTAATTACATTAGTGGCTGTAGAGTCAAGTTATATCAAGAACCTCTTACTAAGGATATGCTTAGACGACTCACGTTGGCAAAGAAGCATAAGGAGGAAGAAAATAGAATACGAGCGGAAGCTCAGGCAGAAGCAATAGAACGCATCAAACGCATGAAGTTAAGAAGACAAGGACTAGGGAGAGAACATTATAACCATCTGGAAACTACACCCAGATACCCCATGGCCATGTGTCAAGTAAAGTCAAACACTCATCCTAGTATAGTGGACAGGAGACCATTCATTACAGTCAGGCTAGAGCACGGCTACCCTTGCCAAGAGCTCAGGGCTTTAATTGACTCAGGTGGTGCGACTAGTGCGATTAGATGGTCCCACTATAAGGATTCAGGAATAGAAATGCGGCCAATTGAGGCATACCTCATAGGCCTAGGAGGCATGGAAACCCCTTGCATGGGTGAGGTGGACCTTCCTATCCTCATTAAGGATGTGACCATGACAGCGAAGCTACTAGTGTGCCATGATGACGACCTGATAGAACCCCTAATCCTTGGCCAAGATTGGCTATACGATCACTCAGTGGACCTAAATCTTAGACAAGGCTCCTTACAGATTGGAACCTTAGAACAGAAGCGAGTGATACCGCTTGACTTCCCTAACGGCATTCCGATTGAGGTTTGTAACCCTAGACCCTATGAAACGCATGCGACGGAAGACCGGAAGATCTTGGGTCAGACCAGTCACGTTACGTCTACACCAACCCACTTGGGCTTGGCTAGGGACAATTGTCAATCAGAAGAACGACAGGAGATCTTCCTTGGGGCTTCCTGCAAACTAGAATGGGCAGCTACCCAACCGCTAGGGCAGATGAACACAATCAGCGGTCAGGTGGGTTGCATCAGCGGCCAACTGAGCACAACACCCTGCGGTGCTCATCCTTCCAAACTTGCTGCTGACTGGCCTAGATTAAAGATAAATAACGAATCACTTCCTAATGGGCAGGTCACGCAAGTGTTGGATCTCCCTTCTTTTCCAAAGCAGAGCGTCCAATGGACCTCTCAAACCCAATCACGAACGAGTCAACCACAACAAAGGAACCCAGACCGACGACATCACCATACAAGGCAAAGAAAGCAGCAGTATCAACATCACAGAACAAGTGGCATGAAACAAATATGGGTGCCAAAAGGACAGCAACCACAGGCTATTGGCAATACTACAGACGAGAGCAGGACAAAGTTTCAACAGAAGCAGAGTCAACAGCCAAAGTCCCCTCGATCTTCTTCCCCAAGTACAAATACTCGATAGATTTGGATCCCCAAGAAGTATCTTATCAATCGACCCACACCCATGCAGATTTGGGTTCCCAAACAATGTATTATAGCCCCACCCTCAAGCCATGTAATATATACCCCTCCGAAATCTTTTCATCCTTCAATACCACCAAACCCGATACCACTTTTTGTCCCTCAGGAGAAACATACCACCCACTCCAAGACTCTTAGGAAATGGATACCGAAACGTATCCAGACGTCTTCTTGTACCCCATTATCTAACAATTCTCCCACCCCGTTTAAACTCCACCCTTGTACTAATTCACCTTCAACCAAACCTTGTATAAATTCATACACCCAAACCCCACATCATGCATAATAAAAGCTCATCAAGAAATGTATGCATAATCTGAACCATGTAGGCGTCTAGAGACCTGCATTAGTTTTGCAAATAATCATTGCATCAATCACTTCACGACATTTGGCTACACGGGTTACATATCGGTTATGGAAAGGGATTGCGGTCTCACCTTAATGGGATCATAATTAATTTCCATACTAATGTGTTAATCTTTTGTAGCAGATCTTTTCCATTTAGCTCATCAGTCATCATGCAAACCGAAGCAGGACCATCAGAGGCTGGCCCCAGTGCACCGATGGCCACTATTGGAGAATTACTAGCGGAATCTTATCCTACGATGCAACCACCAGAGTTTCAAGGTTTTCCAGGACCCATGCCAATCGACGATCCTCCTAGAGGATATACTGAGAAGATTCATCGTAATTCTCACTGGTTTCAAGGCCTAGCAGGACCATTAGCAGAAGCTGATTTCATATTTGAGGCCAATTTGGCATTTGATCTTCGCACATGGACCAAGTACCAGTTCTTTTCAAGAGAATTTGAAGGACTGCAGAATACACAAGATTTAACGCACGTTTGGGCACGAGCGGGATTTACAGAATACTTTAGTGACCCTCTGCCTAAACCCGATTTTTACAGATGCTTTTACTTGGTAACCACCTTAACAGCTTCAGAGAACAACGATCTACCCGGCACATTCATGTTACCATCCTTGGTAAATGATCCTCCATTCAGAAGGTTTTATTTGTCTAAAGATTTAATTCGCGCAGCTCTAAAAATACATGGAACACACACTCCAACGGAGAAAGAACGGCTAGTCCCAGAGCAGATGAAACGTGGTGACGTAACTAAGTGGGAGGATATTTCTGCTATAACGCATGAGCTCTCTAAACCATTACGGATATGCATGCAGCACTTTGCTTTCCCAGCTCAGGATCGTTTTACCATGCCCCACAAAAGAATCTGGTTTGGATTATACTTAGCATGTACTGGACCTCAAACGGTTGATCTAGCTAGCTGGATAATTGATCAGCTCTATTTGGCACAACATCGATGGGAGCGAAAGAAGGTAATCAATGGGTGCTGCGCCCTCACCAGGATCATATATATGTGCTTGGCGTATGACTTACCAATTGAGCGCGCCATGACTAGTGAGGAACTGAAAGCATTTAAAGGCACCACTAGGAAGGCTAGAAAGTCTAGCAAAGGCAGAGCCGGAAAGCGGATGAGAGGTACTATCCCGTGCCTACAAGTCCCAGAATCACCCTCGCCACAACCATCTCCAGAGCAGTCACCAACAGCAGCCACTCCCACGGTACCACCAATTCGTATACGGTTATCAAGACCAGTTACGCCGGAGGGCACCACCAGTACTGTTGCACCTCAAACAGCCACAACCACAGAACCTATCACCACAGCAGCTGAACTTCCCACCACTATTGGTGCGGAAGCTTTCTCTTTTCCAATACCGCATTTAGAACCAGGACAAGCAGAGCCACTGGACCAAACTTTTGATTTTGAGATGCCTGATGCATTCTCCAATGAGTTCCAGTTTTCAGAAGGACAAATGTTTTCTCAAGAATTTGAAAGGCCTAGCTACCCTACCACACCCAGGGATCAGCCACAAGGACAGATCGTGTCCAGCTCTGATGACGAAAGAACAACAAGCGATGACGACGAAGGAGACGACGAAGCTAGCCAGGGAACACATTAATCCCAAGAGCATGAACAGACAGATGGCCAAGGCCAACAAACAGACACACATGGTGATACAAGTACCCATGAAGATGGAACTTACGAGGCAGCAGCTTACACACTAGCTATTAAGAAGTTGTATAGAACTATGGAAAAAGTTTGGGCACGCAAAAAGCTGACAGAGGAAGAGAGTCAAACAATAATAGAACAAGAACTTGTCACAGGCGGATTCGAAGACGCATACATCAAAGGATTCCGCGAGTTAGTCAAATCAGTAGGCTCCAACGAAGCACTCAGGTACTTGCAAAGAAAGCCACTACCACAGTTTGACCCCCGTAGAGTACGACTACTTTCAAAGCCCGGCGAATACATTCGTGTACCAACCGGAGCACAATCTTCAGAACAAGCCAGGGAGGCACGCCTCGTCCCCGAAAGTTTGTTGGCTGTAGAAACCATCTTTGTAGATTCCCCACCCCGCGCTACAGCTGTACAAACCTCAGTAGCACCGACCACCCCAACCGCTCCTCTCTCACCGCCCGTCCATCCAGCCTCCCCTCTTCACCCTCCTTCCCCCAGACCAACATCTTCATTCGCCGGTGGTGTGGCAGAAATTGTCTTTACGACCACTAAACCCCACAATTCCTGCGCCCATTAGCCCTAGTCTACCCCCTCCCACTCCCACCTTTCTACCCAACCCATTCCTTCATCAATCCTTTCCATCTTTCCCCACAACTCCAAGACCCCTTTTCCCATTCCCCCCGCCCTTAACCTTCTCCCCCGTCTCACCTCCCCGACCCACTGTAACCCCTCTTTCCCCTTTCTACCAAGCTGCTCCAGCCAGCCCCCCTGTAAATTACCCCTCAACCTTTGTAAATCCCGTATTTACACCAACACGAGCACCCACGATCACACCCATATTCACGGTCACCACACTAGACACGTCCACTGACATGGACATCTCACCACCCACAGCACCATCACTCACTTCACTCACGGCACAAACATTTTTAAGCACATCACAATTTTCAACAATCACTACATCATCCACCTTCCCATCCCCATTCCCCGTTCCCGTTGCATCTACACCAACTGCATCTTCATTTAGCACCCCGTTAATACTATCACCCACTGTAGATAATGCATTCCGACAGATGTTCATGTGTATGACGCAAGTAAGAGATGAGTTCACATCTCTTGGTGATAATTATCAGCAGCTGCAAAGGACAACCAATGACTTACAGTCGCAGCTTAATTTATTGTCTATTGAGAATGCCTCTCTGAACACCCGCTACCAGGAATTACGCGAGGCTTATCATAAATTGGAACTAGAAAGCGAAGAAAAGACCAAGGAAGCCACTGCTGACCTGGATAATTTATTAAGAGCCCAGACAGTCCGCAATGCAACGCTAATACGAAACATGGGCTTACTACGAAGACACCTAGCAGCCACCAAGGAAGAAAACCAGCGCTTACAGGATCAAAACCGAGAAAACTTAGAAGCAGCGCTCGACCACCCAGACCAACCACTCAGTCCTAGCAGGTTCAAAGCCATTCCCTCAGACTCGATGAGGATGCTGCTAGAAGATCATGTACGATTGCTAGATGAATACGACCGCATGAACGAGGAGTTACAGACTCTCAAAGAAGATCACAAATTACTCCAGTTACGAGAACCGGCACCCCAAGACATACCAGCACCTGTGGACCCCTCTCCTGACCTCCTAGAGGAACTCAACTCATTACGGGCCCAGGTATCGCCCCTTGAATCAAGGATTGCAGTATATGAAGTGCCATCAAGGCCAGATTCCCCACCTGAGCTTCCAGCTGAGGAAGAAACGGTCACCATCCCGGTGGAGGAAACGTTTGAAGAAGCGTACGAGCCACAACCCATCCCAGGCGGACGCGTCACGGCCGAAGGCCAGATGACGTACGAACTTCCGACCCCCGAGTGGATGAAGACTATTGAGGAACTTGGAACAACGCACTCAGTGAGAGTAGAGGCACAATTACATGCCATGGCGATGATAGAAGAAAAGATATTACAGTCTCCATTCTTTGCTCATTTGGCCCTGCGACGATACATATCTGGGCACGAGCTACAGTATAAACCGTATTTCGTGTTAATGGCCGAATACCAGTTAGCCATTGAGAAAGAGACAGGTAAGAAACCATCGCATGCAACTCAATTCGAGGCGGTTGATCTACCACCAGATGCACAGAAAGGAAGGATCTATCAACCAGAGTGGCGAAAAATTTTACTACAGCAGTATCCAGAGATGATGAGTACATGGGTAAAGGCACCTTTGCATTTGAAGTACAACCCGTGTTGGGGACCAGTGCCACGACGCCGCTCCTGGACTGCCTTTGCTATTAAGGTACAAAACAATAAGCAGTGCCAAGACTGGTTGAATTACCCCTATTTTAAGCCACCCATTGAGTTACCAACTGTTGACTACATGATGGCTACAATTCGCCACTGGCTCCCTAGATTAAAGCATATGGACAATATAGCGGCGCATATGACTGTCAAAATCTTTGACATGATGCAAATGATTTTTAAAGTCTTCCGACGCGTCAAGGCACCACATGTCAACACCCCGGGCTTTGAGCATGGCAATTTTGACCTGGTATATGATATGAGTACAACGCCATCGCTACGGGTGTGTTATGCCTGGCACTGCAGAATAAAGTACCTACCGGCGTGCTACATGCAGACATTCGAAGAGATGTTCACAACCGGCTTCTGGGAATACCATTCAGAGGTATTCATAAGCAGGCCTACACATTTATTACACTTATTTGCCTGTGAACGAATGGTCTATTCCACACATTATCAGCTCCCGCCACCGGAAGAACCGCAACCAATCGACTGGGAGAAACTCGAGGCAGATCTGGCCCGAGGCATTCGTATCTCCGAGCACACCCTCGCTCAAGACCTCCTACAGAACTATATCCGGCAGACCTCACAGCAAGGTTCTTTTAGGGACGACAGAAGCGAGAGGGAGGGGGGTGTTGGAAGCAGCCAGAGGCACAGACGACACGGAAGCATGTAACGACGGAGCAGGGAGCCAGTCGAATCTTTTTTCAAAGAATTATGTTTTCAGATACTTTCCAAAAACCTCCAACAGTGATTTTTATCACTATTGTAACATATGTAACATAGAAAACCCCATTTTGTAATCCATAGCTCCATTTTGTGCAAGCCGAGGAGTCCTCGAGCTTGAGGAGCTTAGGTAGAACAAGCGTATCAATTTTCGTTATTTTTAGACATCGTTTACCCTTCCAAATAGCATCTAAGACCTAATTTTTAACTATGCCGGTCACTAGATGTGAAACCGGTCAAAACTAGTCTAGAAACTATAAAAAGAGCTAGAGAGCTCATTTTTGAGGTTGGTTAGTGTTGGCTAGTGTGAGCTTAGAGCTATTTTGAGCTTGTAATAGTGTTCTTGAGTAATAGAGCTAATTTCCCACCTTCCATTGTGTCTTGCTTGTCTCTTCGTAGTGTGTGTGCATGTGTGTGTGCATTTCTATGCTTCTCACCTTCACTCTCACTTCATCTCACCTTCACGATCTTCATATCACTCCTATCTCTTCCGCGGATTGACATTAAGGAGGTGGAGCTTCTTAACGTGGTTCTCACCATTGTGCTAGAGCAACATGTAGCTCCTTCCCTTAGCAATCCTATGGTCTAAATCCATAAGGATTAGGTGTAGGGATCCTGTTACTATTGAAATTGCCTTATGTATGATACTATGATGGTACTAAGTCCATCAAATAGATGCTTAGAAGCATGCTCACACCTTAGTGATGTTTCCAAAAAGGGCATGTTACCATGCCATAGCATTCTTACCTAAAGGCAAGTGCGTATATAACGCCATGAGAGGGGAAAATTTTCGACAGCATTTCCCCAGGAAATGGAATCCCAAAGAAAATTATAACCAATAACTCAGTGGCATATAGGCCACCCAATAACATAGGGCTTGACAGGCCCATGGCATGCATGCCATAAACTCATATATGGACTCCATAACCTGCAAAACATAAAAACAAATGCTAGCAACCATTCTCTGTGTTGCATAGCCATTATGCAATCCTCTTTCCTGCGAACAATCAAAAAGTATACTTCTTGCCTGTCGATCCATACTTTAAGAATGTAAATAATGATCAACATTTGATGTATGCAATCCAATTTATGCATGTACATAGAGAACATGCCATAACATAAAGTAAAATGACTGAAGCATAAAGCATACGTCCCTGAGTAGTTTGGTTTTGGAATTGCATGCATCCAATCGTTCTCAACAAGCTTCGAGACCTCTGCACCTTCCTCCTCAGGTCCTAAAATAAACTTTGAAGTGTCCGAAAACATCGGAGCACTCCTCAAACCATAAAGCATGGTCAGGTGATTACAAAAATAATGCAAATTTAGTCGAAAAATGCATTAATAATCCTTCTTTAGACCTGCAAAAAGAACTTTAGGACCTGCAAATGTTCATAAACTGAAATATATATCATGTGCAAAGAGATCGAAGTGAAATTACTCAAATCACCTTCCTAGTTTGTAAGATATGGCTCCCGGAAGGTAGTCACAAAAAACTATTCAGACTTTGGAGAGCTGTACAAACCTGCAAAAATACTTATTTTCTAAAATTTTCTTTTTATAAATTGAAAGTAGACCTTGTGCTCTTTGAAATGAGCACGTCCAATTTGGAGTTTTCCAGCCCAAAATATAGCCATTCCAAGTGGGACATGTCAAACTAGTGGACTGTTGGAGGGGCTGGAAAAAATGAGAAAAAGTGATTTTTGGGGGCCCCATAGCATTCTTCCATCAAGCAAATGCTAAAATTCTCTCCATAACCTCAGAGAGTGGTATTAAAAGATGCTTGGGCCTATTTTATCCTTTCCAAATCCTTCCTTCGTGCATGCTAATTCGCTCCCCAAAAGAGGCCTAAATCAAGATTTTTACTTTCATGTAAAACTTAAATGGGAGTTCTTAGCAAATTTCTAATCCACTCTAAATATGGATTTCTCTTGGATTTTACACAATAATCAATGAGAATTCTCTTAAATGATCTTTATTCTTACTCCCAGAAGTGGACTTTGGCAAAAGTTAACATCTAATTTTTTTCCAAAAAGTGCGGGAAGGGGGTTTTTGAGGAATTAAAATTCCTCCTTAACTTATCATTTTGATGAATCTAATGATTCGCCTACGAAGTCCATACACCATACTCTCAGTATATATACTTTTTCCCATCCATCCATAGCTAGTGCACCTCTTTTTCCCTCTTCCAAAATGGGAATTTCTTAGATTTAGGTGTTGAAATTTTTTCTCAAATTGTGATGGAAGGGGGTTTTGTGGAGCTCCAAACTCCCATCATACTGAGGTATTTTTGGGATTTATTAATCTTATATGGAAGTCCATACACTATACTCATGTGTGCATGGTTTTTTCCATAAATCCGTGAAAAATCTCGCTTCATTTCCCTTTCCCAAAATGGCTATTTATCAAAAATAGCCCCTGAAATTTATGTAAAAATCATAAAAATAGGCTACTTTGGAGGTGCCTAAAGCTTAGTCTTTATTGTATTTTGAGGGAATCTTTGACTCTAGGTGAAAATACATATCTCATACTCTCCATACATGTGATTTCCCTCCAAGATCTTGGCCCCCTAATGCCTTCATAGCTTCTCACAAATGCAGACCCTTTCAAAATTAAAATAATAATACATGTGATTACCGTGAAGCTCCATGCTCTTTCAATTTGGAACCACGGTACGGAAAAAACTCATGGAAGGGATGTTCTTCGTTCACGGATTCTCCCGTACAACATGTGCATCCCATCTCTCTTTTCTGTGTTCTCGATCCCATTCGAAGTCGCTCTTTAACTCCTTCCCTTAGGACTTTGACGCTCCAAAACCAAAATACATAGCAAAAGAAGAATCCCTTTTTGTTCCAAAAAGGCTCGGCCACAAATGTCTGGAGATGGCCGAAAATATATGGCCTTTGTCTCCTTGGGAGTCGACGAACTTCACCTATGAATGCTTTGCCTTTTCTACGTTAAAGAACAATAGTTGGTCTTGCGTAGCTTCCACGTTGTCTACTTGAATGAGGAGTCTCGGATAGGCCATCCGTCTCCCTACTTATTGGCAGGGGTTCGATTCCCTCAAAGCACAGTAGCGTGGCTGTCGTTCCTCTGCTCTGATATCAGTATAACATCCTTTTACCTTCAAGCACATGAAGCTGTCGTCGACATACACACAGAGCTAATTCGGTTCGCTGCCAGCCATCGTTCGAGCCCTCCATCATAGAAGTTGTTTTTCTGGATAATAACTCACGTAAAAATATTCTCTTATGAGTTCTCTCTTTTAATCCTCATAAAATATCATACCTCATGAGTTCTTCTACCATATGATATTAAATCCAAATAGATGCCATGTGTCATGAGTGCCACCTCACCCAAGGAGGGGTGCATCCCTATTGTGACACAAGCATGCACACACATACACACACACGCACACAAGGTAAGAACAAAGAGAGGAACAATGGAGTTCTTTGTATTACTCAAAAAGTCTCTTACAATAGCTCAAAACTCTAACAAGCTAACCTAAAGAATGAGCTCTATAGCTCATTTTATAGTTTTCTACTAGCTTTTGGCCGTGTCCAGACCTAGTGTCCGACCTAGTTAAAAATTATGTTCCTATGCTATTTTGGCAGCCCAAACGAGCTCTAAAAATTTATGAAAATTGGTACATAGATAATTCTAATATCCTCAAGCTCGAGAACTCCTTGGCTTGCACAAAATGGAGTAGGAATAATGGAAAATGGTACAATTGTGTGAAGTGACTAAAATCACTGTTTGGGAAATATTTCTTCATGAAAAATTATGTGGCCTACTTGTCGGATCTGCGTTGATTGCTTTGTCTGCTTAATCCTTCTCTTTGCTCTTGCTCCCATTGTTGACTTTCCTGTCTCGTAAGGCCTTGACTGCCCTGGCTATTACCAACATCCCCCCTGTCACTCTAGCACAATGGCAGGTACCAACATGAGGAGATCCACCTCATAAATGTCAATCCGTGGAGACGTGAGGACTAGTATGAAAACTAGGAGCAAGTGAAGGCACAAGTGCATGAGTGAGAAGCACACAAACATGCACACACATACACACACACGCGCACACAAGGCAAGAACAAAGAGAGGAACAATGGAGTTCTTTGCATTAGTAAAAAAGTCTCTTACATAAGCTCAAATCACTAACAATTTAACCTAAAAAATGAGCTCTGTAGCTCTTTTTATAGTTTTTTGACTAGTTTTGACCTTGTCCAGACCTAGTGTCTCGCCTAGTTAAAAACTAGGTTCTAGAGCCTATTTGGGGGCTCAAACTCCACAAAAGGAAGTAAGCCCAAAGCTTTGCGGAAAGCTTCAAACTTCTCCCTAGGCAGAGCCTTTGTGAAAAGGTCTGCAATGTTCTCCTGCGTGGGCACATATGCCAAGATGATCTCCCCAGCAGAGAACCTCTCCCTGACATAGTGATAATGCACCTCAATGTGCTTAGTGCGAGCATGGAACACAGGGTTCCTCGCAACTGCCAATGCGCTCTGACTATCAGTGAAGATGGTGGTGGCAGAAGACTGGCCAACACCCAAATCAGCCATAAGGCGTTTGAGCTACACACACTCAATAGTCACTGTGAAAGCTGCCCTATACTTAGCCTCACAACTGGAAGTGGCCACAGTAGGCTGCTTCTTGCTCAACCAAGATATACATGAGCTACCAAGCATGAAGCAAAAACCACTGGTGGACACACAAGTGTCATAGCAACCAGCCCAATCTGAGTCAGAAAAAGCATGCAAATCTGGTGGTAGTGACCCCCCCTTGGGATAAAACAACCCAAGTAGCCAAGTACCACGCAAGTAGCGAAAGATGCGCTTAACCGCCTTCCAATGCGTGACTCCTGGTCAATGCATAAATGTGCTCATCTGTGAGACAACAAACTGAATATCTGGCCGAGTAATGCATAAGTAAATCAAACATCCAATAGCCTGCTGATAGAGAACAACATTAAATGCATCTCCAGCATCATGAAGACTCAATCGTAAACCTGTCTCCATAGGAGTGGCAATAGGCTTACAGTTTTCAAGGCCAAAACACTGCAATAATGTGTCAATATATTTTGTTTGACACAAAGCCATTCCACCATCAACTTGCATAAACTGAATGCCCAAATAGTGATGCAAATGCCCCAAATCAGACATCTCAAATGAGGCATGCAAATCAGCCTTGAAATCAGCAATATGCTTCTCAATAGGACCAGTCAGCAACATGTCATCAACATAGAGAACAATGATCAGAAGCACATCATTAGCACGCTTAACATATAAGGTGCTTTCAGTTGGACTGTTCTCAAAACCATGTGCAATCAGATAGGCATGTATCTTCTCATACCAAGCACGTGGTGCTTGCTTTAAACCATATAATGCCTTCTTTAACCTACACACCTGGTTTTCATGCCCTTTATGAAGAGGGTGTCTGCATAGGACCACAGACATCACTATGTACAAGCTGCAATTTCTGTGTAGCCCCAACTGAACCATCTTTTGGAAAGGAGGAATGCTGCATTTTGCCCAAAATACAGCCTTCACAAACATGTTTTCCAGGTGCCTCAAGTTTGGGCAAAGAGGACACCATTTCAGATTTCTGCAGGCGTAGCAAACTAGAAAAATTCAGATGACCAAAGCGTGCATGCCAAAGCTTTGCATCTGACATAGCCTGAGAATCATTTACTGCACATGCCAAATCATTTTTAGATCTTTCATAGTCTATGAGCTTATACAGCCCACGACATAAAATGCCAGAAGCAATAATAACATCGCCATTTGACAGATCATGAACTGTACATCTGTCATCAACAAATTTCACAACCAAGCCAATCTTGGCTAATGCAGAAACAGATAACACATTCTTCTTGATCCCTGGCACAAATAAAGCATATGACAAAGTGAAAGAACTACCATCAGCAGTAGTCAAAATGATCTTACCAACTCCCATAACAGGATAAGAGGAGTTTTTGGCACATGTAACAGTATTCCCTGTAGGGGCAGGCTCGAGTGAAGAGAAGAAACTGCGCTGCGAGGTAATATGTTTGGTTGCCCCACTGTCAAAATACCAAACATCTGAGTCTACTGCAGACATGCACTCATCATGAGAAGATGGGTCAAAACTGCAGACAGTAGTAAACACCAATCCTTCTTCTTGCACAAGATTTGCAGACTCTGTTTTCGGTGTAGAGGCCTCTACAACAACCATTCCAACCTCTTTCTTCTTTGCCTCTTTAGTAGCCAATTTTGGACAGTTGTTTATGATATGATCATTCCCTTTACAGTACTTACAAAATAATTTCTGCTTTTCTGATTTCTTCTCATCTTTATCTTCCTTCTTCGAATATGCAGAATTACCAGATTTCTGCTTACTAGTTGAAGAGCTCCATTTTCCTTTGCCCTTTTGACTAGCCAGGAAAGCTTGATCTACAACTCGCATAATGGACCTGTTTTGCCTGGACTGATCTTCCTGCAACAGAACAAAGACTAACTCCTCAAATGATAAGCCATTCGGATTGCCTTTCATCATCAACCAAAGAGTAGAAGCAAAACTCTGATATGAGTCGAGAAGACCATTCAGAACGGTCTGCACAAGTGAGCTATCTGGTATAACCTCATCAGTAGAAATCAACTGTTCCTTCAAGTCTTTGATCTTTGTTAGGAAACTGTCCATAGAATCACCTTCATTCATGTGCTCACTCTCCAACTATTTTTGGAGGTAAGCAACACGAGCCTCATTCCTAGCTTGGTACAATGTGGTAAGTGTATCCCAAGCATCCTTAGCTATTCTACAAGAGCGAATATGAGGAATAATGGCACGTTTGATAGATAAAGCTATCAATGCATGTGCCTGGGCATCTCTGCCATCCCAACGAATCTGCTCTGCAGTAGGTGCAGCAGAAACAACAACACGAATAGGAATCTGCGGAATATCATCTTCGACACCATCTTCATCAGCTCCAACACCTGTATTTGCAGTACCTGTTGTTACAGGTGTTACAGGACGTCTTTCAACACCCTGCACAATGTTCCACAATCCTTTTGCAACCAATACATGTCGCATCATGTTGGAAGCAGCCAGAGGCACAGACGACGCGGAAGCATGTAACGACGGAGCAGTGAGCCAGTGGAATCTTTTTTCAAAGAATCATGTTCTAAAAATACTTTTCAAAAACCTCCAACAGTGATTTTTATCACTATTGTAACATATGTAACATAGAAAACCCCATTTTGTAATCCATAGCTCCATTTTGTGCAAGCCGAGGAGTCCTCGAGCTTGAGGAGCTTAGGTAGAACAAGCGTATCAATTTTCGTTATTTTTAGACATCATTTACCCTTCCAAATAGCATCTAGGACCTAATTTTTAACTATGCCGGTCACTAGATGTGAAACCGGTCAAAACTAGTCTAGAAACTATAAAAAGAGCTAGAGAGCTCATTTTTGAGGTTAGCTTGTTTGAGGTTAGAGTTCTTTTGAGCTTGTAATAGTGTTCTTGAGTAATAGAGCTAATTTCCCACCTTCCATTGTGTCTTGCTTGTCTCTTCATTGTGTGTGTGTATGTGTGTGTGCATCTTGGTGCTTCTCACCTTCACTCTCACATCATCTCACATTCACGATCTTCATATCACTCCTATCTCTTCCACGGATTGACAATTAAGGAGGTGAAGCTTCTTAACGTGGTTCTCACCATTGTGCTAGAGCAACACCAAATTTGGCGCCGTTGCCGGGGATCGAGTCTATGACGAATGTGTGATGGTAAGAGTATAGCAAAAAGTGGCATTGAAGGTAAAAATTTCAGTTTTTGTTGTTGTTTTTACTTAGTTTTTAGTGTTTTTCACCTCCCCCACACTCCATCTTCATCACCGCATCATCATCTTCATCTCCAAAAAAATCAGAAAATTCACCATATCCACCCATTCTCCTCATTTCCCCTCATTTGTGCATGCGAGAGAGTGAGAGAGAGCTTTTGTGCTTGTGTGTACTTTTGTTTTCTTGAGTTTTCTTGCAGGTACAGAGCTCCAGTGCATCAGGAAAGCTTGGAAAAGGTAAAAACTTCAGTTTCTGTCAGAAATTTCCGACTGTGTCAGACCATCGCGATGGTCTGCAAAGTTCGGAATTTGAAGAAGGCGACCACACCAGCGTGTAGGCGACACCACCGCCTCTAGGAATCCACACTTGCATTTGGAAAAATCATATTTTGGTGGACCATCGCGACGGTCTCAGACCATCGCGATTGTGTCACACCATCGCGATTGGCTCACGCCATCGCGACAGCTCGGCCGGACCATCGCGACAGTCTCACGCCATCGCGACGGTTCATTTGGACCATCGCGACGGTTCGCGGACCATCGCAACTGTTCGGTTGACCCCACACCATCGCGATTGGCTCACGCCATCGCGCCGATGATGCCACGTGGCAAGCTAGACCATCGTGACGGTTCACCTTCACGCCATCGCGACGGTTCATTTTTTGGACCATCGCGACGACACCCTCACACCATCGCGACACTTCAAAAATTCGGACCATCGCGATTGGCTCACGCCATCGCGCCCAGACCATCGCGATTGGCTCAAGCCATCGCATCTGTGACCATCGCGATGGTTCACTTTGGACCATCGCGATTGTTCATGTTGACCGTTGACTCAAACCATCGCGACGGTTCACATTTACGCCATCGCGATTGTCCGCCTGATCGAGCCATCGCGATTGCTCACTTTTGGACCATCGCGACGGCTCGCACCTCACACCATCGCGACAACCCGAAATTTTGGACCATCACAATTGGCTCACGCCATCGCGTCCAGACCATCGCGATTGGCTCAAGCCATCGCATCTGTGACCATTGCGACGGTTCACTTTGGACCATCGCGATTGTTCACGTTGACCGTTGACTGACGCCATCGCGATTGTCCGCCTGATCGAGCCATCGCGATTGTCCACTTTCACGCCATCGCGATTGTCCACTTTCACGCCATCGCGATTGTCCACTTTCACGCCATCGCGACGGTTCACCCTCACGCCATCGCAACGGTCCCAGACCATCGCGATTGTCTCACACCATCGCGATTGTGCATCCCCATCGCAAATTTTAGGGTTTCATTTTTTGGCCAATTTTGGGGCTATTTTTGGGAAATTTTTGGGTGATTAGACTCATAGGAGACCCCTTAGCTCATATTTGGAGAAAAACCTGTTTGTGAGTTTTTACCCCCGAGGGCCTGAACGGTCATAACTTTTTCATCCGAAGTCCGTTTTTTGAGCTTACTAGCTCATTAGAAAGCCAGGTTTGCGATAAGCTATTTTTGAGGTTGACCTAGTTTGGGACTTGAAAGCCAGGGGGCAAACATTGAAAAGTTGGGCAAAAGGGAAGGGACTTAAAAGGTGTATATACTCAAGTGCTTGATCATCCAACTGTGAATTGGTCTAATATTGAATTTTTCCAAGTCTAGCAAGGGCAATCAAAGGCAACCAAGGCAAGGCTGTGAAGGGCATAAAGCTTGGGAAGCGCGGCTTCTTGGGCATCAGAGCAACCAGAAAAGCTGACTCGAGGTTGGAAGATTACTCAACCCCCTCAGTCAATTCTTAGCCTAGGATAAACGGTAGTATTGTGGATTTAAGACGATAGGAACGCCTCAAGTTCAAGAGAATTAAATTTGTCAAGTCCAAGACTAAAGATGGTGTGTGGCACGAAAACCTAAAGGAAAGAACCTAAGTCTGACGGAACGAGAACTCAAAATTATAACAGAAAGTCGAATTCCTGACGCATACATTAAGACAAGAATCTAAAGAAATCTAAAAAGAATCAAGACAGTAATAACAAAGAATCTGTGACGATCTGAGCGTGTACTGAGTGTGCAAGGAAGAAAATTAATGAACCTTAGATCGGGCAAACATATAGGCAAGTCAGACCGGCGAAGCCTTAGATCATCAGAGGCAAGTGTAAGAACTACTGCACGATCGTGGGCTCAACAATTGAACACTAGTTATCCCTACGAGAGCTCAGATACCAGCGAATCAGAAATGGCATTTAGCACAGAAAGACCAGAAGAAGGGTCGAATGTAGCCTATTTAGAAAAACCAGAAGGACCCTATAGAACACAACTAGAGTTTCTCCGAACCAACCGATTAGGTGCTCGCATCTATGAGGATGGTTTGCGAAGGCAAGTGGTGCAAATGCACAACCCCGATCAACCCATTGGATTGGAACGTCCAGTGGTGAAATTTGAGAGAGATGCGTACATAGACAAGGAAGGAACAATGTACATCTTAAGTACGCAGCCAAACAATACCAACGCGTTTGGCGTGATTCAACCAGAGACGGAAGCAAAATCTCAAGGAAAAGAACCATTAGAAGAGCCTAGAACACCTAGAGGGAAATCTGTACTGACACGAGTACTAATCCCGGATTGGATCCCTCAGGACAACAGAAGCATAGAGTTGTTTGTAAATAAAGAAACTGATGAAGCCTTTTGGAGATACAAGACAGAACTACTTAGTGAGGTAGGTATCATCACTATATACGAGTTCAAGGACCCGGATACACCTGGAAAGGTTGTATACCTGGATGAGACTTCAGAAAGAGTCTTTGTGGTGCCTGACCGCGCTAAAAACACATACACATGGAGAGGTGAATTGGTATTCCCTCCATCTAGAACGAACATGAATACAAGTCAACAAGGGGCAGGAACATCATCAGCCCATGGAAATCAAAGAGAGAAAAATAAAGAAAGACCCGAAGTAAGCTTCACTCATCCCATAGGGAGAGATAGAACAACCACGGACACTAATAGAGTAGATAGGCAAAGAGATCATGGAATACCAGATGGTAGAGATGATTTTCCTCTACCCAGACCACGTGAACATGCAAGAATGTTAAGACCCACTCAATTAGTAAAATCAATGAAAAATTATTTTGATGGGATAGGAGATCCCTATGACCATGTCGCAGAATTCAAGCAAGTACTAAGAGCAGAACAAGTCGAAGACATGTTCACGCAATACAACGCATTTGGACTGACGTTAAAGAACACCGCTTTAACTTGGTTCCAACCATTGCAACAAAGGAAATTTAGAGACATCCATCACTTTTTAGAGTCATTCATCACTGAATTCTCTAAAAGTGGGATTAGACATGACACGTCTTCGTTGATTCATAGCTTCAAACAGACCCCTCAGGAAACAGTCAGACTGGCAGGACGTAGGTTTAGACAATATGTTGAACGATGTCCAATGCAAGAGCTACCCTCACAAGCCAAGCAAGTGTCATTGTTTCTAGATGGCTTGTTGAGCTCTAAACTACGCTCCTATGTGTACCTAAAAGAACCCAGAATGCTAGAGCAATGTGTAAGAATTTGTATAGACATTGAGGACAACTTAGGAGACGAGTTGGAACTCTCAAAGGTCTATAAGGACTCAGACTGTTCATCTCTAGCATCCACAAAATTGTCTAGCTCAATAGAAGACCTAGCAGAAAAAGTGACCCAGAAATTAGGAGTTTCTAGCAAACCTAGGGTACTAATGAACAAGCGTTGTTACACCTGTGGTGGTGACCATATGGCAAATGTGTGCCCCAATGCACCACAACCACAAGCCAACCCTAATGGCCAATACTGTACAATTGAGAGAAGATACACGAATCATACGGCTCAGGACTGCCCATACAACAAGCAGACCGTGAGACAGAACTACCCGCAAGCATACCCACAGCCAGGTAGGTATCAAGGCCAATACAATGCTCAGCCTTATTACTATAGGCCTCCTCAGAACTACCCATACCAGGCTCAACAGAGACCTCAACCTGTCTTAGCTCAACAGTCACCCCCACCAGCGAATGTCATCTCAGTCAAATACGCTGCTGCAGAAGAGAACCTAAGTAGGGCCTTAGTGCCTTCACCTTTGATCACAGAGGGTGACCCGAATTCGAACAGTTTTGACTCCACTCATGTAGATAGTCCACCCGCATATTACACAAAGTCACCAGAACACGTAGAAACATATCATTATGATAGTCCACCAGTGGAACCTAGTTGGGAGCCCGACTACGCTCATGTGATGTACACAAACCCAAATCCACGGCCCCAAGTAAGACAACAGAGACCACAGGGCCCTAGAGGACCATGCTTTAGGTGCCAAGGAGACCATTTCATAAAGGATTGTCCACATCCCCCGATATCAGGACAGTCACAGTACTATAACATCCAAGGCTTTTGTGCTGATTGTGGCAAAGAGCACATAATCAAAGAATTTCCTAAGAACCCTGTCAATGCTTCGAATGTGACACCGATCAACGTGATAGGTATTGTAAATAACGCAGATGGATCCAACCCTACATACGTGCCTATCCAAGCTATCACAAGAGCCCAGGCGCTCTTACAGAACCAACAACTTAATCAGGAGAAAGTAGCTGGAAGTAGTGAAGTTGCAGAATCTAGCAGTAAAAAGACAAAATCTTGGAAAGATTCTAGAGAAAGAATTAAGAGAAAATGGAGTAAAAAGATAACTGATTTGGAAGGAAGTTTGAAGGAATCTAGAGCCAAAATCCTAGAATTGACTTCACAGGACTTGAATCAAGAGAATCCAGCTCAAAAATCAGGATCAGTTTTAGCGAAACCCATACCAGAAAATCTAGACATGATGTTTCGGGCATATCAGGCTAGATTAAAAGAGGGACCTCAGGTAGCTGAAATGAGCAAAAACTACCCTCGAGCTGATCTAGAAATTGAGAGACACATTAGGGGTACCTTAGATGGTGCATACCGCTCTTGCACACTCGTGAAGATCAGAGAGAAGATACGACAGATGCCCCCTCAATCAGGGAAACAAATGTATGTATTGGTATCAGAACCACAAGGCACCACATTTATTTCCACGATTTCCCATTCCCCCACCACCCACTTCACCCTTTTCAAGCACAGCATACACATTCCCATTCCCTTTTCCCTACCCCCCTGCATTCAACACCTTTCCCGCACCCACTCCTCTTAATAATGTATTTAATAATATGTACGAATGTATGACTCAACTACAACAGCATTACCAGCATCTAGATGCCCAGCATACAAGTTTGTTCAGAAATCATGAAACACTACAGGAGAGATTCATTAATTTAGAGAAGGAGAAGAGGCAGTTACAACAACAGTATAGTACATTGCAAGCACAACATGATCAGTTAATCGCCAATCCACCCCAGATGGATACTGAAGAAAAACAACAACTTGATGATCTGTTACACGCTCAAATAACGGAAAATCTCAAGCTTCGACTTAACCTCGTCTTACTACGCAAGCACATGTCTGCTGCACTCGAAGAAAATAAACGACTACAGAAACAGAACGAGCAGAACCTGGAAGCAGCAATGGAGGGTTCACCGCAAGAAATCGAACCAGAGAATTTCAAGGCCATCCCATCGGCAAATATGCAAATTGTATTGGAAACACACGCCGATCTCTTGGAAGCACATGTTGCCTTAGAAAGAGAGCGAGATGACCTATTAAAGCAACTGGCAGCCCAGCAAGATTCACCAAAAGAAGTTACAGCCGAAGTAGACACATCGGAAGAAGTCGCAGAACTCAGAGCACAACTGGCAAAATTACAAAATAAAGTTCTTCAATATGAGCGTCAACCCTCTCCCCTCGTGGAATCGGAACCTGAAGACTTAGTGTCAATTGAAGTGGAGGAGACTTCCTTATACATGAGTGCCAGCTCCTTGTTCACCGCATCACTCCCAGGGGGGATTTGTTGATATATTTAGGTAGTGATGTGTGTGAACACTCTAGGACCGCCGGGGCACTTTTTTCCCTCTTTAGGAGGTTTTTTTTCCCTGGCTTGTATATACGCCTATTGCCCTAATGGGCTACTTATCTTTGTACATTCTCTAGTAATACATACAGTCTTGTGTGTTGTGCTCCAAGCTTCTTCTTCTTCCTTGTGCTATTCGCGTGCTTCCGCAGACGTCTAACTCCAACAATTGGTATCAGAGCAGGTTGTCGCTTCTTCTAGGGCGCCGTCGACACTCCTCCGTTTGCAGTCTCAGATTCACACGAAATTTGGTGAGCATACTCAGGGTGTTTCCGAGATCAAAAGAGCTTTGCTGTGTGCTGCCGAAATCTCGATCTGAGCTCGTTTCGGCCTCCGAACGCACTATCGCAGTGCTTGTGCAGGCTATTTTGTCCTTTTGTGCCAAAGGTATATACCAGTTTTTGTTCGCCAGTTTAAGCGTCTCGAAGTCTCCTATAGGTCTAGCAGAACTCGTTTGGGTAGTTCCGTTCAACTTTTTGAGATATAGTCAATTTTCTACATCAAGGTATTTTAGTCACCGGCCATGGCTGAAAGCAGTGATGTATTCCGTATGTTGGCTGTTGAGGATAAGTTGGATGGTACCAACTATCCATTATGAGCTTATATGATGCTATAATGAAGAATTGTACATGGTCTTTATGTGACTTGCCTCCTGGCAAGAAGGCCATTGGCACTAAGTGGGTATACAAGCTGAAGCGTAAACCTGATGGTACAGTTGATAGGTATAAGGCTAGGCTTGTTGCAAAGGGTTATGCGCAAGAAAGAGGCATTGATTTTGATGAGACCTTTGCACCTACATGCCGTATGACTACTGTTCGGAGCATTTGTGCACTTGCAGCCCATCATGGTTGGAATGTACATCAGTTGGACATTAAAACAACATTTCTGAATGGTGACTTGCATGAAGAAGTGTATGTTTTTCAGCCCCGTGGCTTTGTGCAGAAAGGGCATGAAAACCAGGTGTGCAGGTTAAAGAAGGCGTTATATGGTTCAAAGCAAGCACCACGTGCTTGGTATGAGAAGATACATGCCTATCTGATTGCACATGGTTTTGAGAACAGTCCAACTGAAAGCACCTTATATGTTAAGCGTGCTAATGATGTGCTTCTGATCATTGTTGTCTATGTAGACGACATGCTGCTCATTGTTCCTATTGAGAAGCATATTGCTGATTTCAAGGCTGATTTGCATGCCTCATTTGAGATGTCTGATTTGGGGCATTTGCATCACTATTTGGGCATTCAGTTTATGCAAGTTGATGGTGGAATGGCTTTGTGTCAAACAAAATATATTGACACATTATTGCAGCGTTTTGGCCTTGAAGACTGTAAGCCTATTGCCACTCCTATGGAGACAGGTTTACGATTGAGTCTTCATGATGCTGGAGATCCATTTGATGCTATTCTCTATCAGCAGACTGTTGGATGCTTGATTTACTTATGCATTACTCGGCCAGATATTCAGTTTGTTGTCTCACAGATGAGCAGGTTTATGCATTGCCCAAGAGTCACGCATTGGAAGGCGGTTAAGCGCATCTTTCGCTACTTGACTGGTACTCAGCTACTTGGGTTGTTTTATCCCAAGGGGGGATCACTACCGCCAGATTTGCATGCTTTTTTTGACTCAGATTGGGCTGGTTGCTATGACACTTGTGTGTCCACCAGTGGCTTTTGCTTCATGCTTGGTAGCTCATGTATATCTTGGTTGAGCAAGAAGCAGCCTACTGTGGCCACTTCCAGTTGTGAGGCTGAGTATAGGGCAGCTTTCACAGCGACTGTTGAGTGTGTGTGGCTCAGACGCCTTATGGCTGATTTGGGTGTTGGCCAGTCTTCTGCCACCACCATCTTCACTAACAGTCAGAGCGCATTGGCAGTTGCGAGGAACCCTGTGTTCCATGATCGCACTAAGCACATTGAGGTGCATTATCACTATGTCAGGGAGAGGTTCTCTACTGGGGAGATCAGCTTGGCATATGTGCCCACGCAGGAGAACATTGCAGACCTTTTCACGAAGGCTCTGCCTAGGGAGAAGTTTGAAGCTTTCCGCAAAGCTTTGGGCTTACTTCCTTTTGTGGAGTGATTTCCACATAGCTTGGCACTTCCTTATACATGAGTGCCAGCTCCTTGTTCATCGCATCACTCCCAGGGGGGATTTGTTGATATATTTAGGTAGTGATGTGTGTGAACACTCTAGGACCGCCGGGGCACTTTTCCCTCTTTAGGAGGTTTTTTTCCCCCGGCTTGTATATACGCCTATTTCCCTAATGGGCTACTTATCTTTGTACATTCTCTAGTAATACATACAGTCTTGTGTGTTGTGCTCCAAGCTTCTTCTTCTTCTTCCTTGTGTTGTTCGCGTGCTTCCGTAGACGTCTAACTCCAACAGTGGAACCGGAACCTGAAGACTTAGTGCCAATTGAAGTGGAGGAGACTTTTGAAGACCCATATGTTCCCATGCCAACACCTAGAGGTAAGCAAACAGAAGAAGGAATGGACACAATTGAGATCGAAGCCCCTGAATGGATGCAGAGGTTAGAGAAGGTGGCTACAACCCACGATGAGAGGGTGGCAGTACAGATACAGTCAATGTCCCGATTGGAAGAAATGGTCATCAAATCTGATTACTTCAGAAACCTCTCCCATCATAGGTGGATTGGCACGTCCGATGATTTGTATGTTCCATTCTGTGTCTTAATGGCAGATTATAATGCTGAAATCAAGCAGCGCACAAGAAAAGAACCAACCTCGGTGACACAGTTTGCACCAGAAGACATCCCTGCAAGTGCCATGCATGGGAATATATTTCAACCTACCTGGAGGATCCGTCTGCTTGAAATGTACCTTGAGATGGTACACACTTGGAATAACATGCCATTATACATCAAGTATAATCCATGCTACTGCCTTGTCTTTCGAAGAAGGTCTTGGCCAGAGTACACCAAAACAGTTTTGACGGTTAAAGGGTGTGAAAAGTGGTTAAATTATGTGTACCTAGCACCCCCTCATGGCCAACCCACAGTCAACTACATGATTTCAACCATCCGACACTGGGTGGTCAAATTCAAGGATATACCAGATGTCATGGCATAGATGTGCCTCAAAATCTTTGAGCTAATGCTGGTGACATTCAGGACCTTTAAGAATATCAAGGAACCTCATCTTTTGGCTCTCGGATTTAATGAAGGAAATCAAGACCTTGTTTATGATATGAGCACCACACCGTCTATCAATGTCATCTATGCATGGCATGCTCGTATCAACTATCTACCAGCCTGCTTCAAGCAAACGTTAGAGGAAATGTTTACCACTGGGTTCTGGGAATATCATTCAGAGATATTCATTCCCAGACCATCTCATTTATTACACTTATTTGCTGTGGAACAGGCTCTACATTCAGAAAAGTTACGTATTCCACATCCGAAAGTTCCTGGGCCAGTAGACTAGGATGCACTGCTCACCAACTTGGCAAAAGGACGGAGATTATCAGAACATCACTTGGCAACCGATGTCGTGAATTACTATATCCAACGATCCACTCAACAAGGGTCTGTCAGAGACGACAGACGCGAGAGAGGGGGGGGGTGTTGGCAGTAGTCAAGGTACCCAAGGACTCAGAAGACAAGGAAGTCAAAGAAGGGATTCAGAGCAAAGAGAAAGCACCAGCAAACAAAGTAGTCAATGAAGATCTGGCAAGTAGGCCGTCCAAATTTTTTCCATGAAGTAATACTTCCTAAATAGTGAATTTAGTCACTCTACATCATTGTGAATACCATTTCACCTTTTTGTAACTCCATTTTTTGCAAGCCGAGGAATCCTCGAGCTTGAGGAGTATTAGAAGTAGCATCGTACCAATTTTCATGATTTTTAGACTCCGTTTGAGCCTCCAAAGAGGCCCTAGAACCTAATTTTTAACTAGGCCGGACACTAGGTCTGGACAGGGCCAAAAGCTAGTCAAAAACTATAAATAGAGCTAGAGAGCTCATTTTTGAGGTTAGCTTGTAATAGAGTTGAACTTGTATGAGCATTTTGGAAGTAATCTAAAAGAACTCCATTGTCTTTCTCTTTGTCTTGTCGTGTGTGCGCGTGTGTGTGTATGTGTGTGCATGTTGGTGTGCTTCTCACTCACGCACTTGTGCCTTCACTTGCTCGAGGTCATCATACCATCCTCACATCTTCCCGAATTGACAGTAAAGGAGGTGCTACTCATCTTTAAGCTACAAGTACCATCCAACTTATCCTCAATAGCCAACATACGGAATACATCACTGCTTTGAGCCATGGACAATGACTAAAATGCCATGATGCAAAAAAATGGTTGTATGTGAAAAAGTTGAACAGAACTACCCTTTTAAGTTTTGCTAAACTTGTAGAAGACTTCGAGGAGCTTATATTGGTAAATTGAAACTTGTACATATCTTTGGCACAAGAAGACAAAATCTCTTGCACAAGTGCTATGATAGTGATTCAGAGGCCAAAAAATCCTAATCGCCTTGAGTATGCTCACCAATTTTCGTGCTACTCTAAGACTGTGATCGGAGGGGTTTCAATGATGCCCTAGATGAAGCGACGACTTGCTCTTATATGAATTGTTGGATTTTGAGGTCTGCGAAAGCACACGAACAACACAAGGAAGAAGAAGAAGCTTGGAGCACAAGACACAATACTGAATGTATTACCAAGAGAATGTACAAAGATAAGTGACCCATAAGGGTTATGAGTGCCAAGGGAAAAACTCTTAAAGAGGGAAAAAAGTGCCCCGGTGGTCCCAGTGTGTTCACACACATCACTACCTAAATATCTCAATAGTATTGGTCTCATACAATGTGACCAAACTCTTCCAAGCCTCTTTCAGAGTCTTGGCATCTTGTATGTGCAAAATCCACCTATCATGTATGCTAACAGATAGCCAATACATTACATTTCATGCTCCTAGATTCCATTCTTCATATGCTCTTAACTAGTATGCACTCTGATTCCTCTCTAGTAATTGTAGAGCATTTTCATTCTCTCCTTCAATGTACTTCCAGTAGCCTTTTCCCATCAGGAAATTTGTCATTTTGAATCTCCAAGCATGGAAGTTGTTCTTGTCCATCTTACTGATCATAAGTTGATTCATTCCATCAACACTTGCCATTTTTGTAGCAATTCACAACACTACAAAAACACTAGAAGTGGTAGCTCTGCTTGAATACTATCACACTATGACCTGACAATTTGATCTCATAAAAACATAGTTTTCATGTATCAACAGTATATAGAATTGCTTGAATTCTTGGATTTGGAATATTTGAGTGTTTCTAAATAGAATGCAAGTTACAATTTTGCAAACTAACTTGATTTTTGCATGGGCCCCTTCTTGGGGGCTCAAAACAAAGGTTGAGATGGCTCTGAAACTAAAATTTGAGAAAAACAAGTGACTTTAAAGGGCTAACTTCTCAAAAATATTTTGATGCCTTCAATCTTCACACCGATTTTTGTAGCAATCTGAGGTCGTTTGTGAATCGTGCTTTCTCCATGCCTTCTCACATACTCTTCACTGTCGGCCTTCTCCATGAGCTCTCTACAGCCACACTTGCTCTAATACCATGTCAGGAGGAAGGAGATAAGGAAGAGAGCTCACTCACACTCTCTCACACTCAAAGAGGAGCACACACACATTGAAACAAGGAAGAATGCTCTTCTCCTTCTTCTTCTTCTTCTTCTTCTTCTTCTTCTTCTTCTTCTTCTTCTTCTTCTTCTTCTTCTTCTTCTTCTCCTTCTATTACATAAAAAGAATATTTAAGAATGACCTAATACAACAATACAACTAGACTTAGTGTGATATATAAAGAATAGTACATAAAGAAAAACCTAATGTCTAGAATGAGTGAGTTGGCAAGAAACAAGTGTTCCATCACCCGTTGTCGGAAAGAGTTTGTTACTCTTAAAATATTACTAAAATTAAAAGATTAACTGATTGGAATAAGTTTGATTAAATTATGATAATTTTGGCTAATGTTTGATTTTAATTTTTGCAGGATAAGAAGTTTGATGATTAATACCAAGATGAGAAGCATTTATCAAGGTGTTTTCTAATATAATTATGGGTATAGATGAAAAAGCAAGAGTTAGTCAAGGGTTTATCTAAATTTTGAAAGATAATTCAAGGGTATTTAAGGGTTAAATGTAGGTTTTGAACATGTTTTATAGGGTTCAAGCTTAATTTCAAGGTTAATTAAGGGTTAATTAATAAATCTAGAGGGTTATGGAAGGTTAGAAGATTAGTTTATGGGTTAGTTGGGGTTAAAAATCATGGTTTGGAGTTAGTTGAAGGGTAAACCTATGGTTAAGAGATTAATTAAGTAGGTTTTAGTCTATAAATGAGTTAATAAATAGGGTAAATATAATAAATAAAAGCAAATATTTTAATTACAAATGGTTAATTAAATATATTAATTACTAATTGTCATTTTTTTAACACTAAGGTTATGGATATAATTAAATTTATTGATGGGTTTAATTTAATTTAATCTAAAGGGTTGTATTTATTCTAAAGTGATTAATTAAATAAAAAGGAATTGAAGGGTTGAATTTATTAAAGTCTAAATGGAAGGCTTAGTGAATATTTAATTTGAGTGGTTGAGTGTATTTTTGAGAAAAGAACTAGAAGAAAATTCCCACGCCTTTTTTTTAGTTGGAGTGTTGTTGAGTTGAAGAGGAGTAAATGTAGGCTGCATGGATCGGTTATCTTAGGGAAAATGTGGGCTATGGTGGGCTACTCTCATCTATATAAAGAGGGGAGTCGTATTCACAAACTCATGTGATTTTTTCAGGTACTCTATTTTTCCTTTGCTCTGGACTATAGTCATTTGTGCACACATTTCCATGACTGTCTTCTAGCAGGAGGGGAGAGAAGTCCATCTCTCTTACTTTTGTCATTCATTCATTGTAGAGCAAATTTTTTTGCTTTGGAAAATAGTTGACGCAGAGACAAGGGGGGGGCGTTTTGTTTTTTTCCTTCAATTTATTGCCTCCTTTTTCTTTTTCCTTTTCCCTTCCATTTTTTTCTTCTTTTTTTTCCCTTCTTTCTGTCCTTTTCTTCCATTCTTCTCCCTTTTCTTTAATAATTCCTTTTCCCTCTCTTCTCTTTCTCCCTCTCTTCTCTTTCTCCCTCTCTTCTCTGCCGACGGCGCAGCAGCGTTGCGCGCGCAGCAGAGAAAGAGAGAGAGAGAGAGAGAGAGAGAGAGAGAGAGAGAGAGAGAGAGAGAGAGAGAGAGAGAGAGCATTGGATGGTTTTTTTTATTATTTATTTTTTCTATTTATTTTTTATTTTTCTTATTTAAACTCCTTTCTTCCCCTCTCCCTACAGCCGGGGGGTCTGTCCGACAGCAGGAGAGAGAGAGAGAGAGAGAGAGAGAGAGAAAGAGAGAGCATTGGATGGTTTTTTTTTATCATTTATTTTTTTCTATTTATTTTTTATTTTTCTTATTTAAACTCCTTTCTTCCCCTCTCCCTATAGCCGGTGGGTCTATCCGACATAAGAAGAGAGAGAGAGAGAGAGAGAGAGAGAGAGAGAGTAGGATAAAGTTTTTTGTTTTATTATATCTATTAATTGTTTTTTTCCTATTTTCTTATTTAATTTCTTCTCTTCCCCTTTCCCTGCAGTCAACGAATGCACAGAGAGAGAGAGAGAAAGATAGAGAGAGGAAGAGAGAGAGTGAGGTTTATTTAAATTTTGTTTCCTTTTTTATTTATGTTAGTAGTTATATTTTATTTATTTTCTTTTATTATATTATGTTTGTAAATACTCTATGTTTACTTAATATATATATTATATGGTTATTTTATATATTAAAATAAATAATATTTATTAAATTTATACTAGAGTTATATGATTTAAATATTTAATTATGAAAAAGTATATGTATTTATGTATGAGAATATATATGTATTTATGTATATGTATTTTTACATGTATGTGAATATATATGTCTTAATATATGTCTATGTGTTAATATATTCATTTGTTTTAATACAAGTATATGTATTTATGTATGTATGTGTGTGTGTTAAAGTGTTTTAGCTTAGGTTCATTATATTTTAATGTTATTATGTCATGCATATGCATAGAGTATGTTTTGTTTGAGATGAATGACATGAATGGTATGAAATGGAAGGTATGAAGGATGTATGTGTGTGTTTATTTATCTAAATTGAGTTCATATATATGATTTGAATTCCTAAACTTCTTTTATTAGCTTTAACCCTTATCTTTCTCACAGATTCCATTATTTTATCTAAACTTCTCCTTATCCATTCACTTATCCTTTCCTTTTCTTACCCTTTAGCCAAGCTTCTTCAACCCTTAGCTTGATAGAAGCTTATTGGAAATGCATTACATTTAGTAAATGGTTGTATCTGTGTTAGATGTTAGTACATGAATCCATGTTAGATGTTAGTGCATGTACCCTTGTTGAATGTTAGACATGTTAGTTAATGTATGCATGTTAGATATTAGGTAATGCATGTTAGATGTTAGACCTTAGGTAGTGCATGTTAGATGTTAGGAAATGCATGTAAATGTTAGGTATGTTAATGAATGTTAGATGTATGTTAGTGAATGTTATTTATGTAAATGTATGCATAGTTAAAGCATGTATCTTAGATATTAGTGCTTGCATGTTGTATGTTAGTGAATGTTGTTATGCATGCATGTGTGCCAGTGCATGTGCATGTATGCATGTGTATATGTTAGTGCATGCATGTTCATATGTGTATGTTAGTGCATGCTTGTTCATATAAGTATGCTAGTACATGTAAGTTCATGATAGGAATGGTATGTATGTATGTTAGTGTATGTTATGTCATACATGTATGTTTGCATGTGCATGTATGCATGTGATGTATGTTAGCATATGTAATATGTATGAATATGTAAAAGTGTATGAAGCTATGTATATATATGAATTATTTTATGTATGCTTAAAGTAATATATGAAAGTAATTTTTTATTGCCATGTGTATGTTAATTATCTTATATTAAACTAAGTTTTTTTTTAAATATGTTAAGGTTTGAATGAGTGTTTAATCTTTTATAAAAGTATAGTTATATTTTTTTTTCATGTGATTTTTCAGATGACATGCAGCCCTGTTGAAGAAGAACTAAAGATTTGAAGTGTGGAAAGAATTTACTTAGCTGAAAATATATTGTTTAGTTTGTATAGGATATCATTTACATGAAGAGTATTTCATAGATTTTTGTATAGGAAATCTATCATTAATCTATTTACATTTCATCTTTTATGTCAAAAGAATTCCTTTGTTCTACCTAGTACTAAAAATAGTGAAGATCTTTTCCACCATCCATAGCTAGAAACACTGATAATTCACAAAAAGATTTAAACGTAACAGTAATCATTAAAGATAAAGTAGTTAGTGAGGAATTAATCTTACCATCCTATTAGACATAGTTGAAAGATATAGGAACGCTTTGCCTTACGAACCTTAGCAAAAAAAAAATATTTGTTCTGCATAGTCACCCTGTGTGCGCCGTTAGCGAGACGATTGAATTGATCCACCAGTCGTCACAATTCGCTCACACATTTGAACCGACGTGAACAACGGCACAACAGGACAGGTATAAACACTTTTCCTTTTCTTGCATATGCATTAGCTTGGTTTAGGCTACGTGGTTGCAGCAGCTTGAGGTGGTCATCTTGTAGAGGCAAAAATTACAAACCTTGTAATTCCCTGGTTGTTGAGGGTTGAGGTTATGCTCTGAGCGCCTCCACGGGAATAGGCAAGTCGTGAACCTCATCTCTTCACCCTTACCATCAAGTGCTTGAAGAAATATGTTTGCACACACAGCACTTAGATTCTTTATATTAGGCATTTATTGCTCAACAAATGTATATTTGAAAATATCACATGCACTAATACATGTTATGGAGAAGGCGAAGAGTATGAGTGATGCTGCCGGAGGAACGACGGAAGGAGGTCTGCGTGTCGCTGCTTGACAGAGTAATTCAAGGAAGGGAGATCAGAGAAAACTGGCGAACAGCGACAGCTTGCGACGGAGAAGGCGAAGAGCATGAGTGATGCTGCCGGAGGAACGACGGAAGGAGGTCTGCGTGTTCTCGACGCGTCGGAGAAGGGAGACACTTCTCTGTGAGGGTTGAAGCCGGCTGAGTTTCCAAGGAAGAAGAGAGATCAGATCGGTCACTCCCCTTGGCGGCAGGTAGTGATGGAAATGAACAAGGGGCCAATCAGATGGGGATGAGCCATATTGCTGCGTTCGCGACTCTGTACCGGCGACGACAGACGACGCGGTCCGGCGACAGCTGGGGTCCGGCGACAGCTCGGCTCCGGCGACAGCTCGGATCCGGCGATAGCTCGACTCCGACGGGCTCTGGCGATAACTCGGTTCCGACGACGGCTCGACTCCGGCGATAGCTCGACTCCGACGGGCTCTGGCGATAACTCGTTTCCGGTGACGGCTCGGCTCCGGCTCGGCTCCGGCGACAGTTCGCCTCCGGCGACAGCTCGACGGCCCTGACGACAGGCGGGTTCCGGCGACAGCTCGCCTCCGGCGACGGGTTCCGGCGACCGACTGACGGGTCTGGCGACTGTTCAGCGGCCACGGAGGCAGACAAACGCCACATCGAATGCGCGAGCCGCCTGCTCAGCGCTTGAGAAGAAGCCAAGCCAGAGGCGGTCGCGACAGTTTGGGAGGCGAATCTCAGAGACCCATTTCCCCCTAGAACGCATTCTTACACCTTTGAAGCGATTTCTAAACGAGGATGTGAAGGAGTCGGTGGGAGAGGAGTTAAACTTTCCGAGCTTACTAGAGCGTTCTACAGTGGCAACCATAGCTTACTTGTTTTCACGTCGAAGCTCGAATTTTCAGAAGAGTGAAGAAAAGGAGCTGCCGAGAGGAAGCCGAACAGGGCGAGCTTGGAGAAGCCGACTGAATTTCTAAAAGAAAGAAAAAAAGAGAGGTAGCCCAAAAAAAAAAAAAAAAAAAGAAAAAAAAAAGCAAAGAGAAAAAGTAAAAGAAGAAAAAAAAAAAAGAGGGGAAAAGAGAGAAGAGGGTTTTTTATTGCGGAATTTTCGTGCTTTCTTGGCCTAGGTGAATTCGGTTGCTTCGGGATTTTTTAATTCTCCGTGTTCGGGGAAAGGGTCTTCGAATTGTTTGTGTGACTCGAGAGCTTCTCGATTTTTCCGCTCATCTTTAGCTTTCGAAGGTATTGGAAATCTTGAAACCGTGGGGGGGACCATGGATGTGGCTTCATCCTCTCTCGTGAAAAGTAACCGGGCCCCTCCCCCCGGGGAGACTGACTTCCTGGCCGCTCTGCTGGAGGGGGGGTCGTGTGCCGCCCCTGGGGCATCCGAAAGAGCTGATTCCCCCACTGTCTCCCTCAGTAGACCTGCAGTCCTGTCTGCTCAGGAGGAGCTCAAGAAAGTTTGCCTCGTCGGCCAAGTGTTTGGCCCTAGGCCCCCGCTCGAAAATGTGCGACAATGGCTTCGAAATGAGTGGTTCCCTCGGGGACTAATTGTCAACAAATGCCAGTTCCTCCCTGCGAGCCACTTGCTACTTGTCTTCGAAAATGAAGAGATGGCGTTCCAAGCCCTAAGCGTTGGCACCTGGCAGCTCGGTCGGTCGACCCTGTGCCTATTCAGATGGTCCCCGGACTTTACTCCCGACAAATCGAAATCGCTTAGGTACCCTCTTTGGGTTGAGCTCCCGAACCTTCCTTACTACTTGTACAACTTCGTGTGGGACATTGTCTCTCCTATCGGCAAGCCGCTGGCTTCTCGTGAAGACGTTGGTGGTCTCATCTATGAAGGTGCAAGACACTCGTTCAATGCTAGGTGGCACCCCCAAATTTGTGTCGAGGCCGACCTCAGCTCGCCGCTCCCATCAATGATCAAAGTGGACATGGGCGAAGGAGATGTATGGGAGCAGGACATCAGCTACAAAAACCTTCCCAACGCGTGCTTTCGATGTGGCCAGCAAGGCCACAGGATCAAAGATTGCCCCCTCAGGCAAAAAAACAAGCGCTTTCAAGAAACCTCCAAAACTGCTCAAGACAACAATGGCGATCTGACTCACTTGACCAAGGAAGGGGAAGGCAAGGGCCTTCTGAAGCCACAAGCTGATGCTGATGGCTTTACCGAAGTTAGAAGAAGAAGGAAAAGAAGCCCTAAGGCCAACGCTGAGAGAAACAACCTGCCACATACCCCCTATAGCAACTTGTATTGCAATCTAGAAAAGGAGATCAATGAGTTTGACTACCCAGGTGGGAAGCTACCTGAGGCAGACATATACGACAAAGCCCCAGAGATCCCCGACAATAAAGAAACCCCCCAGGAGGGCTACACTACAAGCAAAGAAGATGGTTTCACCACTAGTAACGAAGACAACATGGATAGTGAAAGTTCCATCATTGGATCGACGATCCCGGAAACGGTGCCGAGCACGGGGCCCAAGTCCCCCCAGCAGGGGACGTCCCGCAAAGGAAAACAGCCCATGGAGTTACCCTGGAAAAGCCCCCACAAGAACAGACTTCTAAGTAGGGAACAGATCCCAGCGAAAAAGAAAGATGAAGCCAAGAGAAGAAAAGACAAGGCTCCCTCCCGCAAAGAGGGATCAATACATAAATGATTGTCATCTCGCTAAATGCTAGGGGGCTAACCGACCCCTCAAGAGCGGCCATCATTGGTCAATGGCTCCGCGACATTAGCTTAAAACCAGACATTATATGCATCCAAGAGATTAAAATTGACGGAGAAGACCTTCTGAAGCGACTCAGACAGGTTTCCTCGGACCATGTGTGGATCCCAACAAAGCACCAGCGGGGATCCGGTGGAACGGCTATTGGTGTTAAACAACCCTGGCTTGAAAAGCTGGAGAACTCCATTGAAGATGTAAATCACCGCTGGATTGCGGTTTCCTTTGGTGCTCCCCTCCGTGTCACTATGGTTTCTTTGTACGCCCCTAACGGGGATTTGGAGAGACTGAACACTTGGACTTCCCTTGACTCGCTTCCCCACAAAGTGCTTATATGTGGAGACTTCAACATGGTGGAGGACCCTATGGACAGATGGATGGGCAAGGGCAGGGTCATCGACAGTCGGGAGAAAGAAACGTGGGACATGACCAAACTCCACTTGGACTTGGTCGAATTCAAAGACTCGAATGGCTTTTCCTGGTCGAATCTCCAAGCGGGCGGGGATCTGAGAAAGGCTAGACTTGATAGATGCTACATCTCTCAGAGTTTTACTCAACTGTGGGGCCACCCTTCCATCAAGCAACGTACTGACCTCACCATTTCTGATCACTACCCGATCGTTATCACCTTTCAACCTCCCAACTGGATCCACAAAGCTCCGTGGTTCCATGCCAACGCTTCCACCTTCTCTCTCCCCTCCGTCCACCAAGAGATTGCCGATGTGTGGAAGGTGGCGTTCGCCTCTGGCTTGGCCCCAGCCAAGTGCTGGAGAAGTGCGGTCGACAAGTCTCGCAAGATCATGATCAGAACTAAAAAGATGCTCGAGACAGTGCGGCGGGCTCGTAGGGAAGCGCTTTACCACAGACTCTGGCGACTCGAGGAGGAAGTGAACAAAGGAAAACACCAAGCCCAGAAAGGTCTCCGAAAAATCAGAGCAGCGTTGAGATACGAGGAAGAAATACAAAGGAAAAACCTGCAAATCTTCTTCAAGGAGTGGTGGGCTGGAAAAGCCGACAAACCCACCAAAGAGATGTGCAGTATCCTTAAAAGGAAACACAACAGAGAGACGATCCCCCTACTGCTTGACCCACATGGCAATGTTTGCAACTCGGAAGAAGATAATCTTGGCATCATCGAAGGGCACTTCACGAGACTCCTGGGAACCTCCAACCCCCTCTCCCACCATAGAAGGGACTGCATGGCTGCTATTTCTAGAGTTTCCCCCCGGAGAATACCACCCAACCTCCACTCCCTGCTTCATGCCCCGATCTCTGAATCAGAAATCATTGAAGTCATTGATGCCCTCCCTTTCGGTAAAAGCCCGGGACCCGACGGACTCACTAATGAGTTTTTTAAATCCTTCAAGCTGGTGGTCGCCACCCCTCTTCGGCTGGTCTGGCAAGAAGCGCTAAAATTCGGTGCTCTTCCCTCTTGCATAAATAATGGAATTATCAAGCTGATTCACAAGAAGGGGGAAAAAAACAGAATCGAGAACTGGCGGCCAATTACGATGCTCCAAACAGGATACAAGATCCTCGCCAAAGTCATTGCCAACAGACTTGCGTGCCACCTGAGATCTTGGCTTAGTGAGGACCAAAAAGGTTTCATCAAAGGCAGGTCCATCCTGGAAACCATTATGGATATTTGGGAAGGCATCCAATTTGCAAATGAGTCTAACCAAGATGTGGTCTTCCTCAAGATCGACTTTGACAAAGCTTACGATAGGCTAGAATGGGACTATGTTCTGCAGTCGCTCCAAGACCTCGGATGTACTCAGAAATTCACCAAGATGATCGCGACCCTTCTCGGCAACGCAACGACCCAAATTAACGTTAACGGCAAACTTTCGAAGGCGATCCATCTTAAAAGATCTATTAGGCAAGGGTGCCCCCTTGCCCCCCTTCTCTTTGCCATCGCCACTGAGGGGCTGAGCAGACTTGTGGCTCATCATGTGGAGGCTGGCAATATCAAAGGCCTCCAGCTACCCCACGACCACAGTCAAATCATCATGAGACTTTTTGCCGACGATATGAACGCGCTCGTTCACAATGATAACACCAGCCTGGAGACTTTCTGGAGGTGCCTTCATACCTTTTGTGAGGCCTCTGGATCCAAAATCAACCACAACAAGACCGCCTTTAGGGCCATTGTGGGACACCAACCTGGCCCTCTCATTGATCATGGCTGCCAAATCATTCCGCAGGGCCAAATCCTTCGGCTGCTAGGAATCCCCTTGGGGTTTGGCGTCTCTATGGAGCAGCGATGGAACTGGGTGCTGGCCAAACTTGAAAACAAGCTCAATTACTGGAGAGGCATGCAAATCAATCTCGCTGGACGGGCAATGGTTATCAACACGTTCCTCCTCTCGTCTACCATCTATTTCCTTTCTTGCTGGAGACCGAACGAGCAAGGCCTGTCCAAACTGAATAGCATCTGCAGAAACTTTCTCTGGACGGGTGATCATAACAGAAGGGGGGTGCCTAAAATCAAATGGGCCATCTGCACCAGCCCTAGAGATAGCGGGGGGCTTGGCATCCTAGATATTGGGTGTATGGCTAACAAACTGGCAGCCAAATGGATGATTAAAGCTTGGTGTAATAGGGAGGCCTCGTGGGCCAAGCTGATCTTCAGAAACAAAAATGAGTTGGCCCTCACGGGGTCCCCGAACTGGAAAAACCTTAACATCATGACACTGCTATTCTCCCCGATACCCGTCTTCCCGAAAGGCTCCAACCTAGTTTGCTCTCTTTGGAAGGGCTGGAATAAAGTCAAAAGCTTTACAAGAATCAGTGAGGACTGGAAGTGGGCGGCCGGAATCAGACAAAACGATTCTATCTGGTTTCCGATTCATGGCATCAGGAGTGTGGAGCCGTGGAACACTCATAATGCCAAGAAGTTATGGAACAAAGGATTCAAAAAATGGAAACACCTCTGGAAACATGACACCAACAGCTGGATCAGATACGAGGATATTGACCCTCGCATAAACATCTCCTACGAAGAATGGAACACCTTGCAAAGCAGATGCCTCGCTTGGGATCGTCACAAAACCCGCCTTCTCATGGGACATGATGCTCCGAACGCGCGTGGTCTCAAATGGCACAATGGAAATAGCCTACTCAAAATCCCGAACATCAAAGAAACGACTGACCTCCAGATCAGCCTCAACAAGAAGTGGTGCCTGTCCTGGACGCGGCTTCGGTGGGACATGAAATTCATGGGTATCTGGCACCCACTTATAGAGATTAAGAAGTCTGTTCTCTTATGGCAAATTCTTCATCGAGGAATTTGGACTAACCATAAGGCAAACAAAATTTGTGGGATCCCTCCGTGGTGCAAGCGCTGCCACCGTGCAATTGAAGATGTCCCACACATCTTCCTTACTTGCCCCAACTCCTACAGAATTTGGCAGACGGTTGGACTGAAAATCAGAGTTCAGAAACAGCTTAGTTGGAAACAAGTCCTTCTGGGAGAAGCGATTGGATGCTCTGCGGCGCTATGGAACGCAATCAGAGGGGAAGTCCTGTGGAAAATTTGGCGGGAGCGGTGTGCTCTCAACTTCGGCGACCCTCCCAGGGAGTGGTCGATTGAAAAATCTCTTTTCCTCCTTGGCAAAAGGATTGTCAACAGTAAGAAATCCCCCCCATTCAGGCACCATCAAGTCCTCCTTTTGAACAACAACAAGCTCAAACCCAAGTGGGTCCCGCATGAGGGCGACGAGAGGGTGATCAACCTTCTTTGTAATGCAACCTAGGAATCAGCCTAGCTTCCCCTGCTTTGTGGGATTTGGGGGGTCCCGTGGGCACTAGTCCCCTTCTTTTGTACCTTTGTTTCTTAATTTAATTCAAGTCCGGGAGAGTAGGCTATTGACGAACTTCCTTTATATTAAAAAAAAAATATCACATGCACTCTAGCTTCTGCATCAACTGTCAGGTATATTTTCTAAACTTGAATCTGTTTGTTACTATTTAAATAGGGCTTTAGGAGGCATAGGAATTGTTAGATTCAAAATTTAAACAAGATTTTCATTTGAAAGTTAGAATCTATTTTTCATTAAAATATTAGGAATTGTTTGATTAGTACAATTTTAGTTTAAAAATTCAAAAAGAGTTTTATTTGAAAGTTAGTATCTATTTTATTAAGGATTATTGAATTAGCACGATTTTAGTTTGAAAATTCAACAAGAATTTTCATTTGAAAGTTAGAATCTATTTTCAAGACTTGTTTAAAGGTTTTAAATTTAAGTAAAGCTGGAACCAAACAACTTAATTAGCTTGGTAAGAGAACAAAAAACTAAAGTACAAGAAGAAATTAAGGATTATTTTAAAAAACTTAAGTCTAGTTCTAACATACATAATAAAATGGATGAGTTATTTAAAAATATGATGTCAGAAACCCAAGGACAAAAAGTAGTTGAAGCTATGCTAAAAGAAAAAGGAAAATTCACTGGAGTTAACGCAACTAATTATTTAGACAATTTTGAAGACCTAGCAAAACTACATGGTTTACCAGTAACTAAATGGGTAACATTTTTAGTAAGACTTGCAGTAGGTTCAGCCATTAGTGTAATAGAACCTCATAGTGCACTTGAGTGGGAAGAATTTAAAAAACAAATGCATAAAGAATTTTACTTAGAAGATTATAGTCAACACAGTAGGGAAGGATTTATGAAGTGGCTTAGCACTCCTAAGTCCCAAATATCCCTTAGACAACTACATGGTGAATTTATGAAGAGATTTTCACAATTGCCTGAGCAAAATAGGACTGCACTTACACCAGATATAGTTCTTTATTTCCTAAAAGTTTTACTTACAGACATTAGAAATGAATTAGAAAGAAGACTAGAGGAACCTAGGAAAAGATATGGTTTAGTGGAGGACTGGGCGGTTCTAAAACAAGTAGTAGAAGAAGTAGCACAAATGAAACAGAGGCAATCATTACTATATGGTATGAATTTACGTTTTCCAACAGTAGGACCAACTACTCAAAATCCTAAAATTAATATAAACTCTAGTACAATTGAACAAGCATCAACATCTAAAATTCCTAGTGAGTTACTGTTTGAGATATTATTTAAAACTAGTGTTGTACTTGGACACTTTAGTGTCCTGAAAAAGAGAGAATGTTTGATGAATTTTTTAGATTACTAGAACGAACCATTTAAAAATGTAATTATGCAACATTTTGGCATAAGGGTTGAATATTTTTAGAAAAATATAGTTTTTATTAAAGGATATAAAAAATAATATTTATTCACTAATTTTATGATGTTAATTTCAATATTGGTGCAGAAATTACAGTGATGTAAGTTAGAGGTTTTCTTTATTAAAATCATGATCTTGTTATTTTCATTGGTCTAAATGCAATAAAATCTTTTATTTTATATATGTGAACATGTTTCTATCGATAATTAGAGATTTGTAATGAATTTTCCTAGGTTTATGGCATAAAATGAAGCTCATTTGTGATATGACAGTCTTATTATCTATGAATTATTTTGCAAAGTGATGGTATGAACATGTATCATTTTTTGTTATCAAAATACTATTTTATATTATTACCACTATAAATATTTTTTTGAGAACCTTAGGAGTCAAATTTCTATGTCGTTTCTTCAAGTTAAACAATACCACTGTTTTTCTACGCTAAGAAAAGGTCATTTTATGAGGAAATATTGCATATGCTACATGATTAAAGTTAACATCCTAGCTTTTTCTATATAAAATAGTTTATAATGCTTCTAGAATTATTCTAATTCATAATATATACCTTATATCATTTAGAAAACCTCAATATTTAGGATGAATTTTTATTCTCGGTAGAGAGGATTATGGCCATTGAATGAAATATTGAGATTTTTAGTGGTATGTGAGATACATACAAAACTGTTGGTTCAAAGACATGTAGCATATTTTTATTCTACTATATGATGGTTTTTGAGATAAAACACAAACCATTTTAGTGTTTTTATGAATCAATATCATATAGAAGGCTGCTAAAGTGTATACTATATAATGAGCACCCTATATTGTACTAATTTTTTTAATATAAAAATGATTTTTCTAGTTCCCAAGACTTGTCTTAAATGATTATATGACAATAAATTAACATTAGAAAAATGATTCCAATAGGAGGAAAATTCTTTTTATGGAGATATTTCTTTCTTCTCATATATAAGCTTACAAAAAAACAGTTTTTCTCAACCATATTCAATCATTTGTATATTTTGAGTTATCGAAAATGGTTATTTTTTTAAATATATATCTTTTATCGAGCAATTTTATTTGATTAGTATGTGTGATTTTTTTACTTCATTAGAAAAAAGGTGTTTGGTGCGACTCCACTGAACATATGTCTTATGCCTGTGAATCTTTAAAAGAGGCAAAAGAAAGAAAACTAGTTATTGATATTGATAAAAAACTATGTGACTACCGCACCCACCTCCCTCTAGCTGTAAATTGGGGAAAAGGTGGAATGCAAAAACTATATGAAAATATATCTGAAGCACAAAGAAGCTCATCTGGGGTTAGATTAGAATGTGATGAAAGTGATCTAGATGATGAAACATCAAATGAAACCAAAATTATTCAATAGAAGCATTGATAAAAGCTAGAGATGATATAATGAACAAAACAGCATGGAACTCACCTATAGATAATTTCTCTATTTTTTCACATATAGCAAATGTGGAAGAAAAGACAAAAAGAGATGAAACTCAAGATTTAGATGAAACTAATCAAAGAGTAACTAGAAAACAATTAAGAAAAGAACCTAAAAATGTACAATTTAATGAAAATACAAATTTAGATTCAAATGAGCAGAAAAAAAGAGATATAAGGGAGGGCAAACAACCTGAGACATCAAATAAACCTAGTGAATTAGATTCAAAGACTAATGAAGAAACAAATAAAAATGAGGGAAAAACCAAGAAGCCTAAAAGAATTCCAAAAGCTATTTTAACTTCAGAACTTGAACAAAAAAATGACACAAAAGAAATATTGTATGATATTCTTTTAAAAAGTCAAGTGACTATGTCACTTGAACAATTATTTACTATAGCTAAATTAGAGTTTAAAGATAACTTTATGAAAATGATTAAAAGAAAAAGATTCCCATTAAATACTGATACTGAAATGCATGACAATGTGGATGTAACTCATATTTCTAACGATTCATTTTCTTCTGATTCTGATGATGAGGAAGAAAGTGAAGGATACGTTAACAAAAAATTTTTCGGACCAATTCTTCTAGATAATATACAGGAAAAATCTGAAAGCAATTACAAAAAGAGTTTTTGGGCTAGGGGAACACCTGAGATCAAAGTAAATTTAGGAGATAGAAAAAATTCATGTACAGCTTTAGCTTTACTAGATTCAGGTTCAAAAATTAATGTAATATCAAAAGAATTAAATTAAGATGGCCTATAGATAAACAGCATGGGTGGATTATGAGAAGAGCAGACAACGGATGTGATGCACTTCTAGGAGCTTGTGCAAACATTACAATTTCAATAGGTGGAATAAGTAAAACATTTCACTTTTTCATACAAGATAACTGTTCTTATGAAATCATCTTAGGACAACCCTTTATCTGTGAAACTCGTATGGAAACAAAAATAATGGAAGATGGCTCTGCTTATGCTAGATTTAGATCAAAAGATGATTTACAATCCTTACAAGTAAGGACTGTTAATCCAAACCATATTAGAAATAGAGAACAAATTAGGAAAACACTTATCAGATCACGAGAAGATGCACGAGAGTCATCTACCTCTTAGTGATTCTGGAACATACTTTGATCAAAATTTTTACTAGACACAATTGTTGAGGGGGACAACAGTGGTAAATGGTTTGAAATCTCACAAAAATGTGTACATAAAATAGAAAGTTTTTTTTGTTTATTTTAAATCTTCAAAATTACAAATTTTAAATAGTAAAGATATTCCTAGGAATTTAATGAAAAACATGAAAAATATTTTAAAGATAAAGGATATATGTCTAAAAATGAAAATATTGAAAATGTAATTGAAACTTCTTTTTCTTCTATCTTATTTGAAGAAATTAATGAGACCTTACATGATGAAAAATTATTACAAGTTATTCTCTTAAACTCATTAAATGAATATGATTTAATTTTAAAATTTATTTCTAATTTTCATGAAGCTAAAATTAATACAAAGTATAAAACAGTAGATAAAAAAGTGAAACATGTAGCTCAAGCTTTACCTGAAGGAAGTGACCAGAAAATAAAACAAGTAGCTAATGATCCCATCTTACGTGATATTTCAAAAATAGGACATAAATTTATTGATGAAGCTATTAAATTGATTAAAAACCTCATGAAATAGGATGTGTTGATCCTAGCATAGTATCTCCTATGATCATATTTACCGTAGCCCATATACCTTGGAATCTTCGCCTATACCAGTTCCAAAGGCTCATTTACCTGAGCTAATGAAACTGCTTAAGGAGAAGATGCATATGAAAAGTTTAGAACCATCCTCCGCACCTTATTCTAATAGATGGTTTACTGTTCCTAAAAAGAATGGTAAACTTAGATTTATTCAAGACTTACAACCCGTAAATAAAGTTACAATTAGGAACGTGGGAACCAGCCCTATTGTAGGAGAATTTGCCGAAGCTTTTGCTGGGCATTCTATCTATTCTATGGGTGATTTATTTCTAGGTTATGATCAGTTCCAGCTTGCTACTGAGAGTAGAGATATACCTACGATGAAGACTCCTTTAGGATTAGTTCGTATATGTACTCTTCCCCAAGGAGCTACAAATTCGGTAGCACATATGATGAACGCAATGAATATGGTTCTTCATGATTTTATTCCTAATGTGACCATGCCGTTTATAGATGATATTCCAATTAAAGGCTGTGAAGAAAAAGAAAAAGATGAAACACTAGATTCTTTAGGATGTGGGAAGTTTGTATCTAATCATATTTTAGATTTGAGAAAATTCATAAAAGATTTGAAGAAGTAGGATTAACTTTTTCCATAGAAAAATCAGTTTTCGGAGTTAATGAAGTTTTAATTGTAGGACATTTATGTGGTTACTATGGTCGTAGGCCTTATCCTCCAAAAGTAGACGCTATAAATAAATTATCTGAAACCTGTAAGAATATTAGTGAGGTTAGATGTTTCTTAGGAGCATGTGTATTTTATGCTATTTGGATTCCGCATTATACCCATGTAGCTAATCCGTTGTATGATTTACTTAGGAAAAATAGAAAATTTAACTGGACTGAAACTCATGTTAAAGCAATGAAGAAATTAAAAAGTTTACTTTCTAATGCACCTGTTTTAAAACGTGTAAATTACTCTAATAATAAACCGATTATTCTAACTGTAGATTCTAGTCCCATAGGAATAGGCTGGGTAATAGGTCAAGATGACAGTGAGGGAAATAGATACGCTATTAGATTTGGGGCTAAAATTTTGCATGAAACTCAAAAAATTTATCCACAAATAAAACGTGAATTATGGGGTTTATTTACTACGTTAAAGACTGATAAGGAGTATTTTATAGGAGCTAATGTAGTAATAGAAACAGATTGTTTACCCTTAATAGGAATGATTACTGATTGTTCTTCTCCAGATATAGCAATGTTAAGGTGGATATCTTATATTAAGTCTATTAATCCTCTTTTAAATCATACTTCTGGAAAAACTAACTCTGTTGCAGATATGCTTTCTAGGGCTAAGTTTGAAGATGATGACATGACTGAAATTGAATTAAATGTGATTAATTATATTTTTGATGTTTATGTGTATGAAAAATTTAATGAAAATGAATATAAGGGAATCTTGTATGATATAGGATATTATCTTAGCACTTTGAAACAATTACCTGTTTGGTCTGCTAATAGATTTAGAGACATTAGGAAATGTGCATTTAATTTCTTTCTAAAGGATGGTTTTATTTGGCGTCATGCAAAAGGGAAAATTAGATATCTGCAACGAGTTTTAGGAAATAAAAATCTTCAAAATAGAGTTATGATAGATATGCATGAAACTCTTTGGGCAAGACATAAAGGCTTTTATGCGACATATGATAAAATTAGAGAAGCTTATTTGTGGCCAGGTATGTATGTGAATATACGTGACTTTGTAAGTTCTTGTACTACTTGTCAGGTACATTCGTCAGTTAGACATAGAGAACCTCTGCACCCTACCTATCCTCCTTGTATTCATTACAAGTGGGTAGTTGATTTAGTGACCATGCCTCAAGGTTTAGATAGAATGAGATATATAGTTTTAGCTAGGGAAGACTTGACTAATCATGTAGAGGGTAGAGCTCTTCGTTCTAAAACTACTTATAACATATGTAAATTTTTGTTAGAAGAAGTTATTTCTAGACTTGGCTATGTAGAAAAGATAGTAGCTGATAGGGGTGAGTTAGATGCTCGTGAGGTTAGAGAATTCTTTGACCAGCATGGGATTCTTCTATCTCTCACAACTGCTTATAATCCGGAGTCTAATGGTAAGATTGAACGGGGTCATCCCTCTATTGTGAAGGCAATTTCTAAGGCCTGCAATGGTGATACAGCACAATGGCCTAGATTCCTTCCTTTCGCACTATGGTCAGACAGGATGACGTATACTAGATCTACAGGATTTATGCCTGCAGAACTAATGTACTGTGAGAAGCCAATTTTTCCTATCCAGACCCAGATTATTTCATGGACGACACTTCTGTGGAATAATGAGATGACTCGTGAAGATCTGATTTCTGTTAGGATTATGCAGGTAAATCTAGGAAATAAAATAATTGAAGAAGATGTACAAAAAGTTAGAGAATCACGTCTTAAAAATAAAATCTGTTTTGATAAAAAACATAGACTTAGGCCACGTACTATAGAAGTAGATGATTGGGTATTAGTTTATGATAGTACTTTTGATACATAGTATGATGCTAAGAAGAAATTAATTAAAAGATGGTTTGGTCCGTATGTAGTTGTAACTGTATTTGATAATGGTACATTCAAACTTAGAAATTTTGATGGTTCTTTATTGAGAAATTTGATTGCTGGAAAAAGAGTTAAACTGTTCAAGAAGAGAAATAATGAAGAATATGAGATTGATGAGATTGATGATGATGAAGATGTAGATGATGATTAAAATATCTGTTTTGAAATCAGGTGAAAAAGTTTTAATTAAAGATTCTTTGATTTTTTGTGTATATGCACTGCATTACTCCATGAGTTAAAAGGATATGTTCAAATTTATTTTAAAAAATCAAGTAGAACTTAAGATGTTAAATATCTGATATATTTATGATTGAAGCATGAAAACTTGTATTTATATGAACTGAATCAGATAGTTAAATAGAAATTTTGGAATTGGAAGCTTGTGGAAGAAATGGTAGCCTTATTATGAATACATGTATATGCTGAAAATTTTATCCATTAGTAAGTGGGATTTTTGTATCTTGCTATTTATTCCTTATGAGATCAGACCTCTAAATGAATTAAAAAAATAAAACTTCATACCCAATTAGCATATATGTATGTGTTTGTAGTTGGTGCGCTATGTTGTGCTAGTAGGCGGGTGGAACAGCCTTGGTCGGGTGATCAAGGCCACGAGTTGACGCTAGTTTCATCATAGGCCTAACCTTTATGTTGTCATGCGCCTGCATGGATCGATAGGCGGGTGGAGTTACTCTGGTCAGGCGATCAGAGCCACGAGCTGATGTCGATTTCATGTAGGGCTGACATAGTTTTGTCGTGTGCTATGCCGGGTTGGTAGACAAGTGGAATAAACTTGGCCGGGTGGACAAGTCCAGGAGTCACACCCAATTTTGGTATAGGCCGATTTGTAAAAAAAATAAATAAAGAGCTGAGTTGGGATGAAGTAATAAAGCAAGAAAAAACTGATATGAAAAAAGCAATGAATGGAGAGTCAGACCATAGGAAATAGAAGTAGGAGGCATATAATTCTATTAACTGATGAAAAAAGTTTTGGTATATGTTGTTATGCAGGATAAGTTACTTATTCCAAGCAAGTTACATGAACATAAGGACTATAAAACTTATGATTTATTCCTATAAATGCTTATTTAAATGTGGATTCAGAAATATAACATGATATTTATATGACTTACATCTACTTTGTTTTTTTAAATGATTTGTACTAATCTTTTTAATTGCACAAAGTATGAATGCATGATAAAATAAAATTTTGAAAAATTTAAACCTTATTTTCAAAAGAATTTGATATGGTCCACTTGAATCTGCAGGTCGGCCCATCGGGACGATGCGCAGGTTTAGTGGGGGCGGATGTCAGAAAGAATTTGTTACTCTTAAAATATTACTAAAATTAAAAGATTAATTGATTGGAATAACTTTGGTTAAATTATGATAATTTTGACTAATGTTTGATTTTAATTTTTGCAAGATAAGAAGTTTGATGATTAATACCAAGATGAGAAGTATTTATCAAGGTGTTTTTTGATATAGATGAAAAAGCAAGAGTTAGTCAAGGGTTTATCTAAATTTTGAAAGATAATTCAAGGGTATTTAAGGGTTAAATGTAGGTTTTGAACATGTTTTATAGGGTTCAAGCTTAATTTCAAGGTTAATTAAGGGTTAATTAATAAATCTAGAGGATTATGGAAGGTTAGAAGATTACTTTCTGGGTTAGTTGGGGTTAAAAATCATGGTTTGAAGTTAGTTGAAGGGTAAACCTATGGTTAAGAGATTAATTAAATAGGTTTTAGTCTATAAATAAGTTAATAAATAGGGTAAATATAATAAATGAAACCTTAGCAAATATTTAAATTACAAATGATTAATTAAATATATTAATTATTAATTTTCATTTTTTTAACACTAAGGTTATGGATATAATTAAATTTATTGATGGGTTTAATTTAATTTAATCTAAAGGGTTGTATTTATTCTAAAGTGATTAATTAAATAAAAAGGAATTGAAGGGTTGAATTTATTAAAGTCTAAATGGAAGGCTTAGTGAATATTTAATTTGAGTGGTTGAGTGTATTTTTGAGAAAACAACTAGAAGAAAATTCCCACGCTTTTTTTTTAGTTGGAGTGTTGTTGAGTTGAAGAGGAGTAAATGTAGGCTGCATGGATCCGTTATCTTAGGGAAAATGTGGGCTATGGTGGGCTACTCTCATCTATATAAAGAGGGGAGTCGTATTCACAAACTCATGTGATTTTTTCAGGTATTCTATTTTTCCTTTGCTCTGGACTATAGTCATTTGTGCACACATTTCCATGATTGTCTTCTGGCAGGAGGGGAGAGAAGTCCATCTCTCTTACTTTTGTCATTCATTCATTGTAGAGCAAATTTTTTTGCTTTGGAAAATAGTCGACACAGAGACAAGGGGGGGGGGGGCGTTTTGTTTTTTTCCTTCAATTTATTGCCTCCTTTTTCTTTTTCCTTTTCCCTTCCATTTTTTTCTTCTTTTTTTTCGCTTCTTTCTGTCCTTTTCTTCCATTCTTCTCCCTTTTCTTTAATAATTCCTTTTCCCTCTCTTCTCTTTCTCCCTCTCTTCTCTTTCTCCCTCTCTTCTCTTTCTCCCTCTCTTCTCTTTCTCCCTCTCTTCTCTTTCTCCCTCTCTTCTCTGCCAACGGTGTAGCAACGCTGCGCGCACAGCAGAGAAAGAGAGAGAGAGAGAGAGAGAGAGAGAGAGAGAGAGAGCATTGGATGGTTTTTTTTATTTTTTATTTTTCTTATTTAAACTCCTTTCTTCCCCTCTCCTTGTAGTCGGTGGGTCTGTCCGACAGCAGGAGAGAGAGAGAGAGAGAGAGAGAGAGAGAGAAAGAGAGAAAGAGAGAGCATTGGATGGTTTTTTTATCATTTATTTTTTTCTATTTATTTTTTATTTTTCTTATTTAAACTGCTTTCTTCCCCTCTCCCTGCAGCCGGCGGGTCTGTCCGATAGCAGGAGAGAGAGAGAGAGAGAGTAGGATAAAATTTTTTGTTTTATTATATCTATTAATTGTTTTTTTCCTATTTTCTTATTTAATTTCTTCTCTTCCCCTTTTTTGGAGATAGATATCTGCGGAAGCACGCGAACAGCACAAGGAAGAAGAAGAAGCTTGGAGCACAAACACATAATAGTGAGTGTATTACTAGAGAATGTACAAAGATAAGTAGCCCATTAGGGCAATAGGCGTATATACAAGCCGGGGGAAAAAAACCTCCTAAAGAGGGAAAAAAGTGCCCCGGCGGTCCTAGTGTGTTCACACACATCACTACCTAAATATATCAACAAATCCCCCCTGAGAGTGATGCGGTGAATAAGGAGCTGGCACTCATGTATAAGGAAGTGCCAAGCTATGTGGAAATCACTCCACAAAAGGAAGTAAGCCCAAAGCTTTGCGGAAAGCTTCAAACTTCTCCCTAGGCAGAGCCTTCGTGAAAAGGTTTGCAATGTTCCTCCTGCGTGGGCACATATGCCAAGCTGATCTCCCCAGCAGAGAACCTCTCCCTGACATAGTGATAATGCACCTCAATGTGCTTAGTGCGAGCATGGAACACAGGGTTCCTCGCAACTGCCAATGCGCTTTGACTGTCAGTGAAGATGGTGGTGGCAGAAGACTGGCCAACACCCAAATCATCCATAAGGTGTCTGAGCCACACACACTCAACAGTCGCTGTGAAAGCTGCCCTATACTCAGCCTCACAACTGGAAGTGGCCACAGTAGGCTGCTTCTTGCTCAACCAAGATATACATGAGCTACCAAGCATGAAGCAAAAACCATTGGTGGACACACGAGTGTCATAGCAACCAGCCCAATCTGAGTCAGAAAAAGCATGCAAATCTGGCGATAGTGATCCCCCCTTGGGATAAAACAACCCAAGTAGCCGAGTACCACTCAAGTAGCGAAAGATGTGCTTAACCGCCTTCCAATGCGTGACTCCTGGGCAATGCATAAACCTGCTCATCTGTGAGACAGCAAACTGAATATCTGGTCGAGTAATGCATAAGTAAATCAAGCATCCAACAGCTTGCTGATAGAAAATAGCATCAAATGCATCTCCAGCATCATGAAGACTCAATCGTAAACCTGTCTCCATAGGAGTGGCAATAGGCTTACAGTCTTCAAGGCCAAAACGCTGCAATAATGTGTCAATATATTTCGTTTGACACAAAGCCATTCCACCATCAACTTGCATAAACTGAATGCCCAAATAGTGATGCAAATGCCCCAAATCAGACATCTCAAATGAGGCATGCAAATCAGCCTTAAAATCAGCAATATGTGTCTCAATAGGACCAGTGAGCAACATGTCATCAACATAGACAACAATGATCAGAAGCACATCATTAGCACGCTTAACAACAATGATCAGAAGCACATCATTTTCTGCGATGTTGTTCAGGCACTAGTGCATATGCCAAACAACCAAAAACCCGCAGATGAGCAACAGATGGCTTGCGATCATGCCAAGCCTCATATGGAGTGATAGATTGTAGCGCTTTAGTGGGACACCTGTAAAGTACATATGCTGCACCATGACAGCCTCAAGCCAGAAACTATGTGGTAAAGCCTGACTCTTGACCATACACCTCGCCGTCTCCATGAGTGACCTGTTCTTCCGTTCAGCAACTCCATTCTGTCGAGGTGTATACGGCACTGTACACTAGTGTTTTATCCCACGTTCAACCAGAAATGCATTAAAATCAGAAGACATATATTCCCTCCCTCGATCAGAACGGAGGGTGCCCATTTTACATGCTGACAGATTTTCAGCCAAAACCAAAAACTGTTTGAAGCACAAAAACACTTCGGACTTTGCCTTCAATGGATATACCCATGCATGCCTGGAAAAATCATCAATGAAAGTCACGAAGTAAAGGTAATTTCCAAAAGAGGGTGTCTGCATAGGACCATAGACATCACTGTGTACAAGCTGCAATTTTTGCGTAGCCCGAACTGAACCATCTTTTGGAAAGGATGAACGCTGCATTTTGCCCAAAATACAGCCTTCACAAACATGTTTTCCAGGTGCCTCAAGTTTGGGCAAAGAGGACACCATTTCAGATTTCTGCATGCGTAGCAAACTAGCAAAATTCAGATGACCAAAGCGTGCATGCCAAAACTTTGCATCTGACATAGCCTGAGAATCATGAACTGCACATGCCGAATCATTCATAGATCTTTCATAGTCTATGAGCTTATACAACCCATGACATAAAATGCCAGAAGCAATAATAACATCGCCATTTGACACATCTTTTGCTTTTCTGATTTCTTCTCATCTTTATCCTGGTTCTTCGAATGTGCAGCATTTGCTGATTTCTGCTTACTAGTAGAAGAGCTCCATTTTCCTTTGCCCTTCTAACTAGCCAAGAAGCTTGATCTGCAACACGCATAATGGACCTGTTCTGCCTGGACTGATCTTCCTGCAACAGAACAGAGACTAACTCCTCAAATGATAAGGCATTCGGATTGCCTTTCATCATCAACCAAAGAGTAGAAGCAAAACTCTGATATGAATCAGGAAGACCATTCAGAACAGTCTGCACAAGTGAGCTATCTGGTATAACCTCATCAGCAGAAATCAAATATTCCTTCAAATCTTTGATCTTTGTTAGGAAACTGTCCATAGAATCACCTTCATTCATGTGCTCACTCTCCAACTGTTTTCGAAGGTAAGCAACACGAGCCTCATTCCTAGCTTGGTACAATGTGGTTAGTGTATCCCAAGCATCCCTAGCTGTTCTGCAAGAGCGAATATGAGGAATAATGGCACGTTTGACAGACAAAGCTATCAATGCATGTGTCTGGGCATCCTTGATCCCAACGAATTTGCTCTACAGTAGGTGCAACAGAAACAGCAGCACGAACAGGAATCTACGGAATATCATCTTCGACACCATCTTCATCAGCTCCAGCACCTGTATTTGCAGTACCTATAGTTGCAGGTGTAACACGACGTCTTTCAACACCCTGCACAATGTTCCAGAGTCCTTTTGCAACCAATACATGTCGCATCATATAAGCCCATAATGGGTAGTTGGTACCATCCAACTTATCCTCAATAGCCAACATACGGAATACATCACTGCTTTCAGCCATGGTCGGTGACTAAAATACCTTGATGCAGAAAATTGATTGTATCTCAAAAAGTTGAACAGAACTGCCCAGACAAGTTCTGCTAAACCTGTAGCAGACTTCGAGACGCTTAAATTGGCGAACAGAAACTGGTATATACCTTTGGCACAAAAAGACGAAATAGCCTGCACAAGCGCTGCGATAGTGCATTCGGAGGTCGAAACGAGCTCAGATCGCGATTTCGGCACCACACAACAAAGTTGTTTTGATCTCGGATATACATTGAGTATGCTCACCAAAATTCGTGCGATTCTGAGACTGCAAACGGAGGAGTGTCGATGGCGCCCTAGATGAAGCGACGACGTGCTCTGATACCAATTGTTGGAGATAGATGTCTGCGGAAGCATGCGAACAACACAAGGAAGAAGAAGAAGCTTGGAGCACAAACACACAATAGTGAGTGTATTACTAGAGAATGTACAAAGATAAGTAGCCCATTAGGGCAATAGGCGTATATACAAGCCGGGGGAAAAAAACCTCCTAAAGAGGGAAAAAAGTGCCCCGGCGGTCCTAGTGTGTTCACACACATCACTACCTAAATATATCAACACCCTTTCCTTGCAGTCAACGAACGCACAGAGAGAGAGAGAGAGAAAGATAGAGAGAGGAAGAGAGAGAGTGAGGTTTATTTAAATTTTGTTTCCTTTTTTATTTATGTTAGTAGTTATATTTTATTTCTTTTCTTTTATTATATTATGTTTGTAAATATTCTATGTTTACTTAATATATATATATTATGGTTATTTTGTATATTAATATAAATAATATTTATTAAATTTATACTAGAGTTATATGATTTAAATATTTAATTATGAAAAAGTATATGTATTTATGTATGAGAATATACATGTATTTATGTATATGTATTTTTACATGTTATGTGAATATATATGTCTAAATATATGTCTATGTGTTAATATATTCATTTGTTTTAATACAAGTATATGTATTTATGTATGTATGTGTGTGTGTTAAAGTGTTTTAGCTTAGGTTCATTATATTTTAATGTTATTATGTCATGCATATGCATTGAGTATGTTTTGTTTGAGATGAATGACATGAATGGTATGAAATGGAAGGTATGAAGGATATATGTGTGTGTTTATTTATCTAAATTGAGTTCATATATATGATTTGAATTCCTAAACTTCTTTTATGAGTTTCAGGTTACCAGAAGGAGGGTCCATTTAGCTTTAACCCTTACCTTTCTCACAGATTCCATTATTACGCATTACATTTAGTAAATGGTTGTATCTGTGTTAGATGTTAGTACATGAACCCATGTTAGATGTTAGTGCATGTACCCTTGTTGAATGGAACCAGCCCTATTGTAGGAGAATTTACCGAAGCTTTTGCTGGGCATTCTATCTATTCTATGGGTGATTTATTTTCAGGTTATGATCAGTTCCAGCTTGCTACTGAGAGTAGAGATATTACTACGATGAAGACTCCTTTAGGATTAGTTTGTATGTGTACTCTTCCCCAAGGAGCTACAAATTCGGTAGCACATATGATGAACGCAATGAATATGGTTCTTCATGATTTTATTCCTAATGTGACCATGCCATTTATAGATGATATTCCAATTAAAGGCTATGAGGAAAAAGAAAAAGATGAAACACTAGATTCTTTAGGATGTAGGAAGTTTGTATCTAATTATATTTTAGATTTGAGAAAATTCATAAAAGATTTGAAGAAGTAGGATTAACTTTTTCCATAGAAAAATCAGTTTTTGGAGTTAATAAAGTTTTAATTGTAGGACATTTATGTGGTTACTATGGTCGTAGACCTTATCCTCCAAAAGTAGACACTATAAATAAATTATCTAAAACCTGTAAGAATATTAGTGAGGTTAGACGTTTCTTAGGAGCATGTGTATTTTATGCTATTTGGATTCCGCATTATGCCCATGTAGCTAATCCGTTGTATGATTTACTTAGGAAAAATAGAAAATTTAAATGGACTGAAACTCATGTTAAAGCAATGAAGAAATTAAAAAGTTTACTTTCTAATGCACCTATTTTAAAACGTGTAAATTACTCTAATAATAAACTGATTATTCTAACTGTAGATTCTAGTCCCATAGGAATAGGCTGGGTAATAGGTCAAGATGACAGTGAGGAAAATAGATACGCTATTAGATTTGGGGCTAAAATTTTGCATGAAACTCAAAAAAATTATCCACAAATAAAACGTGAATTATGGGGTTTAGTTACTACGTTAAAGATTGATAAGGAGTATTTTATAGGAGCTAATGTAGTAATAGAAACAGATTGTTTACCCTTAATAGGAATGATTACTAATTGTTCTTCTCCAGATATAGCAATGTTAAGGTGGATATCTTATATTAAGTCTATTAATCCTGTTTTAAATCATATTTCTGGAAAAACTAACTGTGTTGCAAATATGCTTTCTAGGGCTAAGTTTGAAGATGATGACATGACTGAAATTGAATTAAATGTGATTAATTATATTTTTGATGTTTATGTGTATGAAAAATTTAATGAAAATGAATATGAGGGAATCTTGTATGATATAGGATATTATCTTAGCATTTTGAAACAATTACCTGTTTGGTCTGCTAATAGATTTAGAGACATTAGGAAACGTGCATTTAATTTCTTTTTAAAGGATGGTTTTATTTGGCGTCATGCAAAAGGGAAAATTAGATATCCGCAATGAGTTTTAGGAAATAAAAATCTTCAAAATAGAGTTATGATAGATATGCATGAAACTCTTTGGGCAGGACATGAAGGCTTTTATGCGACATATGATAAAATTAGAGAAGCTTATTTGTGGCCAGGTATGTATGTGAATATACGTGACTTTGTAAGTTCTTGTACTACTTGTCAGGTACATTTGTCAGTTAGACATAGAGAACCTCTGCACCCTACCTATCCTCCTTGTATTCATTACAAGTGGGTAGTTGATTTACTGACCATGCCTCAAGGTTTAGATAGGATGAGATATATAGTTTTAGCTAGGGAAGACTTGACTAATCATGTAGAGGGTAGAGCTCTTCGTTCTAAAACTACTTATAACATATGTAAATTTTTGTTAGAAGAAGTTATTTCTAGATTTGGCTATGTAGAAAAGATAGTAGCTGATAGGGGTGAGTTAGATGCTCGTGAGGTTAGAGAATTCTTTGACTAGCATGGGATTCGTCTATCTCTTACAACTGCTTATAATCCGTAGTCTAATGGTAAGATTGAACGGGGTCATCCCTCTATTGTGAAGGCAATTTCTAAGGCCTGCAATGGTGATACAGCACAATGGCCTAGATTCCTTCCTTTCGCAGTATGGGCAGACAGGATGACGTATACTAGATCTACAGGATTTATGCCTGCACAATATGCAGGTAAATCTAGGAAATAAAATGATTGAAGAAGATGTACAAAAAGTTAGAGAATCACGTCTTAAAAATAAAATCTATTTTGATAAAAAACATAGACTTAGGCCACGTACTATAGAAGTAGATGATTAGGTATTAGTTTATGATAGTACTTTTGATACACAATATGATGCTAGGAAGAAATTAATTAAAAGATGGTTTGGTCCGTATGTAGTTGTAACTGTATTTGATAATGGTACATTTAAACTTAGAAATTTTGATGGTTCTTTATTGAGAAATTTGATTGCAGGAAAAAGAGTTAAACTGTTCAAGAAGAGAAATAATGAAGAATATGAGATTGATGAGATTGATGCTGATGAAGATGAAGATGATGATTAAAATATCTGTTTTGAAATCAGGTGAAAAAGTTTTCATTAAAGATTCTTTGATTTTTTTGTGTATATGCACTGCATTACTGCATGAGTTAAAAGGATATATTCAAATTTATTTTAAAAAATCAAGTAGAATTTAAGATGTTAAATATCTGATATATTTATGATTGAAGCATGAAAACTTGTATTTATATGAACTGAATTAGATAGTTAAATAGAAATTTTGGAATTGGAAGCTTGTGGAAGAAATGGTAGCCTTATTATGAATACATGTATATGCTGAAAATTTTATCCATTATTAAGTGGGATTTTTGTATCTTGCTATTTATTCCTTATGAGATCTGACCTCTAAATGAATTAAAAAAATAAAACTTCATACCCAATTAGCATATATGTATGTGTTTGTAGTTGGTGCGCTATATTGGGCTAGTAGGTGGGTGGAACAACCTTGGTCGGGTGATCAAGGCCACGAGCTGACGAAAGTTTCATCGTAGGCCTAACCTTTATGTTGTCATGTGCTTGCATGGGTCGATAGGCGGGTGGAGTTACTCTGGTGAGGCGATCAGAGCCACGAGCTAACGTCGATTTCATGTAGGGATGACATAGTTTTGTCGTGTGTATGCCGGGTTGGCAGACAAGTGGAATAAACTTGGCCGGGTGGACAAGTCCAGGAGTCACACCCAATTTCGGTATAGGCCGATTTGTAAAAAAATAAATAAAGAGCTGAGTTGGGATGAAGTAATAAAGCAAGAAAAAATGATATGAAAAAAGCAATGAATGGAGAGTTAGACCATAGGAAATAAAAGTAGGAGGCATATAATTCTATTAACTGATGAAAAAAGTTTTGGTATATGTTGTTATGGAGGATAAGTTACTTATTCCAAGTAAGGTACATGAACATAAGGACTATGAAACTTATGATTTATTCCTATAAATGCTTATTTAAATGTGGATTTAGAAATATAACATGATATTTATATGACTTACATCTACTTTGTTTTTTTAAATGATTTGTACTAATCTTTTTAATTGCACAAAGTATGAATGCATGATAAAATAAAATTTTGAAAAATTTAAACCTTATTTTCAAAAGAATTTGATATGTTCCACTTGAATCTGCAGGTCGGCCCATCGGGACGATGCGCAGGTTTAGTGGGGGCGGATGTCAAAAAGAATTTGTTACTCTTAAAATATTACTAAAATTAAAAGATTAATTGATTGGAATAAGTTTGGTTAAATTATGATAATTTTGACTAATGTTTGATTTTAATTTTTGCAAGATAAGAAGTTTGATGATTAATACCAAGATGAGAAGTATTTATCAAGGTGTTTTTTAATATAATTATGGGTATAGATGAAAAAGCAAGAGTTAGTCAAGGGTTTATCAAAATTTTAAAAGATAATTCAAGGGTTAAATGTAGGTTTTGAACATGTTTTATAGGGTTCAAGCTTAATTTCAAGGTTAATTAAGGATTAACTAATAAATCTAGAGGGTTATGGAAGATTAGAAGATTAGTTTATGGGTTAGTTGGGATTAAAAATCATGGTTTGAAGTTAGTTGAAGGGTAAACCTATGGTTAATAGATTAATTAAGTAGGTTTTAGTCTATAAATGAGCTAATAAAGAGGGTAAATATAATAAATAAAACCTTAGCAAATATTTTAATTACAAATGGTTAATTAAATATATTAATCATTAATTGTCATTTTTTTAACACTAAGATTATGGATATAATTAAATTTATTGATGGGTTTAATTTAATTTAATCTAAAGGGTTGTGTTTATTCTAAAGTGATTAATTAAATAAAAAGGAATTGAAGGGTTGAATTTATTAAAGTCTAAATGGAAGGCTTAGTGAATATTTAATTTGAGTGGTTGAGTGTATTTTTGAGAAAACAACTAGAAGAAAATTCCCACGCCTTTTTTTTAGTTGGAGTGTTGTTGAGTTGAAGAGGAGTAAATGTAGGCTGCATGGATCAGTTATCTTAGGGAAAATGTGGGCTATGGTGGGCTACTCTCATCTATATAAAGAGGGGAGTCGTATTCACAAGCTCATGTGATTTTTTCAGGTACTCTATTTTTCCTTTGCTCTAGACTATAGTCATTTGTGCACACATTTCCATGACTGTCTTCTGGCACGAGGGGAGAGAAGTCCATCTCTTTTACTTTTGTCATTCATTCATTGTAGAGCAAATTTTTTTTACTTTGGAAAATAGTCGACGAAGAGATAGGGGGGGGGTTTGTTTTTTTCCTTCAATTTATTGCCTCCTTTTTCTTTTTCCTTTTCACTTCCATTTTTTTCTTCTTTTTTTTCCCTTCTTTCTGTCCTTTTCTTCCATTCTTCTCCCTCTTCTTTAATAATTCTTTTTCCCTCTCTTCTCTTTCTCCCTCTCTTCTCTGCCGACGGTGCAGCAGCGCTGCACGCGCAGCACAGAGAGAGAGAGAGAGAGAGAGAGAGAGAGAGAGAGAGAGAGAAAGAGAAAGAGGGAGTAGGATAAAGTTTTTTTTTATTATATCTATTAATTGTTTTTTTCCTATTTTCTTATTTAATTTCTTCTCTTCCCCTTTCCCTGCAGTCAATGAACACTGAGAGAGAGAGAGAGAGGAAGAGAGAGAGAGGAAGAGAGAGAGTGAAGTGTATTTAAATTTTGCTTCCTTTTTTATTTATGTTAGTAGTTATATTTTATTTCTTTTCTTTTATTATATTATGTTTATAAATACTCTATGTTTACTTAATATATATATTTATATGGTTATTTTATAGATTAATATAAATAATATTTATTAAATTTATACTAGAGTTATATGATTTAAATATTTAATTATGAAAAAGTATATGTATTTATGTATGAGAATATATATGTATTTATGTATATGTATTTTTACATGTATGTGAATATATGTCTATGTGTTAATATATGCATTTGTTTTAATATAAGTATATGTATTTATGTATGTATGTGTGTGTGAAAGTGTTTTATCTTAGGCTCATTATATTTTAATGTTATTATGTCATGCATATGCATTGAGTATGTTTTGTTTGAGATGAATGACATGAATGGTATGAAATGGAAGGTATGAAGGATGTATGTGTATGTTTATTTATCTAAATTGATTTCATATATATGATTTGAGTTCCTAAACTTCTTTTATGAGTTTCAGGTTACCAGAAGGAGGGTCCATTTAGCTTTAACCCTTATCTTTCTCACAGATTCCATTATTTTATCTAACCTTCTCCTTATCCATTCACTTATCCTTTCCTTTTCTTACCCTTTAGCCAAGCTTCTTCAACCCTTAGCTTGATAGAAGCTTATTGGAAATGCATTACATTTAGTAAATGGTTGTATCTGTGTTAGATGTTAGTACATGAACCCATGTTAGATGTTAGTGCATGTACCCTTGTTGAATGTTAGACATGTTAGTTAATATATGCATATTAGATGTTAGGTAATGCATGTTAGATGTTAGAAGTTAGGTAGTGCATGTTAGATGTTAGGAAATGCATGTAAATGTTAGGTATGTTAATGAATGTTAGATGTATGTTAGTGAATGTTATTTATGTAAATGTATGCATAGTTAAAGCATGTATCTTAGATATTAGTGCTTGCATGTTGTATGTTAGTGAATGTTGTTATGCATGCATGTGTGCTAGTGCATGTGTATATGTTAGTGCATGCATGTTCATATGTGTATGTTAGTGCATGCATGTTCATATAAGTATGCTAGTACATGTAAGTTCATGATAGGAATGGTATGTATGTATGTTAGTGTATGTTATGGCATACATGTATGTTTGCATGAGCATGTATGCATGTGATGTATGTTAGCATATGTAATATGTATGAATATGTAAAAGTGTATGAAGCTATGTACATATATGAATTATTTGATGTATGCTTAAAGTAATATATGAAAGTAATTTTTTATTGACATGTGTATGTTAAAAAAAAAGTATGTACTTATATATATGTGTTTTGGAAAAGTTAATTATCTTATATTAAACTAAGTTTTTTTTTAAATATGTTAAGGTTTAAATGAGTGTTTAATCTTTTATAAAAGTATACTTATATTTTTCATGTGATTTTTTAGATGACATGCAGCTCTGTTGAAGAAGAACTAAAGATTTGAAGTGTGGAAAGAATTTACTTAGCTGAAAATATATTGTTTAGTTTGTATAGGATATCATTTACATGAAGAGTATATTATAGCTTTTTGTATAGGAAATCTATCATTAATCTATTTACATTTCATCTTTTATGTTGAAAGAATTTCTTTGTTCCACCTAGTACTAAAAATAGTGAAGATCTTTTCCACCATCCATAGCTAGAAACACTGATAATTCACAAAAAGATTTAAACGTAACAGTAATCATTAAAGATAAAGTAGTTAGTGAGGAATTAATCTTACCATCCTATTTAGACGCAATTGAAAGATATAGGAACACTTTGCCTTACGAACGTTAGCAAAAAAAAAAACTTATTCTGCATAGTCACCCTGTGGTGAGCCATTAGCAAGACGATTGAATTGATCCATGAGTCGTCACAATTCGCTCCCACACAGTGGTGGATGAATCTAGTAAAGTTCACTGAAATATTCCTGACATATACTAGCATGATCACTATACATGTCAGAGAAATGAAAAAGTGATACATGTCATCCTCAATCATCACATGTTGAGCTTGATATCTCAACACTTATGAGGTTTGTATCCAATTATTGAGCAATAGAGAGCTCCTTGGAGCATTTGTCTCTTGTCTACTCATGAGTGTGTATGTGTGTGTGCATGCATGTATGTATGCTTGCTTTTCCTCTTTGTTGTCGGTATGTGAACATCCATCTTTTTGTGTATGGTCTTCGTATACCGGATTTTTTGCTCCATGGATTAAGACTTTATCATGTGACATTGCTCTCACTTGATGCCGGATCAATTGTGCATGTGGATATCCACTAGCTACACTTTGGGCCCATTGTCAGGGACATTTTTGTTAGATGCATTGCATGATGGTAAGGTTTCATATTAAGGTACATGTTCTTGGAGAACTATAGCTTATGTTTGAAGTGTATATCCATCATCTTTTATTTCTATTTAGTTAGTTATATAGTTAGATACGTAGAAATAAGTAGAAACATAATTTTAGGGTTAGGTTACCATCTTCAGCTTCAAGCTTTCCATTAAAGCTACATGAATCTACCCTCTCCTTCACCATATTCTTCTTTCTCTCGCCATTTCGACCCTTGAGAGGGGCATTCGCTTCATGTGTTGGGTTGCGGTGAAGCTTCAAGGGCTTCCTCTGAAAGTTTATATGCGTAAAGAGAGTAGAGGGCGGGCCGCGGCATATTTTTTCAAAACGAAGGCTTTCTCTAAGCTTGAAAGACTTGAACCTTTTGCAAGCAATCATTGGGGGCTACCCTTTTGTCTTGGCAAAAGAACTGCATAGACCTATCATATCACATCGACATGCTTCCTTCTCAAAGGGAACCACTTATGCAGTCGTGTGTACTTTTTCTTTGTGGTTGATTTATTAAATCAAAGAATGCTGCCATCTGGGGCATCTGTGAGTGACCAAGGACTATTGACAATCCAACGGATCTTTGTAAGGACTATAGGATAGAGGGGTGCAATCAATTGCATTGGTTGGGGTAGAAGGATAGGTGCATGCCCCAAGGGCTCATTTGTGGCCGTAAGGAGCTCTGAAGTGGACGGGATAGTTCATAGTTTTGTGCACCTTTTTTTTTATAAAGGAAGTTTGGCATTGGCTTATTCTCCCGGACTTTAATTAAAATAAAGAAGAAAAGTTACAAGTGAGTGGGATTAGTGCCCATAGCCCAAATCCCACAAGGCAGGGGACAAGTTCGGTAAGCTAGAGGGCATTACAAATGAGGCGGACAAATCTATCATCTCCCTCATGTGGGATCCATTTGGGTTTCAGCTTGTTATCTTCGAGGAGATAAATACGGTGATGCCTAAACGGTGGAGATCTCTTATCTCGGGAGATTCCTTTACCTAGAAGAAACAAGGATTTCTCAATCGACTATTACATCACTCCCTCCAAATCTTCCAAAGAGTCTCACCGCTGATGGCATTCCACAACCTAGATGAGCAGCCAACCGCCTCACCCAACAGCGCCTGTTGCCAATTGATTTGGTTCGTGAGCCTCAATACCTGTGTCACGTGATGCCAGATAACACAGGACTTGGGCCAATCAAAGATAAAGTGAACTAAATCTTTGATCTATCGATGACAATGCTTGCACCACACCATAAATTTTGTTAGCCCTTGCATTGGACCAAATACCCTTATGCAAGATCTGCCACCACTCCATTGAAGGACCAACATGCCAAAAAACAAAAGGGAATTAAGCATTCAAGGAGGGCAGGTATGAGTGGTTTGTATGCCAGGACATTGTTGTCCTCTCACAACATTGGCTAGAGGAGGTAAGAAAAAAGGTCGTGGCAGGGACATCACTCATCAAGGGTCGCACGTACATCTAAAATAATTTTTTTTTTTGAGAGTACAATGAATTGGAAATACACACTCACACACCCAACCTCGTAAGGTAGAGGCACCATCATGAGAGACTCCTCAAGGGTAGCAGCTACATCTCAAAGGAATTACTCTCAAACACTTCGAAAGAATCAAAAGATTGTACCCAAAAAAACCCTTGTCCGAGCACCATAGACATCATGTCGAGTTGAAAACGCACATATGAGCGAGCCCTAACGATTTTAGAAATGACCTCAAAAAGCTAGAAATCATTCAAGGCTCCAAAGTGAGAGGCGATAAGAGATTTCAAAGCTTCAAAGCTCAAAGGAAAGGATCCGTGGCATAGGAGTGTAATTACTTAAGAGGTTGTAATTAAAGTGTGATAAGCCATTTGACATGAGCTATTGGTTCACGCAACCACATGAAAGGGGGGCTAGGAGAGTAAGGCAGTTGAGCCACCCAAAAGGACTAGCGAAGAGACATTGTTCTCCTAAATGAGCCTCAATTTTGAGATTTGAGAGCCATTCAAAAGGGCCTTTGGGCTTTTTCCAAGTATTGGATCAAGTGCATAGGAGTCATAGCCGAGACTTCATGCCTAGTTTCTATGTTGCACATCCCTTGCACCATCTTCAAACCAACAATCTCCCTAACTATAGTGAAACAGAGACTTCATTCGACATTGTGTGAGGATTAAGAGGGTGAAAGATGCTTTGAAGAAAGAAGGGGAATAGAATTTGAAACCTCCAAAGGGCAAGACAGTGGGTCAATCCAAGCATATAGGAGACCCAAACTATCCAATGATGTCCCTAGCTAGTGAAAGTTGGAGACAATCACTCTAGTTTTGAAGGGGAAAGCTTACATGCTACTTGGGGGGGTTCATTTTTCTTCTCCATTCTAGAGAATTTTCTATAATAAATAGTGAACAATCCTCACATATTCCACCTTGCCCAATGCAACAGAACAAGGATTACGACCACCACATACTAGAGAGATGACTCTCCTCCCAACCAAATGCCTCTATATATAGCTCTCTCCAGGGGACTACCTTCTTGGGCAGGTGAATGCTAATCATCCAAGTGTCAGCCATGTAACTAAATGTGCGCCAAGTGTCCAGTGGATGCTTCTAGAAGGTTCTAGAGCTCTTTGGGCAAAATACTCTTCCCATGTACCTCATGGGGATTGAACCCAAGACCTCGTCCTTCACACCCTTGAGTCTTAACCACTAAGCTAAGTGGTTCACTTGTTCACAAGAGCACAAGACCTCCTAGTAAGTCTAAACTCGAGATCTTTGGTCATATACACGGATGACCAAACGGTGTCCGATTTCAGATCTGTCTAAACCGGCCAGACCCTTGGATCATAGACTTACTTTATTACATTCTTCCCCCCTTGGAAAATATTTTCGTCCTCGAAAATAGAGCTATATACATACTGTAGGCAACCCCCGAGCCTCATGTTCTAAAACTGGAAGAACATGGTCATGTTCTAGAACTGGAAGAACATGTCTCATCTCTGTGGTGGCATCCTTGCCCAAATGATTCAAAACACTATCTGGTTTTGTACTTTGATGAACGGGACAAAGTACAAACTAGTGAAGAATAATGAGGGTGGATCTAATGACATCCCTGGCTAATTCACAGTTTCTGGATGTGCGATCTAGGCACAAACATGTGAACTAGGTGGATTCAAATTACTAGTCCATTTCTAGGCATAACTGGTGCATGGGCTTAGTAATGAAGGTGGGATTCTTATCCCTCGCAAGACTTTGAGAATTCTTGATTCACTTGAATTTGTTTTGGAGAACTTGAAGTTTGGTTGTCCCATACATCTAACTTTAGATGTCTGTACAATGGTTTACTTTTATCTAACAGTTACTTGATTTTTTCACCCGACTAGAGGACTACTCTGTCCCAATGAGTTGAAAAAATCCTATGTAAACTGTAGGAGAAAGTTTACCATTCCGGTGGAATCAACCATACTAACTTCACCAATTCAAATTCAAAATGAAAATTGTCCAACTTAGGACTTTTTTCAAAGACTTTTAACTGAAAGTTCTTGGGAATTGTCAATCTGATGAGCAATTCCTAACTTCCCTATTCTAGAGTATACTGGACTCCAGGAAATCATTTATGCTATAACTTGAAGCAAACTCAAATGAATAAGTCCACTTAGACTTATCATCTTTTCAAGATTGAAAAGGTTCTTGTACATAACATCTATCTAGGATGTTCAAGTTAGTTATTTTATTCTAACCGGCTAACCCTGGTCTTTTGCAAAAGGAATCAGATACCTTATCTGAGTCAATTTCAAAAGATTTGGAAAGCGGAAAGAAATAACTAAGACTCTGTACAACCAATTCAAACTTCGAATATACATAAACTTGCTATGAGTCAAAGTCTAGTTGACTCAGGACTTTAACTTCTCAACGATCTATTTCAATAAGATATTGAAGCATTGACTTTATCTTTAAGAGAAATAAGCTAGCTTCTCAAAAAGATTCAAAGCAAATAAAAAACATCATCCAACCACAAGATACTAGTGTGGTAACCAACATCAGTGTGTCGACCCACTGAGGTTACGCTGATGAGTTTTGTATTCAAATAATGCTTCACTTGAGACTAAGTTCAGGTCACATTTAATCTTTTTGACTCCGTGAATGCAATTCTTGTGCATTTCTTTGAGTCTAAAAGAGTGAATTTTATCAAGTTACACTAGGAACTTGATGCTTGACTTAGTCAATTAAATCTTTAGTTGAAAAGATCAACTCAAAATCAAAGTCCAACTTTTTTCAGAAATTTATCAAATATTTCTGATCAATAACACTTAAACTTGAAGTGTTCTATGAAGACCTTGGAAGTTACTTACTTCATATCTTCAGTTTCCTTAATCTTGAAGTTACCTTGAAGTATCGTAAGATACTACTTTCATCCTTTACGAATTAAACTTTTCCTTGAAGTCTTAATTCCCTTGAGGATGAAACCTAACTTCAAAATCCAAACTAGGACTAAAAGATAATCATCATCCCACGGTCCGATGTCCCATTCCATCTTTCCTACATCAATCTGAGTATAAAATCTGGTGTCCCATACCACCCTATTTTATATTCACATTAATGTGTGGGTGATTCTTATCCTAAAGTCTAAACATCTCTTGATAGAGTACCTTATTTCTTCAATTCTTTTACAAGAATTGGAAGTTTCAGGCATTACCTCTAACTAGATTTTCCTAGGTTTTGATTCCTTCGCATGATCACCTCAGAATCATGTGCTTTGCCTTGGAAACTTGAAAACCTCTTTGACAGAATATCAATTCTTCTTTACTAGGGTTTTCAAATGAAAACCAATCAAAATTCCAAGTTCTTGAATTTCTCAAATTCAAGTTCAATTGGTTATTCTTGACCAATTTTGTAGCGACAAGAGCTTTTGACTTCTTGTCTTTAGATTCCTTTGATTACTGTTGCTTTAGGTACCTACCCCGGGGACTTTATTTAGGAATCTCTTTATTGCTTAAGTCTTAAGCATCCGCTCATGCTTTCTGGATTTGTACCAAAATCCCTTTAAGGATAGGTAAACACTTATGTTTTACCTTCCACAGACTTAATTACCATTTTCCCGGTTGCAGACTACATTCTTGGAATTTCTTTACTCTGTTCAGACTTGGAACAACTTACTCTTTTTCCATCGAATAAATGGAATTTGAGTGAATAATTCCCAAAAGGAATTTTATTGCCAATACTTGGGCAATCTACAAAGTAGTTCTAATTGCACATTACTTGGACAATCATGGCCAAGATTGATCAAGTCTGGTTGATCTTGCGATAAAAATAAAGACTTATAGTCTTTATCTTAAGATCTCTTAAACTATCTTTAAGCTTCTTTGCTTACCTGCAGGATTTTTAGAGATCTTTCTCAAGTCCAAGCATACACTTATGCCTCTCAGATTCCAAAGCTAAGAATCTTTGATATACCTTTAGGTTATATCACAAATAGGACTTGAAATACCACTTCTAGTGGTTTGGGATGTCCGGGAACTACTTACTTATTGTTTAAAGAGTATGAAGAATTTCATTCTCAATACTTGAAAGAATGCCATTCTTCAAAGACTTGAGATTCCTTCTAAGGAATAACTTGAGCAAATGATTCATCTTGGAATCTTTTGCAATATTAAAAGAACATTTGAAAGAAATTCTTTCAAATAATATCCAAAAAAATTTACTGATTCAATTGTATTCATTTCCTGAGTATCAAACTAGAGGCTAAATATCATCTTTTGGATATGGTTTCCCATGCCACTATGAAAGTTTATGCTTGAACTTTCTTTTATGTAATATCAACTTCTATTCTTGAGTTTGATACAAAACTCATTATTATTGGTCAATCTTCAGATGTTACTAGAGTCCTTTAAACATATTTCACCAATCAAAATTATGTTTAAAGTCCAAGCATCTATTGATGATTGATCCAATAGTAATGTTATTGTGAACACAACTTTGAACTTTATAACTTGTTTAGGAGAAGTTCATGGATTGAAAATCCATTTCTTGGAACTTTCTATTCTTAAATGAAAAGTTCACACTTGCTTCAAGTCCTTAGGGACTTATATTATTTCTTAAAGACTGCTTAGCTAGTTGCATCATTTACCAGAGATGCAACTATAGAACCGAACATCCTTTTATTGACGTCAAGGATTAATTGATGTTGAGGTTTAACCTTTGATTTCCATCACCCCTTGGGATGAAATCAAATGAAAATTTATAAAAGATTGGTACCTTTATATCTTGGCAAAACATTTATATCCTAAAGAGGTTTTGCCTGCATCATTCCTTGGACCTATCATATAATATGAATTTATGTGTATTTTGGGAAGAGTTCATGAATCAATTAAGATCCTCTACTTGGAACATCTACCTTCCCAAAAATAAATTCATCTTAAACATGGTAGGAGAATGATCTCACATGAAATAGAAGGCTTGACTATTTCATATCTCAATTCCAAAAAGTTACTTATTGAGGTTTCATCACGAGATACAAATCTTGAAACCACAAAGAAACTTCTTTAAACTTTCGAAATCTTCTAAACAGAAGAGTACTCAAGGAACTTGGAAATATAGTTGACGTTCTCATCCAATCTTGGGATGCTTGAGAAGTTACATAAAGTATGTAACTAATCAAGTAAAGCTTATCCGCATGACTTTCTAAGTACATCCAGGACTTAGGGTCATCATACATCACAAAAGAGTTTGCAAGTAATTAAATTTTCTTGGTCATCAAGGAAATTTATTACTTAACTTTCTCTTAGTGCTTACTTATACCTAGCAAGACATCTATCATACTTAATTGTCATTAAGTATTTGTCTTTGATAGAAGAGTATCGACTTGGGAAGAAATCGACTAATTACTTGAGTTGCAATACTAGAACTAGTATGTATTTGCAACTAACTAGTCCTTGGTCTTCCCTAATGTCAAACTGCGAGCTTTATAAAGTAAGCTAAATACTAAGAGAGTACATTCTCATATCTACTTGCAAACAACATTCCATTCTATCATGCAAATGCATGTATCTACATGCAAAAGCATATGCTCACATGCGTATGCATGCATGTTCTTTGCATGCTCAAAAAATAATACAATAATCATGCATGAACTTGATGCACGATTTTTTCCTTGTACTAAGAATGTATATCATGCAATCCTGATGCATGTATATCCTTTCCTTTGTCCTAATGCACTATGATATAAAAACATACCCTTGAAGTGCAATAGAAAACTTACTCAATGGAAAGGAAATATGTATTTAAACTACCAAAATACATTCTTCGATGCACAAGGATCTTTTTGAAATCAAGTCTTTCCTTAATGCAAACTAATGCTTGGAATGAGAAATGGATTAATTCATTATTCTAATCTAGACTTAATCAATTGAAATCTTGGCTATTTCAATGTGCATCTAGGATTAAGTGTAGAATAATGAAAACAAGATAAATCAAGCATTAAGGCCAAGCAGAAACTGGAAAATACTTAGCTTTGATCAAAGCTTCGTCCATCCCTTGATCCTTTGGAAGAGTGATTCATCCTCTTGATCCTTGCGAGGAGCTATTCACCATTCTTGAAGCTTCCTCATCAAGAAATAATCTTGGATGACTTGGTCCGTCGATATCGACTAACTTAGGCCTCCGGATCTTCACTCCACAACTCCACTTCCATCAAACTCTGCGACAACTGAAGCAGAATACTTCTCGGGTTCGGCAACTGATTTGGCTCCTTGAATGGATGAGAATTGGGCTATTACTTCAGCTCTGCGTCCTGCTTCTCTAAATTTTGCTCTGCACTATAGAACAAACAATCGGGCTGGGCGCGTGGCTATATCTTCTGGCTCCTTTCCAACCCGTCTGGGTTCAAGTCCCGGCTACAGCAACGCGCGGCACGTCCTTTTGTTCTCTGATTGAAGCTTTCCTCAGCGCCAAATTCTAGCAGAAGATTAGCTTTTTGCAGACTACCTCTCGTCAATCGGCTGTCGCCTTATGGATAGGCGGGCGTCCTCTAGCTGCGGGGGCGGGAGTTCGAGTTCCCTCTGCTTCACCACAGATTGTATGCTTTTAGATCTTCAAATTAAGTTCTTCAGCGGCGGCTTCGATCAGTAATGTCTGTTGCGGACAAGTCTTCACGCGGGCGGTTCTCTCTTGTGGTTAGAACAGAGCGCTCCCAACAAATGGGCGGGGGTTCGAATCCCACGGCAGCACACAGAGATGATTACTCCTTTTAGTACTCTTTTGCTCTAAGTTAAAGCATGAGAACGATTGCGACACGCATCTCAATGCGGGCGGGGGCAGAATTTGCACGCCAAAAATCCGAGCAAGAAGATGAAAGCTATGGAGATGGCTCTGATACCAATGCAACAGAACAAGGATTACGACCACCACATACTAGAGAGATGACTCTCCTCCCAACCAAATGCCTCTATATATAGCTCTCTCCAGGGGACTACCTTCTTGGGCAGGTGAATGCTAATCATCCAAGTGTCAGCCATGTAACTACATGTGCGCCAAGTGTCCAGTGGATGCTTCTAGAAGGTTCTAGAGCTCTTTGGGCAAAATACTCTTCCCATGTACCTCATGGGGATTGAACCCAAGACCTCGTCCTTCACACCCTTGAGTCTTAACCACTAAGCTAAGTGGTTCACTTGTTCACAAGAGCACAAGACCTCCTAGTAAGTCTAAACTCGAGATCTTTGGTCATATACACGGATGACCAAACGGTGTCCGATTTCAGATCTGTCTGAACCGGCCAGACCCTTAGATCATAGACTTACTTTATTACACCCAAGTGCCATAAACCTATTCTTTCAATTGTACATAGATAACTTGTGGTTTTGTTTTCGCAAGTGTACTTGTGCATTGTTTTCTCATGAAGAAGAGACTACATAGAGCCAACATCCAAGTATGGCTCTAACCTCTAGGTCAACTTCTCAGTTACGACAAGAGTCAGAAAAACTATCACTCCACTACATGGCCTATGTGAATTGCTTGGTTGAGCATGTACGTGCATGATTAAACATTCAAGGAAATTGATTGGAAAAGACTTCTTTACACAGTATGAAGCATTTGGATTCACCTTGAAAGGGAGTACCTTAGCGTGGTCCCAATCACTAAGCATACAACACTTTCAAAGTATTGATCAATTCATGCGGACCTTCCTAGACCAATTCACTAAGAGAAGAGTGAGACACAACACCTCAACAATGATAATGAGCTTCAAGTAGAAAGAAAATGAGGACTTTAGATCACATGCACAACACTATAAGCAATATGTAAGAGGATCTACCATCCACAATGGAGTTGATTGCACATTTCTTGTATGTCTTGCAAAGTTATTAGTTACACATTGCATCATTTTTTATGTGCCCTACCACTTAGAGGATTGTGTACAAAAATGCATTCGAATCGAGGACAACTTGGGTAACTCAATTCAAGCCTTCTCACTCGCTAAAAAAACCACTCCAAGTGAAAAAACAATTTCTTCATCTATTGATGAAATGGTGGAGATTGCCACCAAGAAACTAGATATAAAAATGTGTAGGTCTCCACCTGGAAGCTGTTCATTTTGTGGAGGAGAGGATCTGCGTTATACATGCAAGAGAAGACCACCTCCTCTTGCATAGCCCCTTTACCCCATATAGTGGTACTTGTTCACGCATGAAATGCAATATCCACCTAGACCTACACAAGATTACTAAACATACCTAGCCCAACCTATATTGAGTCAGTAGCCATATGATTCCCAACATATAACACCAATTAAATATGGACACGCAAATGAATAGTTAGAGCAAGCTATGATGCGCTCAACCTATAGATGTTATTAGGTATACAAGTTCTCCTAAACGTAAACCATCTAGCTCCTTATGCCCAACATTGCAACCAATCCACAAACTATTCAAGTTATCGAGACTACTCAAGTGGATACAAGTAAACCATCTAGCTCCTTATGCCCAACATTGCAACCAATCCACAAACTATTCAAGTTATCGAGACTACTCAAGTGGATACAAGGACTATTATGGTCATGATCATGGTTATGGGTATAGCGAACTTGCGTATAGCCAGATTTATCACACAATTAAAAAAGCTAGGCTAGACCTTAGTTCAAACCTACTCTACCACGAGGTCCATGCCATAGATGCAAGGAAAACCATTTTATTAGAGATTGCCCACATGCACAAGTTCCTCATCTACCACCCATAGCACCTAAAAACCTTTTATGTAATGATCATGGAAAAAACCATCTTATAAAGATTATCGTGAAAATCTAGATAGGAGCAAGCTAGCACCTATCAATATGGTGACAATGCTTCCCTATAACTCTAATAGTCAAGAGGAGAAAGTGAATTTAGCACACATTTAGGTAGTCACTAGGGCACATACCAAGGATAAAAAAAAAGGACAAAGGTAAGAAAGTGTTGGATCAAAGTAGTTCGGAGAGAAAAGAAGATGGGCCTCCCAATGACTTTCATCCTACAAAGGGACTTGGAAGATTCAAAGAGGAAGGCAAGCCAAGAAATGGGAAAAGAAAATTTATAAACTTAATGACCCCCTCAAGTCCAAGCAAGACAAGCTTAGTAAGAAGCAAGAGCAAATCATCCAATAGCAAATTCAACACCAAGCTTTGAGAATGTATCAACATAGTGCATCGGCACTATCACATTCATGTTCCCATTGTTACCCGCCACCATACCCATATCCCTACCCAAATCCATGGCCTCAACCTAGATTGGCCCTTGCTTGCCTTTAATTTCCAAGTTAGAAGGATTAATGAGAGCCTATCACAATAGACTAAAAGCAGGACCAAAAATGGAGCAACGTAAAAAATGCTATCCAAAGGGGGAGGATCTAGAAAAGGAACGTCTAACCATGTGCCAAAAAATGATAGAGGTAGCCTAGAAAATGGCTAAAAAAGTTCCAAACACCATTCTTCAAACATGCATGTCAAAAGAGCATTTCCAAAAAGTGATTCAAGCCCATAAAAAGGAAGATCGAAACCTCAAAAAGGAAACACAATTCCAAAAAATGCAAGAACAACTCCAAAAAAGAAAAAACAGTTTCAAAATGTTATAAAAGAATATCAAAAGATGGTAAAGGCATAACAAAGAACAAGGGAACTAGCCATCACTACCAAAAGATTATGAGAAAGTTGGGGTAAGCTAGCCTTCTACCCACTCGAATGCGCTTAAAATTATCATATGGGCATATGGAGAGACCCTAGATCTCCTTGAAAATGTTGTCTTGACCACTTGCGGTGTTGAGTTTGCATGCACTATTTCCATTTGTGAATTTGGAAAATCAAGTAATTACAAACTGCTCTTGGGCCGACCATTTTTGAGGCAAATGAAAGTGGTGCAAGATTGGGGAGTTAATGCTCTTATATCTAGCATAATGGCACAACGCTTAGACGAATCTATAGGCCAATGATTAGAGCACCACCTCTCCAGACTCCAATGGCATGCAATTCATGAGGATGAGAAAAAAAGCTCTATAAGGAGCAAAAGTAAAAGTTAACCATTCTAGATGCACCAAGGCATCATTATTTGGTTGTGTTGAGCAAGAGAAGCAGAGCCAAGTCAACTTTATGAGAGGCATTTTCAAGATCCTGAGGTTTTTCTAGAAGCTCGCCTAATGAGATGAATCTGATCCTTTCGGTTGGACACATGGTCTAAGTATCATCGAAGTTGGAATGAATGAGCAAACATTGACACATAATTGTGATGAAGAAGGCTATGACTTGGACCTATTCATGGTGAGTTTTGTTGGAGATCTTGTACTTGAACTATTGAGATGCTATGAGGTAATACCATACATAATTGGTCTGATGGTAATGCACCATGACATATTCCTCTTTGTGAAAGCTTCACAAGGATACTCTCATAGTAGAAATCCAAACTCCAAATGACATACATGATACTTTGTATAGGCCTCCAGAATACACAAAAGCTACTAGTACACAAAGACCCGAACTCATATTTCTTAGCTTTCACAAATGGGATCAAACAATACAATATGTGGCTGACCAGGCCAATATATGTTTTATTAAAGAACATATGCAAAAGTGTTTCGCATCCATTTGCCCTTTCAATTGAACACTAACAATAACAATATCCCACTAAATTCCAATGTGGCCAAAATGAACTATGGGAAAAAAAACATAGAATGATAAGGCTACTTGAGTCTAAATATACAAACTATACTTCCCACATGATGTGCGTGTTATATAATGTACAAGGAACTATACAAAAGCATGAATCTAGAAACCCCCATCAAGTGACAATAGTGACGAAAGTTATCATGTGGTAGAGCTTTAGTCAAAGCATCTGCAACATTATCTCAAGTATGAACCTTCTCAAGAATAATGCGCTAAGTGACTAAGCATTCTTTAATAAAGTGATAACTCACCTCTATGTGCTTCTTCTTTGCATGATTGATTGAATTTTTAGCCAAAACAATGGCATCCTGACTATCACTTAGCAAAAAAGGTACATGCTGAAGTAGACCCATACCACAAGCAATATGAGAAAGCCACAATGCTTTCTTACATGCCTCAATAGTTTCAACATGCTTTTCTTCTATAGAGAAAACAATTTTACATTCTTGAAGATGAGATCTCCAAGAGATAGCAGCTCTAAGAAGTGAAAAATGTACCCTCATTTAGGCTTCCAATTTTCTACACAACCAGCATAATCTGAATTGGTGTAGCCAATAATCGATGCATCTCCTCTATCCAATCATAGAAACTTGTCCTTAGTGCCACTCAGATATTTCAAAATCATCTTGACTGCTTCCGAATTCTTCTTGCCAAGATTAGACATATATCTTCTCATAGTCCCACTCCAAATGCAATGTCTAGTCTCATAGCTACCATAAGATACATGTGACTATCAAAAACAAAATAATAAGGGATTCTGGTTATGAATTCCTTTTCCTCATGTGATTTGGGTCAATCATCCTTACTCAATTTCACATATGTAGGTAAATGTGTACTCAATGACTTTCCACCTTGCATATTGAACCTATGAAGTTCTTTAGATATGTACTCACTTTGGGACAATTATAGGCATCTATTACTCCTATCACGAGTAGTATGCATGCTAAGAATAAGTTTCGCATCCCCGAAATCCTTCATATAAAATGTCTCACTTGAATTCTTCTTGATCAATGATAAGTCATCAGAGGACTTCCTAGCAATGAACATATCATCGACATAAAGTATCAAGCATATCAAACCATTATCTGAGCATCCCTTAGTGTAGAGATAATGATCCTCGTTGCTTCAAAGATATCTAAGCATCTCTTAGTGTAGAGATAATGATCCTCGTTGCTTCAAGAATATCCTTGAGACTTCATAAACACATAAAAATTTTGGTACCATTGTGTAGGGGACTCTTTAATTTCATACAAGCTCTTCTTCAACTTATAAAATAAACCCTCTTTACTAGGAACTGCAAAACCCTCTAGTTGTTCCATTTAGATATCTTTTGTGAGATGTCCATGCAAGAATGTACTTTTCACATCCATTTGGATAGCTCTAAGTCCTCCATTGCAATGAATCCAATCAACATGCATAGTGTAGTCATCTGGACTATCGGAGAGAAGATTACCTCGAAATCTACACCATGTTGTTACTTAAAACCCTTTGCAACTATTTGTGCTTTATGCATTGGAGAGAGACTATCAATTGTGAATTTAGATATATATATTCGAGAAGGACTATCAATTCTGAATTGTCAAACAAGAGAGCAAGTAGTCTAAGTAGATACTAATGATAAGCATCATAGTCTTCTTATAGTACAAAGACACAGATAAAGAAGCTTAGAAAGGGAAAGAAAAAAAGACAATGGAAACATAAGAGAGTGGAGTTTGAGAGTCAAGTCCAACAGCTAGAATAACTTGTGAGCATGCAATGCATTAGAGAGGAAGAATCAACTTCATGAGTAGCATGCAATGGGTGCTTTAAGCTAGAGCCTATACCGAGCGATGAAGTTATAAGAATAAAAAATAGAGATTTAGAAATGCTCATATGTGTATATTTGGCTCATGCTCAAGGGGGACTACTACTAGACCAACATATCAAATTTCACTCTAACAAGGTCCCTACCAGGAGAAAATTGGATATATATGGAAAAATGCTTGAGGTCAACCAACAACTATTGGATAAGATTTCTCATATTGTTTTTCCAATGAGACTTGTTGATAAAAGGAAGGATAAGTATTCACAACAAAACACAAGGCATACTTCAAACAGGAACATCAACAAATTTGAGATTAAGCATAGAAGGCTCGATAAAAAGTAGCAAATGATCAAGGGCACCATTTATTAAGCGAGAATTTGGAAACACATAGACCATTGAGGATATGGATCAAGAACATGATGAGTCTGTGAGCCCAAAACAAATATTGATGTGGATTCTAGCCTTCAAACATTGCCAATATATTTGGGAGCCTATGAAATTTTCAGTCTCAATTGCGACTAAGGGGGAATAGAGACATCAAAGAGTTAGGTGAGAACAAGGTGAGCAATGATTTGAATTCGAGAGTCTCACATACTATTCTACCATGAGACTTGATTTTTGGTACGAACCTATGGATGTGCAGAACAATTGAACAAAGGGAGCAAAGATTCTTGGAAAATTCTAACATGCTTGACGTGTTGAGTGAAGAGGAGTGCAAAACACATAAGAGGAAAGATATCCTATAAAAATTAGTTATTTTTATAATTGAGTATAACCTTTCAAGATTGCAAAACAAAGAAGATTATGAACTATTTATGGTCAAGGTACTCAAGGATGAAGCACTCTCAATAAGTGAAAAGATGGGGACAATGGCTTGGACCTAATCCTAAGGAGAGGAATGGCCAACATGCACATAGAGAATCCTAGGTTTATCATCATGCAAATGAGAGATTTTTTATGATACTTTCTCTTCAATTTTCGTGAATATCACAAATATGAATAGCATGTTGTATCGTGTCCTTGGGTTCCATTCACGTTTTAATGATGAAACAAGAAAATTATAATTCTTATTTCCCCTTAAAAGAAAAAAAAAATAAATTGCTCATTAGATGCACAAGAAACTACACAAACGCACACCCACACACATACATACACACACACAATATATATATATATATATATATATATATATATATATATATATATATATATATATATATATATATATATATTGTGTGTGCGCGCATATATTGTATATGTAGTATATTTATATATATATATCTATATCTATATACATATATATATATATATATATATATATATATATATATATATATATATATATAAACGTATATATAAATGTAGTATACTTATATATACATACATATACATGTGTGTGTATATTATATATATATGTGTATATATAAATGTATGTATATGTATATGTAGTATTATATATATATATATATATATATATATGTGCTTATATATACATGTATGTATATGTAGTATATATACTTATATATATATATATATATATATATATATATATATATATATATATATATATATATATATTTGTGTGTATGTCAGACATTGGTCTACAAAGACCATTCCATGTGTGTGTGAGACGAGGGCTAGTTAGCCAAGGTCTTAAGCTCGGAGGTATATCCTAAGGTATTCGATGGTTAGTGGGGATGAGTGTTGCATGTTGGCCACATGGTGATACTAGAACATTCCAGATCACTGCTATTTTAGATACAAGAGGATATAGATGGATGGGAGGAGAGTGACACACACATCATCATTCACAAGTTTCTTTTGAGGAAAGCCTCACATTTGATATCAGAGCTAAAATTAACAGAATTTTTTGAGTAGGGGGCGCATGCATGCATGTTGTCTTTTGGGCGAGGGTCGTCGTCCTGAGGTTTGGTCTTCTCCATCGTTGTGTTGAGCGTTTCCCGAGGTTAGCAGTCGTCTGTAGCAGGGATTTGCGTGGCGCAAAAAGGACCGAAAGGGGACTCCATGTGCCCTCGCCCCTCTGAACTAGAGAAAGGCCGGTGTTATTGTGCTGCCGCGCTGCTCAGAGTTCTGGCCAGAGCCCATCTTTGGTCGTCGTTGGCCCGTCGATTCAGACTCTACCGCGCTTGAAGACTTGCGCGCTTCATGCGTACAGAGGCATAAGTAATTCAGTTTTTCAAAATTCTTATGTTAGCCCCTAAATGGTCAGCCGACAGAGAGTGGGCTCTCTTACCCCGTGCGTGAGCGCTCAGGAAGGGGAAGCATCTTTACTTTCAATATGGAAAGAGATCATGAAACGCCATCCTTTATGAACGAATCTGCGATTTTCTACGCATGTGGGATTGGTCTACTTCTGCGCGCGCTGCTCTCAGAGAAGAACGATCTTTTTGTTGTGTGAAGAATTATTATTTTTTTTTCAGAATTTGAGTTATCAAAACCTCACCAAAATATCCAAATTGGTCATAACTTGGGCAAATCATATCCAAATTTGGAGTTCTTGGGCTTGTTAGAAAGCTCTCTCAGAGATCTTTCCAAGGAGTGGTTATAAGCCATACTTTGGGCTCAGATAATTCCTGCAACAGAGGTTAGAAGTGGATTGTTCTTCATTGAATACCTTCAATGAAGCACTTTTTGAAGATTTGTGCGATCTACGAGCAAAAGGGAGTCGATACTCTACCCGAAGCTCTTCAATTGGACGCTTCAATAATATCAAAGAAAATTGGAGATAAGTATTTAGTCAATATTTGCTTAATTATTCTGTTGACTGTGCATATTAGAAATATTCATGCATTACGTGTAGGACGACGTAGTTAGAACGTAAATAGAGATGTATGTTCGATGCTTGAGCTTTTCTTACAGGTGGTAAGTATCGGCAGGTATCGACCAGAGAAATATTTTGATTGAGGGCTTGTAATGCCCAACAACATATTTGGAAAAGTTTTCTATTGCAGGTGTTCTTCGAGAAGAAAGAATAGATCGTGCCTGCCGGCACATGATTTATGCTTGATGGTTGTTATTTTCTTCGAAATTATTTCGGATTTCATAGTGACGCCGTTAGGCTACCGAAATTTCTAAAAATTAGCATGCATGTGCATTAAAGTTTAGAAAGTATATTAAAGTTTCTTTCTACTGTTTTTTTTTCTATTTAGCAAAGGCTTTGACTGGTTTTTTTTTTTGCTCGCCAGTAGTATTTACGTTTATTTAGTTTAAAAAAGAAAAAAAAAACCAAAAGAAAAAAAAAAAAGAAAAAAGTTTCTTTCCTAGCATGGAACTCGAACCTTCTTCACCATTATGAACCCGTTAGGACAGAATCCATTATGCCTGAACCTCCAGTTGATCCCATTCAAGCTATGAACAATAGAATTTTATCTTTAGAAAGTTCTCTTCATGACATCTTGGGACATGTGCGTGGTTCTAAGAAAGAAGAAGACTTGCTTGATTTTGATTTGCCAGAGATGGAGGTAGATGCTCCAGACGAGCATCAAACTTCAAAAGTCCTTAAAGATAGCGTTTTAGTTAGAGAAGCCAGATGGCAGCTTAAGGATCTTAAGCCGCCAAGATATCATGGCTCAACTAGCGCTAGGACTGCTGATGCGGTTGAGCAGTGGCTCAGCAAATGGGAACAGTGTTTCCGTCTGTGTCATATCATCGATGATAGGCACAAGATTCAGCAGGCCACTTATAATCTTATGGATGTCGCACATAGGTGGTGGCGAAAGATGGAACAGGATAAGAAGGAGCCCACAACATGGGATCAATTCAAATCCTGTTTTATAATAATTTTTTACCACCTGATGAGAGGTCTAGAGCACAAGACACCTGGTTCTTCATCAGTCAGTTCAGGAATACGCAGATCGGTATAGAGAGGTACTTCTTAAAGTACCTGATACCATTCCAGAGTTTCTTCAAGTTCACAAGTTTGTCTTGGGACTCAGAGAAACTATCCGACCTTTAGTAAGGAAAGAGCGGTGTCAGTCTTTGGCACAAGCCACAGAGATGGCCTTGGTTTATGAGGATGGCCACAGGAGCACAGGTTCCCAGGGCCAGAGATCCCCATGGACTAGGGTTAGATGACCTTTCCATACTTCGACTCCTGGTTCGGTCAGTGCACAGTCTTGTAGGGAGGCTAAGTAGGTGCACATGATCCAGACAGTCTCAGGAGGAAAGAGAAAAGTGTTTGCTCTGGCTGAGAGGGCATATAACCGATCTATTCTTATCCCTCAGCAGAAAGAGAAGGCAATGAAAGAGGGTTTGTGCTATGGATGCTTAGGACAGCACTTATATAAGGATTGTCCTAAAAAGAAAAAGATAGCAGCTACCATAGTCATAAATCCGACCCAGGCAGGGGATGGGAATGAGGATGAGTTTGGGGATTCCCCATCTCCATTATCATCTCCCATAGTGGCTATGACAGTCACTAAAAAGGTTCCGACTGTGCCAGATGTTGTGCTTTCGCCAGTGGCATAGAAAGGATACCGGTTCCCAGATACTGAGCTTATTGTTATGAGAGGAGTCGTGGTAGGACAGCCTGTCAAGGTACTCTTTGACACAGGTTCGACTCATAATGTTATTAGTTCCCGACTAGTCAAGAGATTATGCTTAGATACGGTACAGTCAGATTACACTTATACCATAGAGCTAGCTGACGGGAAGGGAACTGAGACTTGGGATAGACGAGTAGTTGATCTTCCTATTCAGATCCAGTCCTATGAGGATAGATTGAATTTTGAGATAGCGAGATTAGCTCGTTTCGACATAGTTCTTAGTAAGAAGTGGCATGCGAGAAAGAAACCAGTCATTGATTGTGCTTCGCATGTGTATCAGTTTGAGCATGAGGGAAGGAGATTACTGATCCATGGAGAACTAGATCTCCAAGAGACGCGATTGGTGACTGCTATCAAGTTGCTCAAAATTGATTGTAAGTATATCCATTTTCTTTATTTCATGTATTTATCGTATGTTGAGATGGATTCATGCAGTCATGGAGACTCAAGTTGGAATGCTCCAACACTTTCAACTAAAGTGAGAGCAGAATTCCAAGAGTTGTTTTTAAAGGAATTACCATCAGGTTTGCCTCCTTGCAGGAATATAGAGCATAGAATCGAATTGGTACCAAGAGCGAGTTCGACCGCTCGGCCATCATTTCGAATGAGTTTGCAGGAGGAAAATGAAGTCCGCAAGGTCGTGGACGAGTATCTTCAAAAAGGGTTGATTAGACCCAGCTATTCACCCTTTGCCGCTCCAGTTCTTCGTGAAGAAGAAGGATGGATCTTATAGGATGTGTGTTGACTATCAAGTACTCAATAAGATCACTATTAGACACAGATATCCTATGCCCCGGATTGATGAACTTTTAGATGCTCTAGGTGGAGCCATTGTATTTAGTAAGATAGATTTAAAGAGTGGCTATCATCAGATTAGAGTGAAAGATCATGATGTACATAAGACAGCTTTCAGGACCCATTTTGGTCATTATGAGTATTTGGTCATGCCTTTTGGTTTGACAAATGCTCCAGCTACATTTATGATGTTAATGAATGATATCTTAAGACCTTTCATAGGAAAGTGTGTTGTTGATTTTGTGGATGATTTGCTAGTGTATAGTAGAACTGTGCATGAGCATGAAAATCATTTAAGGTTTGTGTTGAATATTTTAAAGAAAATAAGCTGTATGTAAATCCGGAGAAGACACAGTTGTTTCTTCCGAGGATAGACTATCTAGGGCATGTGATTTCAGCCGATGGGGTTCAGATGGATCCCAAGAAGGTATCAGTTATTTTAGCATGGCCTACTCCTCAGGATGAGGGGCAGTTACGATCATTTTTAAGGCTTTCCGATTTCTATCGGAAATTCATCTCTTCATATTCGTCGATAGCAGCACCTATGACGAACTTGCTTCAAGGCAAAATTCCATTTGCATGGAAGCAAGAGTAGCAAGAAAGTTTTGATACTCTGAAACAAGCTATTTCAGAGGCTCCTATACTCAAAGTGGTGGATCCTCAGAAACCATTTGAGTTAGAGACGGATGCTAGCGGCATAGCCATAGGTGCAGTCTTGAGTCAAGATGGCAGGCCAATAGCTTTTGAAAGTAAGAAGTTAAGTAGTGCACAACGCAATTGGCCCGTGCATGAACAAGAGTTGTATGCAATGGTGCATGCACTTAAAGTTTGGAGACACTATCTTTATGGTGCAGACTTTAAGGTATTCACAGATCATCATACACTCAAGCATTTTTGTAGTCAGCCAGATCTTCAAGGCCGACAGGCTCGTTGGGCTGAGCTCATGCAAGAATTTCATATGGAAATCTTGTATAGAAGAGGCAAAGAAAATATAGTAGCTGATGCATTATCTCGTATAATGTATCAAATGAGCTTTACAGTTTTAGAAAGCTCATTGCTTCAAGAAATTAAGGAAGCACAGGTGGAAGATCCACATTTGTTACAGATAGTTAGAGCCATTAGTGATGACTCTATTTTAGGAGACGGAACAGTTACAGCTATTTCTTCTTCTACTAAAGCAAACAAGTCCATTCCGTATTCTAATTTCTCATAGGAGAATGGAATAGTGAAGCGGAAAGGAAAGGTTTGTGTGCCAGATTCCCGGGATTTGAGAAAGAAAGTCATGCATGATAACCATGATGTTCCCTGCGCAGGACATCCTGGTGTTGACAAGACAATACAGCTTGTTTGAAGAACATTTTGGTGGCCTGGATTAGCCAGAGATATCCATACTTATGTTCAACAATGCTTTATGTGTCAAGTCAACAAAGCCGAAAGGGTAAAGACACCAGGTCTTTTACATCCTTTACAAGTTCCAGATCATAACTGGGATAGTATATCCATGGACTTCATAGTGGGGTTACCGCGGACCCAAAGGAAGCGGGATACAATCCTAGTTGTGGTAGATAGACTGAGCAAGATGGCTCATTTCATACCCACGTAGGAGACAATAGAAGCTCCATAGGTAGCGGAGTTGTTTATCCAGAATGTCTTCAAATTGCATGGGTTACCTACATCCATAGTCTCAGATAGGGATGTCAGATTTACAAGACACTTCTAGAAGTTTGTATTTGACAAACTAAAAGTGTCACTAAAAATGATTAGTGGTGATCATCCACAGACAGATGGTCAGACTGAGAGGGTCAACCAAATTCTAGAGGATATGTTGCGGGCATATGTGTCTGAGAGACAAATAGATTGGGATAGTTATTTGCCATTAGTAGAGTTTGCTTATAACAATAGGCCTCACAAGGTGACTGGGATGTCTCCTTTCGAGATGAACTATGGCATGAATCCCAATGCTCCCAGTACCATAGGAATGCCTAAGAAATGTCCTAGTGCTTCTGAGTTCTTAGTGAATCTCCAAGCAAACCTAGAAATAGCTAAAGCCAAGATGCAGCAAGCAGCTGATAGAGCAAAAGAGTATGCTGATAGGAAAAGATCTCCTAGATCCTTTGAGGAAGGAGACCGAGTCTTCCTTCAGGTACCAGCTAGATCTACTTCATTGTCCACAGGGAAGTGTAGTAAGCTATCACCAAGGTATTGTGGACCTTGGAAGATAGTCAAGAAGTTGAGTGATGTTGCATACCGATTAGAGCTTCCTCCAGATTGCAAAGTCCATCCAGTGTTTCATGTCAGTAAACTAAGAAAGTATATATCTAGGGAGGATAATCTAATAGAGGGTAATTGTTTCTTTGCAGGAAACCGATAGAGAAGATCATTCTCCAGACAGAATACTAGATAGGAGACAGAAACGGTTAAGGAATCGTGTCATCCAAGAGTATCTGGTAGCTTGGAGAGGATTACCACTTACTGACTCTACTTGGGAATCAGCAGCTCTGGTTCGCAAGTACTTTCCCTCATTGATCATTGAGGACAATGATCTTTAGAAGGGGGAGAGAGTGTCAGACATTGGTCTACAGAGACCATTCCATGTGTGTGGGACGAGGGCTAGTTAGCCAAGGTCCTAAGCTCGGGGGTATATCCTAAGGTATTTGATGGTTAGTGGGGATGAGTGTTGCATGCTGGCCACATGGCAACGCTAGAACATTCCAGATCACTGCTATTTTAGATACAAGAGGATATAAATGGATGGGAGGAGAGTGGCACACACATCATTCACAAGTTTCTTTTGAGGAAAGCCTCACAGTGTATATATGTATGATGTATATATGTGTGTGTATGGAGGAGTATATATGTATGCACATATATAGATGCATAGATATAGATATGTATATGTTTGTGTGTATGTATGCATCTATATTTATATATGTGTGCACATATATAGATGCATACATTGGACAAATGCTAATAAAGAAAGTTGTTGCAAAGTAAACGAACTTTTTTATCACCCACCAAATTTAAGAATAAAGTTTAGGGAACAAGAAGAGAAAATCAATTTCTAGATTGAAATAAACTCGTAAAGCGAAGGATACAAATAAAACATTCACTCTCAACCAATCAAATGTATAAAGATTATGCGGATTAGGAAATATTATTTTCTCTTTTCATACGTGCATCTAGGGCCCGATTTAGACCAGGCGGAGGCCCTTCCTCAACAAAGGCATGCTTTGATTAAAATTTGACGTGTGGAACTTCTCGTTCAGATAGAGTCCCAAAGTTTTTTGGCTACCACATCATTGAACATTTCTTTGTGCAATGTTCCAACCTGCTCCCTCCACCCCAAGGCATTTACACCTCCCACATAAGATTCGTAGTTCAATTTTGTCTCTCCTGTTGGAGAGTCTATGTGATGACTTTACACCTCCCACATAAGATTTGCAGTTCAATTTTCTCTATCCTGTTGCAAAGTTTGTGTGATGATTCATGCAGAGGACTCTTCAACCTTTCCACTCTTGCAGTTGGAACATGTTTGAAAGGGGCCCATGTTGCTGTCATTCCATCTTCTTTTTGCATGCTTCATACATACTTTCACCATGTTACTAATTTGGACATCTCTTTTCATAGTGGAATGTGTATGCAACAAGCTAGAGCTCATATGAAGGTGCCACACATTTGAAGGCACATAAACTTTTTCTATCACAAAAAGTTGACACACAATTCTTTTGGTCATGCATTATTTTTGGTATACTTGGATTTGGTATACTTGGATTGGTTGGTGTACTTTCGTAGTCCACTTATCATTGAAAACGTGATACTTCTTTTAGTATCCTCTAAAATAACCGAGTTGCCTCTAAATTACAACTTTTCTATGGATGGATGTTGTTTGGCAATTTTTTAAATCATGTTTGAACATTGACTTATTTTTTTTTATTAAGCTTTAAATTTTGAAAGAACAATTAAGTCTCACACACTCAAGAGAGCGCCTTTTATCCCTGACTTTTCAAAGCCTAATATAAAACCAATCTACAAGTTTTAAACTCTCGACCTTGAGTTCAAAATCTAAAGCGTTTATGCTTTATCCTCCACTTTTCAGCGGCTACCATTAGACCAATTTGCAAGTTTTGAACTTTTGACATTGACTCTGAAATCCAAAGTGTTTACCGGTCCAAGTTTTGAATCTAATATTTGAGCTTAGTCTTATTGACTTGATCTATATCCCTATATGAAAATATGATGGTAAAATGAAAGACATGAGCTTTCTATATTGAATTGATTGTATATTCATATATCTTTTTTTTTTAAAGTGGAGGTTGGGCAAGCGTATACTCGCCCTGAGATTTTACTTTGAAAGAACAACTATACAAATGAATGGGCATAATGCTTGCGAGACTTCCTTCTTGTATCCCACGAAAAAGAGATTAGACAAAGTAACAATTGATTACATGTTCAGAGATTGAACACTGAACCTCCGCCTCAAAAAAAATCAGTGCTTAACCAACTCACTACGAGACGTGAACAATCCATATATCTTAAATGACTTGATCTACATGTTCGTATGAAATTATGATAGTAAAATGAAAGACAGAGTTCGTTTAGTTGCTATTAAAAAGAAATGACACCACGTTTTTTGAAAATGGGGGTCAGCTGATTGCAACACGACTCGAAAAACGAGCATACCAGATGGCGACGTCGGGAGTCTTGCGTGTTACGGGATGCTCTTTTCAGAGTTCTACGCACCGTTGGATGATGACTGATCGACGGCCAATGCTGGAGTCACTCATTTGCTGTAGATCTGCACGCGAGCCGAATTAAATTAATTGGGCAGTACAGAAGATCTGGACTGAAGGGAGGGAGGTTTAAGGGGAGTTGGGCTTCCCTCGCTGTTAACGCCAGCTAGGGTTCTCTCTCAGGCTTCACCACGCCGTAGCCGCAGGCGCAGTTGAAGCTAACAGATAGAATGGGCTTCACTTCATTTGTCGGTCGCGTTCTTTTCTCGGCGATCTTCATCTTTTCAGCTTGGCACAAGTAATGTCTTTTATTCCTTTTCACTTATTTCCCCCTCCTGATGTTTTATCTGTTTGGCTCTCCGAAGCTAGTTATGCTAGATACCCTGCAATCTATTGTTTGTTGCCGCTTTTATCTTGGGATCTAGTTGGTATGTTCTCTAACCTTTCAGCGGCATTGCTAATACATCCATTAAGAGGCCAAATGGTGCGTAAGTAGAAAGTCAGGAATCAGGACGGAAGAAAATGCATGATTCAACAAAAGATCTGGGTCCATTAGTTGTTTTGTAGGGCCTGGTTTTTTGATATTGCGCGATATTTTTGTAAGCAGTTACTATCCCTGGAATTCCTGCTAGCCATCGTTGATCTATGTCGAAGGTAATTTATGTGTGCGTGTTTTTATGTGACGTTTACCCTAGTTTCCTATTCAGTGTCCTGTTGGGGCTTTTCACAGTAGCTAAAATTTTTCTACAAGTATTGCTTTTCGTCTGCCTTGCAAATAGGTCATACCTTGAAGGGTGTTTGAGCTTTGGCTACTTTCTAGGCTGCTTCTTAGACTTTCTCGTGTTAAGTTTCGAATATGAAATTCTTAGTTTCCTTTTGTTCAATGATCGTAAATGGTTCTGTAAATGTGAGGGGTACCTATGTCTATGCCTCGTTATTGTTTACCTCGTGCCTCTGAATGTCATCGAAGCGGCCATCTCCGTTAATCATTGAATTGCCGCGGGACTTATTCCCTTTGACTTATTACATTTCGTAGCGGAAGGAGCAAGAGATCTAGTCTAATTTTGATCCACTAGAGTCCTACTGTTGATGGCGTTGTTTTTTTTAATTGTAGGATTACTGACTTTGGGCAAGATGGAGGCCTTGCGTTGAAGGCAATGAGCCCCAAGATCGGTTTATTAAAAAATCATGTGGCTTCGTTTGGTGTCGCTCCCCCTGAAGTGGAGGTAGCCTTTTTGTTTTGGGAGTCTATTAGTGTGCATTCTGTCACCACTTCGTCTCACGTTTGTCAATGATTATCTGATCCCAGATCAAGTATCTACTCATGGTAGCCATAGCTCTGGAAGGACTTGGTGGGATACTTTTTACCCTTGGAATCAACTTGGGAGCTTATTTACTGGTGATGCGCACAAAATTCAAAATATGGTATCATTTTACGGGCGTTTACGTGCTAATAATGCTGTACTTTACAATGTTATTGCAGATTATTTTTCTTGTTGTGGTTACTCCCATCATGCATGACTTCTACAATTATGACGTGTCAAGCTCAGAATATGTTACACAGTTTACGCAGTTTCTAAAGGTAGGTGCTATGCATGAGCATACTTTGTGGATAAAATCAGCCAGTTAAACGGTATCTGACATCTTTCTTTCCATGTAGAACCTATCACTGCTTGGAGCATTGCTATTCTTTTTGGGAATGAAGAACTATTATGCAACAAAGAAGTCTAAAAAGAAGATCACCAAGTCTAAAACCAACTGAATACATTTGAGTTGGGGTGCTACAACAGTGGTGCTGTAATCATCCATAAGTTATCTTTACTGGATTTGCCACATTTAAACACTGCACAGTTGAATTTTTGTCAGTTTTGCATGCTCGGTAAGAGCAAATTGCTTGCTAATCTCACTATGTATCCTGAGAGGAAATGTGTCATTTGGCCTGCCCCGTCAGATGTAATTTTACCCCAGTTATTTTTTCCCTACCACACAGCTGCCATTATGCAACTATATATGTCATTCTCCTGGTCCTCAAAATGCATCAGCGTTAGTATTATTTTGCAGGCTTGTCAATGTGTGTAAGAAGTGGGATATTAAAGTTGTGGGGATTAGAGACTTACATGGAACTTGGGTCATCAATTTTTCACATAATCAAGTGTATAGGTATTTTACTTGTTTATCTATAGATATTTACATTACTTCAAGCACGTCTAATTGTATATGGAGATGTATAATTGTACTGCACTGCAATATCCTCAGTACTCTACTACTGTTGTTGAGAAGTTTTACATTAGTCCAAGACAAGTGATGATGTTGCTGGGTGGATTTTGTGTGCTGTCATTGTTCGTTCCATCAGTTGCAGCTGTTCCAACTTAACTTTGATCAGTGAGTGTGGAAGTAGAGATGCAGGGTATGCCATTATGTATATGTGGAGTTTTATATTGTTGTCATCAGTACCGGTAGACTGTAATAGTAGTTTTTCTTAATGCTTGTTCAGTGCCATACAATTTATCAGTTGTTCAACTGGGGTTCAGGAACTATTATTGCTAGTATAATTTATGATCATTCAAGCATCTTATCCTTTTTCATGAAACTACATGCTGCAGCTGAATGTCATAGCCAAGAAACTCAAGTACAATATGGTGTTCATTGAGGTTATCTGCTGAAGCTGTTCGTCTCTGCATCCTCTTGATGTTTTTTACTAAAAGTTCGTATATGGCATGCAACATGTTTTGAAGCCTTTAAGGGCACCATTCAAAACTAACCACATAACTATACATATAACTACACATATATATTTATATGTACACACTCAGTTCATTGACTTAGTAAGAGATCTTTATTTAGAAAGGCCCTTTATTAAAGTCTGCAGCTACTCTAGGGCACTGATGACGTTTAATTAGCTATTTGTCCAAGCTATGCATGATAAAGTTAAATTCTGATACTTCTTGTTTTGGATAGGCAGAAGTTGATGATGCACCTTTTGTTTTGTTTTTGTTCAATTTGCTGTTTTTTTTTTAAATTTTATTTATTATATATATATATATATATAATTATTTTATTTTATTTTATAATTATATATATATATATATTTTTGATTTATTTGTATTTTTATTTTTATTTTTATTCATTATTTACTATAATTATTATCTTTATTATTATTAAATTAACTAATTCATTTTTTTAAATATATTAACTTATATATATATACATATATATATATATATATGTATATATGCATATATATATATATATGTATATATATATGTATATATATATATATATATTTTTTTTCAAAACTTAAAATATCTATTATTATTTTTAGTGTGGCCCTTTTTGCACTGGTTTTCTTTCTTGTTTGTATTTTTCATGTCTTATATTGGTCTTATTTTTTGTGTAGTCTCTTGCTATTGTTAGTTTTATATATATATATATATATATATATATATATATATATATATATATATATATATATATATATATATATATATATATATATATAATATTATTTTATTTTTTCCTGAATTTAACTGAAGTTGGCAGAAGTGAGGTTTCAAGTTGAAAAGTCCTGAAGATTTAAGTTAAGTTTCCTCTAAATTTCACACTTTCAGAGGATAATTTGGAAGAATGGAATATTAACCAATAGTTTGTGTGGATTCTCACCAATTTTCTGTAAATTTGAGTAATTGCATGTGTTCCTTTTTGGTGCTATATGCAGGTTGAACCTCATTGTGTGCTTGGTGAATTTGGTCTTTATTCTGAGCTTGTTCAGAGCAATATGTACCTGTTTGGACAATTAAGTTTTTTGAAAAGTAAGATGTAACTCATTGTGTGCTTGGTGAATTTGGTCTTTATTCTGAGCTTGTTCAGAGCAATATGTACCTGTTTGGACAATTAAGTTTTTTGAAAAGTAAGATGTAAATTTCTCACCAGAATAGAATGTTTGTTGTGACAGTATTTTTTCAAATAGAGTAAGAGGTATGGTTGCAATTGTAAGCCAGTTAGTTTATTGTAAGAGCACATGATTGTCATACATATCAATTTAGCCTTGAGAAGTTGAAGTTCTGTCATGCATCCTGATGTAGTCTTGAGAAATTCATGCATCTTGATGTAGGCTTGAGAAGTTGGAGTTCTTGGGTCATTAGAATGGGTGTACCCCTATAATAGTCTTTCTATGCCTCAGGTTCTTGAAGAAAACTATGAAAAAAAGTAATAAAGTTTATGGTATAAATTGGAATTGTGGCTTGGGAGAGCCTTCAGGGGGTTTCATTTTTTGTCTTTGTATGCTCCATCTGATCTACTGGAAGATGTCTAAGCCTAAAAAACGCAGGTCACTGGATGTCATGCTCTTGGTCCTTGATGAAATCTGAATATTGGGTCTCTCTCTGAAGGAATGCTTCCCCTGGATATGGGCAAAGGTCTTAATGGCAGAACTGCATCTTAAAAAATTAGTCACTTTTTCTCCCTTCTGGTGTTCAAGGGAATCTCATGTGGTGGAAGATACTCCCTGGAAGTCCATATAAACATGTCAAGCTGCCTTAGTTTTCTCCATTCTTGGGGGCAGATAAACAGGACAATGGTTCTCTCCATTCTCAACAAAAAAAACGTACTCCATGAATGTTATTATTAATTTTGTCAAGATCTAAAAGCTTAATTTGGTATCCGGATTCTTGAAGTGTATCAAGTTCTCGATCGTTGTGTTTGGACAGAATGAAGGAAACTCTTTGGAGAGAAATGTACAATTTCTACCCCTTGAAGGAATGTGATATTTTGTCCAGCCATCCTTTTCTAAATTGGAAAGGTAGGAAGGTTGTTCCAAGAAATCAAGGAGGTTCAAGTGACACATTAGGAGTAAAGTTAGCAATAGGATTTTGTAGGAAAGGTTTGTTCCAATGGCATTGGGGCAATGTCAGTGGTTGCTTGTGTTGTCCAAACATTGAATCTTTTACATTATTTTTCATGTACACATTGTGGAAGTTCATCACCACACTTTGGTTCACATTAGCTACTCTAAATGCTCTTGGAACCAACCAATCACATCTAGCTGTTTTTTACATTAATAATTTGGACATGATCATTCTTATTGGTGTCAATCTTCTATAAGCTCAAAAATGAATGTATTTGCATTGTGTTCTCATGAAAAGCACGTTATAGATAATGTAATTGATTAGTGTAATTGATTTGGGAAAACGTGCATATCATCGTTGTAGCATCAATAGTTAGCCTTGAATTGAAAACTTACAGAATCAACCATTTTTGAGGTCTGCAAGAAAGAGTGCTGAGGAGTTTGTAAACACTTGAACTATTCAGGTCAAACGATTTTAAGAAACATAGTAGATTTGTCAAGCACTAGGTCATTAACATCTTCAAACAAACTTGTTGAACTTGAATTGGTATTGTCAACATTCAACATACAATCTTCACTCAAAAGTTGACGATTTGAAATTGTTACTTGTGAAAAGGTTGTAGTTGAGGGAAGTACAACAGAGTAAAGTGGTGTCGTTTTCTTGATAGATGCTAGTGGTAGAGGTGAGAAAAGACAGAAGCTTAACATTGAAGATTTCCTTGATAGATGCTAGTGGTAGAGGTGAGAAAAGACAGAAGTTTAACATTGAATATTTCCATCGTAATGAATACCAATTGTAGGAATAATGACCAAGTAAAATGGGAAGCGACAAGTTACCAATCAAGATTGATCCCAAATTTGGACATTGGTAGGAGTTTTGATTTTTAGTGCAGTAGCAATTTCCTCAAAATCAATGTTTGTAATTGCCACACTACATTCGCTTTGAAAACAACTCTAATCATGGCACATATTATGGAGGATTATGGTCTTCATTTTGAACTTAAATGGATTCAAAAGATGTCTCAATCCTATGCTTAGACATAAGGAAATGGTGGAATAACAAACTCCTTGACCTTGTATGTTGGGTCTCAACTCCTAGTTGCTTGTGATTTCTTATTCCTCTTGTTTCATTCCTTTATCCTATGTTCACCAATGATATCAGGTCTTACAATGGTAATTATAAAGAGCAACCGTGGGGGTATAACACTCAATGCATGAGTTGTAAGCATAGTGTGTCATCTTGTTTGGCTCACAATGTATGTATTTGTTGAGGATTTTTCTATCATTCACATCTCTTCACTAGGGTTGAAATTGACATGCCTATTCATTTACTCTAGTTATCTCTTTCATCTTTAGGTTTTTCTTCATGTACACTCATATGTACTCTTACTCTCTTGTATGTTCATTCAAGCAAAGTAGAAGAATAATGGGTTTGCAACCTCATTCTATGTGTTGAGCGCCTTGGGTGCTTAAGGAGAGCAAGAGAGTATATTACATATGCATGTTTTATTTCATGGTATAAACGCTTGTGATGTTGAATTGACCTCTCAAAGAAGCTCAACTATATCAAATTCAAGGGACGTAACCGACAACACAAACATGTAGATTGCTAAGAGAGTTGGGTTGAGAGCATTAGGGTCTTTTTTTTTTGGGTTGCTTGAACCATGGGGTTTTTAGTTATGTACATCATATTGCATTGTAAATTGCGTTTTAAACATTACTCATTTGTATTGTTAATATAGAAACATCAAATTATGAAAAAATCAAGCTCTTTTGTATAAATATGTTTATGGGTAAAAAGACGAGGTTTTTGAGTATTTAAAAATGTGTAACACAATGAAATATCACATTTAGGAATTCATTTCCAAGGATTTTTGGGAAACATTGGAGTGGTTTGTTGTTGAAAACGTCATTATTGGAAATTTAAACCTAAGTCTAACAAACTTTGATTGTCCCAGTTCGTTGGCCTAGTGGTTGGGCCTCTCACCTCTCGAGGCGGGGGCGAGGGTTCAATCCCTGGCAGCAACATGTAAGGGACATGTAATCTGGAAAGATGTTGCATTGTGGCTGAGTGCCCGTTTGACTATCCCTACGGTAGTGTTGACCGTCGTTTTAACTCAGTCTTGTAAACCCCTGTTCTTGTGGGATAAGGGGGGTCCCATGGGTACTATGCCCTTCCTTGTACAATTGCAATTTCAAAGTTAAAAGTTCGGGGGAGTAGGCCTCGGCTGAACCTCCATTTAAAAAAAAAAAAAACTTTGATTTCAATAAACAATTTTTGAGAAATGGTAAAATGATAAAGTTGACCAAAATTTTCATTACATATTCTTAAAGTTCTCAAAGAGAGCTATCCAACCATATCAAGATTCTCTCATCTAAACCTAAAGAGAGCTAAACCCTAACTTTGGCCAAACTTGCTCAAAAAAAAAAAATTAATGGTCAAGATTGAAAGATGGATAAAGCAATATCAAGGGTTGTGAACGTTTGCATTCTAGAATTAAAGCAAAAAAGCTGTCCACAAAAACATTTCTCATATTTGGCCTTTTTGCCAAGTGCAATTGATTTCTATGCCAAGCAAGCTGAAGCCTATAAAAGCATAAATAAGAGGCTAAGGCCTATGTAGAGTGTTCAAAACATACTCTTACACACACACATTCACCAAGTGCAGGTGTCATTGCAAGCATTGATTTGACATGGCATTGTTGAATTCTTCACTCTTTACCACTTTTTCACACACTCCAATTGTGCTATTTAATAATTAAGTTGGTGCTTTTTTGTTCTAAACGTATCTTCTTGTTGTACCATGTTATTTTCAGTCATTTATTCAAGTGGATAAGTGTTTGCACTTGTGTACATTAGAGTTATTACAACAATACCATGTTGGTTTTCAAACATAGAGACAACACAAATTGATTCTTCCACAATCAACTTGTCATCCACCTCTCTTAGCACTCATTTTTTAACTTTTAGGTACAATCCTCTTATTTTTTGTATCATTCATTCATTTGTATGTACACATTGTAGATAGACATTCTATCAAGTTCTAATTTTCAAGAGGAGCTTTCTATGCATTTTTATTTGCACTATTTTGAATTGTTGCAAAAGTGGCAAATGTTGATGGAATGAGTCAACTTATGAGCGATAAGTTGGACAAGAACAACTTTCATGCTTGGAGATTCTAAGTGATGAATTTCTTGATGGGAAAAGGCTACTTGAAGTACATTGAAGGAGAGAATGAAAATGCTCTACAATACTAGAGAGGAATCGGATTGCGCATCAGTTAAGAGCATATGAACAATGGATTCAAGGAACATATAAGATAATGTATTGGCTTTCTGTTAGCATACAGGATAACATGATTGGACACATACATGATGCCGAAACTCCAAAAGAGGCTTGTAATAGTTTGGTCACATTGTATGAGACCAATACAAAGGCATGGAAATTGCAATTCAAGGCATGGAAATTGCCGAAACTCCAAAAGAGGCTTGTAATAGTTTGGTCACATTGTATGAGACCAATACAAAGGCATGGAAATTGCAATTCAAGGAGCTACATACACTCGAGAAAAAGAGCATGTTGGTAAGTGACTACACCTTGAAAATCAAAAGCATATGTGAGTCACTTACATCTATTGGCGTCAATGTAGATGATGATAATAAGGTGGAAGTATGCCTTTGCAGTTTAGGAATTGCATATAAGCATTTCAAAACTTCTATTCAGACCAAGGAAACTATTCTGAATTTTGTTGATTTAGCATTCATGCTGATAAGTGAAGAAAAGAATCTTGGTGAGGACATAAAGTCCCAAGAAAAACCTATTTTTGAGTTGGTATTCTACTATGGTAGAGGAAGAGGCAAAGGTAGAGGGTCTGTGTAGAAGAGGAAACTGTAACCAAGACCAAGGTCAACAACAGAATCATGCAATAGGTAGAGGAAAATTTTGAAGTAGGGGGAGCCAAAGAGATTGCAAAAATTTCCAAATAAATGATTCACATAATGACAGTAAAGGATATTGAATTGTGGTAAACCTAGACACTTTGAACGTGATTGTAGGTTGAAGAATCAAAATAACAAAAGGAAACAACTATGCTTCAATAAGTGCAAATGATTTGGAGAAGCTGTTCATTATCCAACATCACATGATGAATACGATGTCTGTTGATGTTTCAAAATCAAATTGTAATGTTTGCTTTGTTGACTTAGGTGCTTTAAATAAAATGATCAATCATGCAGAATGGTTTAGTAGTTTGTAGAAATTGTCAGTTCTTGACTATGTTGAAACAAGTGATGATACATCACATCCTATCGAGCATACACAAATCATAATTTTGGGTGTGTGTAGAAGTGAGAGAGACATATGAGAAGCACACATAAGGAGCACAAACGCAACAAGACACACCAAGAAGATGGATGGCTGGAATAGCTCTCTCTATTGATGATGAATTGAACTGAAGTAAGAGCTGAATAATATCCCTAAGTACAAAGTACCACCACATATGAGTGTATCAAGTATGTGGTAACATGGGGAAAAAACATCTAGCCAACACTAGAGTAAAAAGTGCCCATGTATAGGGAAAAGGTTCACATCAAATCTACTTGAGGAACACATAAGTGTAACAAACCCTCCTAGAGCGAATGATGTGAACACATACAGGAGTGACATATCCGTCCCCACAAGGAAATAAGCCTAAAGCTTTGCGAAAAGCTTCAAACTTTTCTCGTGGAGAGCTTTGGTGAATATGTTTGCCACATTATATTGTGCAGGCACATATAGCAAATCAATATCTCTTGCATGAAGGTGCTCTCTCACATAGTGATAATGCACCTCAATATGTTTGGTCCATGTATGAAACACTAGGTTTCGTGCAACAGCCAAAGCACTCTGACTATCCGTGAGAATATGCATAGCAGCATCAATCTCCATGCAAAGATCCATCAATAGGTGTCTCTGCCATATACACTCCACTATGGATGTGAAAACTGCCCTCTACTCAGCTTCACAACTCGATATCGCCACTGTAGGTTGCTTCTTAATCAACCAAGATATGCATGAGTCTCCAAGGAAAAAGCAATTACCACTAGTGGACACACGAGTATCATAACAACAGCCCAATCATTATCTATAAAAGCATGCAAGCATGGCTGAATATCTTTGCCATAAAAGAGACCTAAGCTCGAAGCGCCTCTGAGATATCTGAACACACGTTTCACTGCTTGCCAATGCTTAGTGCCAGGGCTATGCATGAATGGACTCAATTGGGAAGCTGCATACTGTATATTCGGCCTTGTGTTGCATGCATATATAAGACATCCCACAACTTGCTGATAAAGAGAAGTGTCAAATGCATCACTGGAATCCTCAACTGAGAACCTAAACCCTATCTCAACTGGTGTGGAAACTGGCTTACAATCCTCAAAGGCAAAACGCTAAAGTAGTTTTCCAACATACTTAGCTTGATGCATAACAATTCCCTCCTCAACGGAGACAAAATGGATGCCAAGATAATAGCTCAAAAGACCAAGATAAGTGACATCAAAAGTATGCTGCAAATCAGCCATAAGAATATCACATGACTTAGTCAAGAGTATGTCATGAACATAAAGAACAAGCACTATAAGGTCAGCCCCATCTTTGCATACATAGAGTGTGCTTTCAATTGAACTACATGTGAAACCAAGAGCAACCGAATGCTTATGTAATTTGTCATACCATGCACGTGGAGCTTGCTTGGGACCATACAAGTCTTTATGCAAGCGACAAACCATATGCTCTTGCTCTTTCATGGAAAATCTAGGAGGTTGCTTCACATAAACTTCTTGCAAATCACCATTCAAGAAATTTGTCTTTATATCCAATTGATGTACTTTCCAACCTTGATGGGCAGCCAATGCAACCACGGTATGAATGGTAGTCATGCGTGAAGTAGGTGCAAAAGTTTCCTTAATTCCATATTGTTGCGCATATCCTTTGGCAACCAATCTAACTTTGTAGCGATCAATGCTACCATCAGACTTTCTCTTAATCTTGTAAACCCACTTTGTACCAATGGCATTTTTTCCTTTTGCAATTCACACAACTCCCAAGCACCATTCCTTTGTATGGAATCCATTTCTGATTGCATAGCACTCATCCATTGTGGACCGTCACATGCATCTTCAAAAGAAAGTGGCTCTTTATTACATGTTGCAATAAGAGAATAATCCACAAAATTACTTGATGCATGGTGAGAGCTTGATCTTGTTCTACCAAGTAAAGATGCACTCAATTTGCTGCCTTGCAAGGTTTGTTTCAGCCACTTTGGCATACTTTATGCACTCTTGATAGACATGTACATCATCAACATGTAATACATCATCAACATGTAATACATCATCAACATGTAATACATCATCAACATGTACATCATGCATGGGCTGAATTTCATGCTCATTTTCAACCATATTTTGACGCAAATGTTCAACCATATTTGGATGGAAATTTTGAGCAGTTTTGATAATTTTTGGCTGAAACTTTTCAGCCATGTTTTGCTGGAAATTCTCTTCATTTTCAGCTCTATTTTGCTGTAATTTTTTAGCCCTTTGAGCCTCAGTTGGCTAGTCTACATGACCATAGTCAAGCGCACCATTTTGGAACAAAGGCATGCATGTATCGAACACATCTTGTGAGCTAATTGTTGGCTGTTTTTTGCATTCAAGTAGAGGGAAAACTGAATTTTTAACAAATACTATATCTTGACTCACAATAATTGTGTTTGTCAATGGATGATACAAATGATATCCCTTACTTTTAGCACTATAACATACAAGTATACATTTCTTTGCCTTGTCATCAAGTTTGTGACGTTGTTGTGATGGCACAAGAGTATATGCCAAGCAACCAGACACGTGCATATGACTAACCATGGGATTATGTCCATTTCAAGCCTCATAAAGAGTGATGAATCTCAATGCTTTTGTAGGGCAGCGATTCAACACATAGTTTGCACACATGACCGCGTCCATCCAAAACTTATTAGGAAGGTGCTTTCCTTTAACTATACATCGTGCCATTTCAAGTATAGTTCTATTGTTACACTAAAAAACATCATTTTGCTGAGGTGTATATGACGCCGTACATTGGTGTGAAATATCTCTTTCATGAAGAAAAGCATTAAACTCATGTGACATGTATTCACCACCACAATCTGTGCGTAGAGTCAAAAGCTTTTGTGAAGAAAAATCTTCAGCCATAGTAAAAAATGCTTTGAAGCAAGAAAATACCTCATTCTTTGCTTTCATAGGATACACCCGTGTATGGCGAGTAGCATCATCAATGAAGGTAACAAAATATACATGCTTTCAAAAAGATGGAGTCTTGACGGGACCACATACATCACTATGAACAAGCTGCAATTTCCTTGTAGTGTGTGTATGAATATCTTTTGGAAAACAAGCATGATGCATTTTTCCAAGAATGAAACCTTCACATGCATGCTTTTCAATGGAATCAACTGTTGGAAAACCAATAACCATGTCCTTGTTTTGCAAGTAAAGCAAAAGAGAATCACACCTCCATTTGCAACTGTAAGCTCATGCCAATGATAGGATAAGATGCATTGTTTGCACACACCACATGTCCTCCTTTGGGTGCATCTTTCAAAGATACAAAAAATCTTTTGCATGATGTTATGTGCTTTGAAGTGCCACTATCAAAGAACCAATCCGAATCAGCCTCACTCACAACCATACATTTAAAATGCAAAGATGCATCATAATGAAATGTAACAACACATGCCCAAAAATCTTGAGCCATGTTAGCTTCATGATTCTTTGCATTTGCTGAATTTTCAGCAATAGACATGCCGGATTCCTTCTTCTTTTCATTGCGTTTAGCAAGCGTTCTACACTCATCAATAGTATGACCAGCCTTCCAACAATATTTGCATCTCTTATTCTTTTGCAAATCAGCATCATTAGAGGAATGAGTGGAAGAGGAAGGTTGAGGCTTTGGTTTTGATGAACCCAAAGCTGAACCATAATTGCTTTTCCCCTTTTGTGAGATAGCAAGTGCTTGCGTTCCCTCAATCAAACCACTCCTATTCACTCTAGATTGCTCTTCTTGCAATACACAACCTCATCAAATGCATACATATTAGGATTCCCTTTTGCAACCAAAGGGGTGTAGTGGCAAAGCTTTGAAAAGATTCCAGTAATCCTTTGAACAATGTAGAAATGAGTGATGCATCCAGATTGCCAATTGTTCCTTCAAGTCCTTGATACGTGTCACATACACATCCATCGACTCATTTTCAGCCATGCATACATCCTCAAGTTGCTTTCTCAAGTATGCAACACGTGCTTCATTACACACGGCATACAAAGAAGCAAGAGTTTCCCATGCCTATCTTGATGTAGAACATGACGAATGTGTGGAACTATATGATGCTTCACAGAAAGCGCAACCAATGCATGAGCTTGAGCATCTTTTCCATCCCATCTAAGCTGGTCTTGTGTAGGTGGAGAAGGAGAAACCACTGTACTTGAAGAAGGAGCTCCATTTGTGACACTAGATTGTGAAGTAGAACCTGCGGATCTTTGATCTACATCTGCCACTATGTTTCGAAGTTGTTTTGCAACAAGAACATGCTTCATCATGTAAGACCACATTGGATAGTTGGTCCCATCAATCCTATCTTTAGCTTGAAGCATGCCAAACAAGTGATTGCTTCCCACCATTTCACTAAAAAACAAAAAAGTGACAAAATCTTTACTTTGACAAAATCTAAAATGAATGCTGAAATTTCAGCTCACAAACCACCACTCTAATGGCGATTCTTACTGCATGAATGGCTTCAAAATGGGGGGGGGGATGTTTCTTGGCTGTTGAAATTCACTGTTCTATGCTCCGAAGTTGATTTGCACTATTAAAAGTGCGTGTGAGCCACAATAGAAAAAATCGAAACTTGAGAAGGAGCTGAACCTGCTCTGATACCACTGTTGGGTGTGTGTAGAAGTGCGAGACACATGAGATGCACACACAAGGAGCACAAGCGCAGCAAGACACACCGAGAAGACGGATGGCTAGAATAGCTCTCTCTATTGATGATGAATTGAACTGAAGTAAGAGCTAAATAATATCCCTAAGTACAAAGTACCACCACATATAAGTGTATCAATTATGTGGTAACATGGGGAAAAAACCTCTAGCCAACACTAGAGTAAAAAGTGCCCATGTATAGGGAAAAGGTTCACATCAAAGCTACTCAAGGAACACATAAATGTAACACATAAAACTATCCATGGAAGATGGGAAGGTAAAACATCTTGCATATGTACTACATGTTCCAAATATGATAAATAATCTAGTCTCTATTGTACAAGTGGTTAACCAAGGATTACAAGTCAGGTTAAATGTTGATGAGTTATATGCATACAGGAAACATAAAACTATCCATGGAAGATGGGAAGGTAAAACATCTTGCAGATGTACTGCATGTTCCGAATATGATAAAGAATCTGGTCGTTGTACAAATGGTTAACCAGGGATTACAAGTCAGGTACAAACATAATGGAAGATTGATCACCAAAGGAAACAAAGCGGGTAGGATGTTTACCTTAAATGTGAAAATTCTTGAAATGAATGCATCCATGTTCGCAAAAGATGGAGGTGTTATTGATGACATTGAGATTTGGCACAAACAAATTGGACATGAAAATTCGCAGAGGTTGAAGTTGATGAAATCAAAGGATATTGTCAATGGACAACCAAATCTCAAGGTTACACAGATGCAAAAGGTATGCGAAGCATGTACATTTGGTAAACAATCAAGGGCATCATGTTAGTGAGAATGTGCTAGAAACAATATGTACAAATGTTTGGGATCTTGCAAATACCACATCTATGGGAGGTTGCAAGTTTTATATCACTTCCATTGATGATCATACACAGAAAATGTTGGTATACTTCATGAAAGAGAAGAGTGAGGTGTTCACTCACTTTCAAAATTTCAAGGCTATGGTGGAAAAGTAGACAAGGAAGTATATTCAGACATTAAGATTTGACAGAGGAACATGCTACATATGGATTTGATGATGTTCTCTATTAGAAGGCTCTTGGATACTTGATTTACTTATGCATTACTTGACCATATATACAATTTGTTGTCTTATAGATGAGCAGGTTTATGCATTGCTGAGGTGTTAAGCATTGGCAAGCGGTTAAGCACATCTTTCACTACTTGAGTGGTACCCTGCTACGTGGATTGTTTTATCCCAAGGGGGGGATCACTATTGCCAGATTTATATGTTTTTTTTTACTCTCACGGGGCTAGTTGCTATGACACTCGTGTGTCCACTAGTTGTTCTTTCTTCATGCTTGGTAGTGTTGGGGATGTAAGGGTCATGTGACCTTACCCCCATATTCATATATATACATCATATATAGAGCATTGCCTCGAAGAGAGTTCATTATGTGGGTTTCGAGGCTCCCATGCATATCCACGCGTCTCTCCTCTCTTCTCTCTCCCTCCATCTCCTCTTTGCTTCTCTTCTTCTGCACACCAAATCCCTTCATTGGTATCAGAGCATGCTGAAGGCTGGTGTGCAAGAAGCTTCAGTGGAAGCTTAGGTCAGAAGGGGTAGAAGTGCAGGTTGACATCTTTTGACAGCAGTTCAGTATTTCACCCATAACTCGAGTTAGGAAGCTCGGATTGATGCGTTTTAAAGTTCTGTGCGTAGCTAACACAAAGAGCTACAACTTCACAGAAGGACACAGAACCTGGTTTGAAGTTTTCGACTGCCGAAATTTCGAAAAACGCAAACTGCTCTAGAAAGTGAATCTACATTCAATAGGACAACAACTCGGTTTTTGGATCATAACTTGAGTTCTACAGCTCGGAATGCGATGATTCAACTTGCTGTGCGTAGCTTGAATAGATAACTACAATTGTGTAGAAGAACTCAGATTCAGATTCTCAGTGCAAGGTCGCCAGAACTGCAAAATACAGAGCAGCAGTGTTGTAAGTGATACTGAAATTGACAGCAGGTGCTTGTCTTAAGCATATCTTGAGCTACGCACCTCCGATTGAGGTGTTCTTTATCTTGTTACATAGCCAAGAATAAGATCTTGAGGTTTGCTGAAGATTAAAAGTTCAGATTCAGAGGTGAAGGAGCAAAACACAGAGCAACACATTTTTGCCCAAACAACCCTAATTACACTTGGAGGTTCAATTTGTTTTGGAACTTCTTCGAGAGAGAATTTTTGGTGTGCAAGCTCTTATTTTCAGAGCTTAAAGACATTGTACATGTATGATCGTTGTGGTAGCTCCTCCATATGAGAGTAGAGCATGATCTTGTCACGTGTTTGGCATGTAAGATGACATTGTGGTATACTCTTTTTTGAGGTTTATATCATCATGAGTTTGATCATGGATGTATAGTGGCATTGTGGTCTATATCTTGCTTATGCCACTTGGTTATGGATTTATTTGTCGATTGCACACATTTTATGAGAGATTGATTGGATCTTGTTTGGTACTTGTATCTTTGTTTTCTTTGCAGGTATATGATCCAAATTGGAGCCTCAGTTACACATTCGTTTGTCACCATTATTAGCATTTGGTCATTGGTTGATATATATTTGCCAGTGTGATTCTTGGCATATGTGGATGGTGATTCCCACATGGTTATTTTGGTTCTAGAGTCCATTTTACAGAGGAGATGCTGCCGAAATTTCATCGGCTTTTATGTTAGAAAGGAGCTCTAGTGGATCTTGAAGCTTGTGCGATAGCTTTGGATCATTGTTTATCTCCATTCATTTGGACTTGGTCACATGTTATTTATGATAGGTTGGACCATCTTGCAGGATTCGTTCTTGAGTGGGAGGTGCATCACCATTGTATTGGCACGTATTGCTATCACTTTTTTGGCATACGTAGTTGCCATTATCTTTGGTTGGATCAGTGACAGGTGGTGACAGGTTACTTATTGTTCTTTGATTATTGGTTATCTTGTTTGATTGCTCAGTTTACAGGGGATACTTTGTCAAATTTTTCCCAGGATTCTTTCACATCTACTTTGTCATTTTGGAGACTTGGTGAGCAGGCTTATGCTCATGGTTTTATGTGCATGCTAGATGCATGGTTATGTGACAGGTGGTTCACACGGTTTTCTTCTCCAGTGAGACATATGTGATGTGAGTTATGCATATGGATATGCAGGTGTGATCCTATTTAAGATAGAGTATTGTTTCTAGTCTCTTATTACATTGCTAGTCTTGGATTGCCAGCATGGTGTCTTCTCGATTCGATGGGACTGACTTTCCGAGATGGAAAGCTCAGATGTGGCATACATTGGTTCGTGCAGGGTTACACATGTATGTGCATAGAGATGCACAGAGGCCTCGTGACATGCCCGATCATGTATGGATGGATATGGATGCATTGGCCAGCTCCACTATTCGATTACAGCTTGTGGATTCTATATATGAGTCTATTATGTATGAGGAGACGAGTAGTGCATTATGGCAGAGACTACATGATATGTATGCGAGTCCATTGACTCATGTGAGACATAGATCGCATCGACCACTTCGATGTTGGCACTGTGGCCGTGATGGCCATACTCGACGATGTTGCTTCAGGCGGATGCGACGACGACGTCAGAGACATGCATGTGATGCAGGTCAGGTAGTGGTTTCAAGAGAGTCTATGATAGCTGATTATGCTAGTGATGGTGATATCACTTTCTCCTATGGTTCATCTCAGGATTCCTCTTGTTCATTGGATAGCACACATATGGCTTGGTTGCTTGATGCATTAGCCAGTTTTCATGTTACTCCACATCGTGAGTGGTTTTGTCGATTCTCAGGTGAGAGTCGTGGATATGTGCAGTTGCCTGATGGTATGACATATGACATTGAGGGTGCAGGAGATATATGTTTTATGCTACCTAGTGGAGCATCACTTATGCTTAGACATGTACGCTATGTGCCTTCATTCCCTATGAGTTTGATTTCAATTAGCCAGTTACAGGAGAGCAGATGTTATGCATTCCTTGGTGAGCATCATTTTCAGTTGCAGTTGGGACAACTTATGCTTGTCATAGGTGCTAGGATTGGGCATAGGTATCCACTGCAGGTACTTCATGTGAGAGACAGTCTCGTCTCAGTGGGAGTTCAGCCTTATGTGCGATGTGAGACTCGTCGTGTCTCATTTTATCTACCTACAGATAGGTCTGTTGACATTCATGATGCATATATATGGAAAGATTCAGATGCTCAGATGGATGCACATGTAGAGAATGTTTTGGATGCTCATGATGCTTATGGAGAGCATGATTGTTTTGATCATATGGATGCTCTTATAGAGCACACTTTGGATGATCATTTGGATGCTTTAGAGCATGATATGGATGCTCATGTAGAGCATTGTGATGATACTCACTTAGAGTTAGATCATCAGATGGATCTTGGTGTTAATGTTGTGCAGTCAGCTCATGTGGAGCATGATCATACACTTGGTATGATAGAGCAGGATTGCTCTCATGGTACACAGTGTATGGTAGAGCATAGTAGCTCTCAGGATGCACAGCTAGATACATCCTTGGTTGATAGGATGACTGATTTAGATGTTGACGAGTTAGTGATCATGAAGTCATTCTTGGATTCGCTCATGCCAGATGTTGACACAGATATGTCAGGACATGTTGGTCTTCATGATGGTGCTTTGGATGCCATGGATATAGGCATGGCTGACATACTCAGGTTAGCCAGGATAGCACATGTTTCGTCAGCATTCGAGAGTCTGATGTACGAGTTGTTATGCTCGAGACCAGACATTGTAGTTGCTATTGGAGCATTTGCACTTAGAGTTGTCAGTCGTTCGATGATTGACATAGGCATGGAGCGAGTGGGAGCTTTGCAGGAACTTCATCAGTTCTTGCATCAGTCATATGTGAGCTCGACTCTTGTTGATATGAGTCTAGAGCAGTTTGAGGTGCATGGATACACCTTGTTTGAGGTAGTTGGTGTAGGCTGATCTGGTATGGGTTGAGATCCGGACTCTTCCTGTACATTATTGTATAGTCCTACATCATTCTTTGTATATGTTACCACTTATGGTCACATTGACCCTTAAGTGGGAGATTGTTGGGGATGTAAGGGTCATGTGACCTTACCCCCATATTCATATATATACATCATATATAGAGCATTTCCTCGAAGAGAGTTCATTATGTGGGTTTCGAGGCTCCCACGCATATCCGCGCGTCTCTCCTCTCTTCTCTCTCCCTCCATCTCCTCTTTGCTCCTCTTCTTCTGCACACCAAAGCCCTTCAGGTAGCTCATGCATATCTTGGTTGAGCAAGAAGCAACCTACTATGGCCACTTCTAGTTGTGAGGATGAGTATAGGGTAGCTTTCATAGTGATTGTTGAGTGTGTGTGGCTCAGTTTCCTTATGGCTAATTTGCGTGTTGGTCAGTCTTCTACCCCCACCATCTTCACTGATAGTTAGAACACATTGGGAATTGCAAAGAACCATATGTTCCGTGCTTTCACTAAGCGGAAGAAGTTTGAAGCTCTTCACAAAGCTTTGGGCTTACTTCCTTTTGTGGATTGATTCCACATAGCTTGGCACTTCCTTATACATGAGTGCCAACTCCTTGTTCACTGCATCACTCCCAGGTGGGATTTGTTGATATATTTAGGTAGTGACGTGTGAAAACAATAGGACCATCAAGGCACTTTTTTCCCTCTTTAGGAGGTTTTTTTCCCCTCGTTTGTATATATGCCTATAACCCTAATGGGCCCTTATCTTTGTACATTCTCTTGGTAATAGATTTAGTATTGTATGTTGTGCTCCAAGATTCTTCTTCTTCCTTGTGTTGTTCACATGCTTTTGCAGATCTCAAACTCCAACATTCTGGTCTTGGTTTCAATGGATTTTTCTTATGAAACTCTCAAACCTTGGTTGGTGCTCTATGAATGTTTTCTATAGGTTCCCAAGTATGATCGATGATGCCATACCATTGCTTGAAAGTGACTATATTAATCTTGGCAAAGATGGTGAACGGACCAAATCTCTGATGTTCTAGCTTTGCACAAGGCCTTAAAGTTTGTAAATTACTTCTGAATAACCACACTTTATTCCCAATGTGATAGGATGGATTTTGGGCTTGATGCTGATCTGCATAATATTTATATTGTTCATGAGCTCTATGAATCTCTTCCTTAAGCTCTTTGTGAATATCCATGAGGTACTAGGGCTTATCTCTGGTAGTTGGGTTCTTGACATGATTTGATATTGTATATCCATCCTTGGATGTTGTCCATAATTTGCAAAGAAAGGAGTCTGCTTGGTAGATGTATGAATACTATTGTTATAGGAAAAACTCTGCAAAGGATAAATGCTCAAACTAATCATTTTGATGATAGTTGATGGTGCAACACAAATATTGTTGTAGGAATTGATTCACCCATTTTGTTTGTCCATCAATTTGTGGATGATTGGCTGTAGGAAGTTTAACTTGAACATCAAGGAGCTTGCAAAGACCTCCAAAAGTTGGATATGAACTGTGGACCTTGATCATTGACAATATCATCAAGCAATCCATGAAGATTAAATATGTATCTAAGAAAAATTATAGCAGTGGCTGCACATATGATTGCCTTGGTAGTTGGAACGCGAAGTGTGCCATCTTTGTAAATCTATCCACTATAAAAAGGATGGCGTCATACTTATATGAACTTGGTAGATCTGTGATGAAATCCATAGATAATGAAGCCCATGGAATTTCCAAAATAGGTAAAGGTTGCAAAAGGCCATGAAGGTAATGTCACAAAACCTTATATCTATTGCGAGTGCCAAAAGTTTGGATATGTTCTTTGAATTCCTTCCACATTTGAGACCACCAAAAATCCCTTGGTATCAATTCTATTGTTTTATTCACTCCAAAATGTCATGCTGCAAGGTTTTCATTATGTTGTTGAAGTACTTGGATCCTGGGCTTTCTAAAAGGGATATACAATAGATTGTTATAGAATAGCAACCCATCCTTTTCTTGGAACTCACTTACTTCTTGAACTTTTCCTTCTTGAATTTTTCTTCTTGACATTACAAAACAATTCATGATGTGGTAGAGTCTTATGAATTAACTGAGTCAAGGTTCAATCTTCATGACGGATTGTTGATATATTGAGGTAGTTGTGTGTGTGAACACACTAGGACATAAGGGCACTTTTTTTCCTTCTTTAGGAGGTTTTTTCCCACTAGCTTGTATATATGCCTATTTTCCTAACGGGTTACTATATTTGTACATTCTAGTGGTAATACATTTAGTATTGTGTGTTGCACTCGAAGCTTCTTCTTCTTCCTTTTGATGTTTGCGTGCTTTCACATACCTCAAACTCCAAGAATTGGTATCAGAGCAGGTCGTTGCTTCATCTAGGGAATTATCGACACCCCGCCGATCACAGTCTCATAATTGCACGAAATTTGATGAGCATACTCAGGGTGCGGAAATCACGATCTGAGCTCATTTCAGCCTTCGAACGCACTATCGCAATGCTTGTGCAAGAAATTTCATCTTTTTGTGCCAAAGATAATATACAGGTTTCAGTTCACCATTATAAGCATCTTGAAGTTTGCTACAAGTTTAGCAGAACTTGATAGGGTATTTCTATTCAACTTTTTGAGATACATATTATTTTTCTACATGAAGGTATTTTAATCAGTAGCCATGGCTAGAAGAAGTGATGTATTCTATATGTTGGCTTTTGAGGATAAGTTGGATGGTACCGATTACCCATTATGGGCTTATATGATGTGTCATGTATTGGTTGCAAAAGGACTATGGAATATTGTGTAGGGTATTGAAAAATATCCTATTACATTTGCAAACACAATTGCTAAAGGTGATGCAGATGAAGTTGAAGATGATATTCTTCATTCTCCTATTTGTACTGTAGCTCCTGATTCACCTAATATAGAGAAAATTTGCTGGGATGGCAGGGATGTTCAAGCACATGCATTGATAGCCTTGTTTATCAAACGTGCCATTATTCCTCACATTCTCTCATGTAGAACAACTAAGGATGCTTGGGATACACTTACCACTTTATACCAGGCAAGGAATGAGGCTCGTGTTGCTTACCTCCAAAAAGAGTTGGAAAGTGAGCACATGAATGAATGTGATTCCATGGACAATTGATCAAAGATTTGAAAGAACAATTGATTTCAGTTGATGAACTCTTTCCTCACAGCTCATTTGTGTAGACTCTTCTGAATGGTCTTCTCGATTCATACCAAAGTTTTGCTTCCACTCTTCGTTTGATGATGAAAGGAAATCCAAATGCCTTGACATTTGAGGAGTTAGTCTCTGTTCTATTGCAGGAAGACCAATCTAGGCAGAACAGGTCCATTATGCATGTTGTAGATCAAGCTTTCTAGTGAGAAGGGCAAAGGTAAATGGAGCTCTTCTATTGGTAAGTAGAAATATGCTAATTCTTCACAATTAAAGAAGGATGATAGAGATGAGAAGAAAATAAAAAATAGAATTTGTTTTGCAAGTACTGTAAAGCAAATGATCATGTCATAAAGAGTTATCCAAAACTGGATGCAAAAGAGGCAAAGAAGAAAGAGGGTCGAATGGTTTTTGCAAAGGCCTCTACACCGAAAACAAAGTCTGCCAATCTTGTGCAGAATGAAGAATGGGTGTTTACTACTGTTTGCACTTTTGACCTATCTTCTCATGAGCACTGTATGTCTTCAATAGACTTAGATGTTTGGTACTTTGATAGTGGGACAACCAAACATATTACCTCTAGCTCAATTTCTTCAGTTCACTTGAGCCTGCCCCTACATGGAATATTGTTACATGCCCCAACAACTCTTCTTATCCTGTCATGGGAGTTGGTAAGATCATTCTGACTACAACTGATGGTAGTTCTTTTACATTATTGGATGCCTTATTCGTGCCACGGATCAAGGAGAATCTATTATCAGTTTCAGCTTTAGAGAATATTGACTTGCTTGTGAAATTTGTTGATGATAGACGTACAATTCATGATATGTCAAATGACGGCATCATTATTGCTTGTCAAATTTTATGTCATGGGCTATATAAGCTCATAGACTATGAATAATTTGTGAATGATTCAACATGTGTAGTACATGATTCTCATGCTATGTTAGATGGAAAGCTTTGGTCATCTGAATTTTGCTAGTTTGCTACGCCTATAGAAATGCGAAATGGTGTCCTCTTTACCCAAAATTGAGGCACTTGTAAACATGTATGTGAAGGATATATTTTGGGAAAAATGCAGTGTTTCTTTTTCCCAGAAGATGGTTCAGTTCGAGCTACTCAAAAATTGCAAGTTGTTCACAGTGATGTTTGTGGTCCTATGCAGATAGCCTCTTTTGGAAAGTATCTTTACTTGGTGACTTTCATTGATGATTTTTCTAAGCATGTATGGGTATATCCATTGAAAGCAAAGTTCGAAGTGTCTACATGCTTCAAACAGTTTTTAGTTTTGGCTAAAAATCTGTCAGCATGTAAAATGGGCACCCTCCGTTCTCATTGGGGGGGGGGGGATATATATCTTTTGACTTTAATGGATTTTTGACTGAATGTGGGATTAAACATCAATGTAAAATGCCATATACACCTCAGCCGAATGGAGTTGCTGAACGGAAGAACAAGTCACTCATGGAGACGAAGAGGTGTATGGTCAAGAGTCAAGCTTTACCACATAGTTTGTGGCCTGAAGCTGTTATGTGTGCAACATATGTACTTAATAGTTGTCCCACTAAAGCATTGAAGTTTATCACTCCATATGAGGCTTGGCATGGTCGCAAGCTATCTATTGCTCACCTTTGTGTTTTTGATTGTCTGGCATATGCATCAATGCCTGGACAATAACACATGAAATTGGATGATAAAGCAATGAAATGTATTTTTGTTGGGTACTGTTATGAAAGAAAAAGGCTATCATCTGTATCATCCACAAACTAAACGCATTGCAGTTAGCTGTGATGTTGTTTTTGTAGGAAGATGCTATTCAACCATTACTTTCATGTACTAAGGAGACATCAGTTAGCTCTAAAGACATGTATGACACTTTGCTACCTCGTTTTACAGGTGGATAGTCTAATGCTGATCCTAATGAGGCAACATCTCAGCCTTTATAGGTTTCATGTGATGATGAAGATCATTCCATTTGATGCACATTTACATGATGCACTTGTTGATGAGAGAGTTGATATTGAGGAGTCAAAAACTATGCCAAAATGGTTGGTGCAGACTTTGCATGATAACAAAATAGATGCACCTTAATCATACCGTACATGTTTAGGCTCTTATCATGCCTCTTTTGCATCAGATTGCTATGCTATGACTGCCTCTACTCTCTGTGATGAGAATGAGCTTGTTTTATTTGATGAAGCACAAAATTTTGAAAATTGTATGGCTGCTATGCAATTAGAATATGATGCTATCATGAAAAATGGTACCTGGCCTTTATGTGAATTGCCTCTTGGCAAGAAGGCCATTGGCACTAAGTGGGTATACAAGTTGAAGTGTAAGCCTGATGGAGCAGTTGATAGGTATAAGGCTAGGCTTATTGCAAATGGTTATGTACAGGAAAGAGGCATTGAATTTGATGAGACCTTTGCACCTACATGCTGAATGACTACTGTTCATAGCATCTATGCACTTGTAGCTCATCATGGTTGGAATGCACATCCGTTTGACATTAAAACTGCATTTCTGAATGGTGACTTTCATGAAGAAGTGTATGTTTTTTAGCCTCCTGGCTTTGTGCAGAAAGGTCATGAAAACCATATTTGCAGATTAAAGAAGGCATTATATGGTTTAAAGCAAGCACCACATGCTTGGTATGAAAAGATACATGCCTATTTGATTGCACATGGTTTTGAGAACAATGCAACTGAGAGCACCTTATATGTTAAGCATGCAAACAATGTGCGTCTGTTCATTGTTGTGTATGTTGAAGACATGCTGCTCACTAGTCCTTAGGAAAAGCATATTGCTAATTTCAAGGCTGATTTGCATGCCTCATTTGAGATGTCTAATTTGGGGCATCTACATCATTATTTGGGCATTCAATTTATGCAAGTTGATGGCAGAATAGTTTTGAGTCAAACAAAATATGTTGACATATTATTTCAATGTTTTGTCCTTGAAGTCTACAAACCTATTGCCACTCCTATGGAGATAGGTTTATGATTGAGTCTTCATGATGTTGGAGATTCATTTGATGCTGTTCTCTATCAGTAGGCTATTGGATGCTTGATTTACTTATGCATCACTTGGCCAAATATTTAGTTTCCTGTCTCACAGATGAGCAAGTTTATGCATTGCCCAGATATCAAGCATTGGCAGGCGGTTAAGTGCATCTTTCGCTCCGTGAGTGGTACCTGACTACTTGGATTGTTTTATCCGAAGGGGGGATCACTACTGCCATATTTACATGCTTTTTTTGATGCTGACTGGGCTGGTTGCTATGACACTGATGTATCCAGTAGTGGCTTTTGCTTCATGCTTGGTAGCTCATGTATATGTTGGTTGAGCAAGAAGCAACCTACTCTGGCCACTTTGATTTGTGAGGCTGAGTATAGGGAAGCTTTCACAACGATTGTTGAGTGTGTGTGGCTCAGATGCCTTATGGATGATTTGGGTGTTGGTCAGTCTTCTTCCACCACCATCTTCACTGACAGTCATAGTGCATTGGAAGTTGCGAAGAACCTTGTGTTCCATGCTCGCACTAAGCACATTGAGGTGCATTATCATTATGTTAGGGAGAGGTTCTCTGTTGGAGAGATCAACTTGGCATATGTGCACATGCAGGAGAACCTTGCAAACATTTTCACGAAGGCTCTGCTTAGGGAGAAGTTTGAAGATTTCCGCAAAGCTTTGGGCTTACTTCCTTTTGTGGATTGATTCCACATAGCTTGGCACTTCCTTATACATGAGTGCATTTGTTGATATATTTAGGTAGTGATGTCTGTGAACACACTAGCACCATCAGGGCACTTTTTTACCTCTTTAGGAGGTTTTTTCCCTAGCTTGTATATATGCCTATATCCCTAATGAGTTACTTATCTTTGTGCATTCTAGTGGTAATACATTTAGTATTGTGTGTTGTGCTCCAAGCTTCTTCTTCTTCCTTGTGTTGTTTGCGTGCTTCTGCAGACCTCAAACTCCAAGAATAGCAACTAACTGGAGATGTTCAGATTTGAGTAATACACTCTTGTTGATCAAAGATCTCTTCACCTTTCTTTGGTGCAAGGTAAGATCTTCTTGATAATGCATTTGACTCTAGTTGGTATGTGATGACATAGTCAAACCTGGATAAAAAGTTACTCCACCAAGATCTCCTTCTATTGAGAATGTGGCTAGTCATAAAATACTCTAAATTCTTATGATATGTATACATAGTAACTTTATGAGCTTCTCCTTGAAGATGGTGATGCCAGGTATCAAAATCATCCACTATCGTAATAAGATCTTTATCATGGATTTCATAATAAATCTTTGGAGGGGAGAATTTCCTTGAATGATATGCAATTGGATGTAGGTGTCCATCATCTCCATGTTGGGATTGAATGGCCCCTAAGGCAAAAGCTTCATGCATCTGTCTCTAAGATAGTCAGGGCATTCCAATGATAACAGGATTTATTGGAGTTGATATTACATTGAAACATATGTGGGAATCATGGTCACCAAGGTGTACTCTTATTCGTTTGGTTTCCATGGTAATATTCCCAGATGCTAGAGGTCTTCCATCTACTACTTCAAGTACTATTGGTTTGTTCGTCTAAAGTACTAGAATCATGTGTTCTTTAAACCCTTCATCAATGAAACATGAGGAGGCTCCTAAATCTATTAGGGCTATAAGGAAAAGGGTATTCTTAGGCATGATTAACTTGATAGGGGCAATAAATATTTCTATGAGTGTTGCTAGAATCATGAGACCCTTTCTTATATCATGGTCGAGTTGTATGGTCTCCTTTACAACTAGACTTCATCATTTCCTTGCTCTACAAGGGTGATTGCGACTCTAGAGTTTGTTCTCTTGTTGGGAGAATTCACTGCAATATGGCCAGGGTTTCTACAATATAGAAAAAACTTTTTATCTCTCCTTCTATGTCTCTCTTGTGGGGTTAGAGGCTTGAACTTAGTTACATATATCTACATAGGTTTAGGCATAGGATCTTCTCTAGGAGTAGACTAGAACGGTTTCCATTAGCAAAGTCTTCCTTCTACTTGTTTTTCTTGTTTCCTTTGAAAAAGGCGGTTTTGTTTTTGCCCCTCGAATTGTGTCTGCATCTCCAAATGTGGCAGTGAGCTCTCAAAGGAACACCTCATAGCCCTGAAGTACTACCATGTTCTATACGTTTGGGGTGAACCATGATAAATCTTGACCACATAGCAAGGTTCCAATAAAACCAACCTCATCATCACAAATTGTTACAAAATTAAGTAACTTATCTCTTCAGTCTTTGAGCTTTAGAATGTGTGACTGAATGGATTCAACAACTTTCATCCTTGTGTTGGCTAACCATCTCCTGAGATGAGCTTTCCTAGCAGGGGTTTTGCTCTAATAGAGATCCTATAACTCCAGCTAAGTTTGATGAGAGGTTCTACATGAGATGATCTATGGAATAATATGCCTCTTGACTCCCATAGCAATAAATGGGAGTGTTTGTGCATCTCTTGAATCCCATCTAGATTGCTCTTTTGAAGGTTGAACCTGCACTTGTCTCCTTTTGTCTGTGGATGAAGATGCAATCTCTTCTTCCTCTTCAATTTGTTGGGTAGAAATTGGATTACTAACCCTCGTGGATGAAGAAGCCATATCTTTCTCTACTTTTCTAGACCTACGGTACTTGCCATTGAAAATATTCCACAAGTTACTTGGAAACTAACACATCTATCATCATAAAACTCCACATTGGATAGTTAGAAATTCTATCTAACTTATCTTCTTGTTCAAGTCTATCTCTATATTCACCCATCTTGAGTTAAGTGTGTATGTCAACTATGTTCTAATACCAAACATTAGAAGTGTGCTAGGCCAAACATATCAATCATAGGTTAAATCCAAGATCTTCCAACACTTCACATTAGAACATGACACATAACTTGATCAAGAGAGATAAATGAAAATAGAGAGAGAAGAAGACAATTATGAAAGTGCAACAACTTAATGCTACTACACACACTAATAATGACAGAATCAAGTGGGACTTCATTCTCCAATCTCTTAAAGACCTAAAGTACGGCCAAAAATTCATTAAGATGGTCTCAACATTGCTGGGAAATGCATCAACAAAGATAAACATCAATGGCCAGCTTTCACAAGCTATTCGATTAAAACATTTTGTCGAGCAAGGTTGCCCATTCGCCCCTCTTCTCTTTGCGATTGCTGTCTGTTACTCACAATCTATTGCTAACATGAACTCCTCCAGATGTCTCCAGATGTAGAGAATACCTCCCCCAAGAGTGTAGAAAATCTTCCTCACGTAGAGGACCTCCTCCTTGATCACCTTCAAGATCTTCCCCAAGATCTTGAAGCTAATCCTTCAACTTACATTGAGCTCCTTGAGTCTTGAGAAGATTTCTCCTTGAGTGATAATGATAAAGTGTGGCAATGCCTTGTTTATATCGTTTTGGACATCTTGCAAAATCACTCTAAAAAGCTATGATAATCAGGATTACTATAGGAATTGCAAAAGCTTTGTGACAAATCTATCATGACAATGGTGCTGATTCTGTTTTGTTAAAAAAAAAAAAACTTATCTAAAAACAAAAAATGTTCATGCACTACACCACTAGGAACGGGTTTTAAACTTGGGTGGATTGCATGAGAGGCTTACGACTTGGCCATCATGTCAAGTATTCTTGCTTGAAAAGGGAGGTAGGAACAATAATACTTATGCTGGCTGTTGGGCCAACTAGACATTGACTCCAACAATCCCCCCTTCAATGTCACAATGGTACAAGGTTCAATAACCTGCAAAACTTCCTATGAATATATCTCTTAACTGATTTCCAGTGAATCTTGAGCTGACTGTGTATGAACCTCGATACTTGAGAAACTACAAACTAAATGTCTGGACATGTATTACATAGATATACCAAGCAACCAACTGCTTGACTATATAGTGTAGCATCAAATGGTTTTGAATATGCTTCCAACTATAATAACACATTGACACCCATAGGTGTTTGCTTAGGCTTGGAATGTGTCATCACAAACCTTCAATGTATTTTTTCTCTATCATGTAGATACACTCATCTTTGTACTTGAATTCAATCGCAAGGTAATAACGCAAAATACATAAGTCATTTATATCAAATGTTGTTGGTGCATGACAATCATCAATTGAAGGTTTATGAAGAAATGAAGTCAAGGAATTGAGAAGAGAATAAATTCAGAAGCTTGGAGGAAGGACATACTCAGAAATTCAAATCTATGTACACATATGTACATTAGTTCAGATATAGGTGACTCACACTTTTGATGAGTCACAAGTTTGTATATATTTGCCTATAAATGTTTTGAAAAAGTCGGGGCATAAGGAGAGAAAATAGGAAGAGAGAAATCAGTTGTAGAAAGTGTCATTGGACACATGAAAGTTAGTTGAAGTCATATCTTCAATGTAGTTGTAAATTTTCTGAGAAATCAAGAAAATCTTGCGCCCGAAGTTTTGCTGTCTGCTACTTCTGTAGTTAATCTTTTGAGAAATCCTTCTGAACATATCTAAGTCCATAGTTAATCAATCTATGGCTAGAATTTGAGAGTCTAATTGTCATCAGGTTAAGAGGCTTTTGCATAGGAACATTCATATGTGATGATGTTCTGAGAGTTGACAAAATTGGCGCAGATTTCATGTTCAGAGAAATGAACATTGCTCAGTGCATGGTGTAAAGTTTTACACAAGTGAGGGCTTAAAATCTAGTTGGAAGGTAAGCCATCTATGGCTAAAAGATCTTGATCAAACGGGTTCGACATTGGGAGAACTATAGCTAAGAAGTTACAGGTGTCAAAGTCGCTAGTGCAGAGAAGGTATTCTACACATAGGTAAATTGTTTGTATGATTTCTCAGAGTATACTGAATCATTTGCAGAGATTTAAGTTGGAGAAGATGCGCAATCTTAAGGTGAAGCATTGTGCAAAGTTTTGTTAAAAACTTTACAGGATTGATTAGTCAATGAGTGACTAATCTGCAGCAGACTTTTCAGAGAAGTGATTTCTTCACAGTTAGTCAACTTCTTGGTATGTGGAGTCTAGAGTTATTCTTGGTCTAGAGGTGGTCTAATACCAAGGATAGCTTGTTCTTTTGGAGATTAACACTCTCCATCAGTGGTATCAGAGCAGGTTGTGTCAAAATTAAGGAAAGGGAGACTCCGACTGCTGCAGACATACAAGTTCTACATTTCGAAGGTTCAGAAGGATAAAGTGTTGAAGAAAGATTGAAGGGAGACACGCAAAGATTATCAAAGGAATCAGAAGAAGCAATACTCGAAGTTAAGGTACATTTATTCCTTGTAAAGTCTAAAGTTTTGAGACTACAGGTGAAGCAAGGATGGGAGATAGTCTTCAAATTGAAAAATTGGATAGAGAGAACTATCCAGCTTGGTCTATGAGAATGGAAGCTCATCTGATGAGCAAAGATTTGATAGCATACATTACAGGTGAAGAAGAGAAGCCTCAGTTCAGAGATCCTAGTGTTCCAACTAGGGAAGAATTGTCAGATCTAAAGAATTGGATGAAGAAGGATGCTCAAGCAAGGAGCATAATCTACATGGCAGTCAATGATTATTTGCTTCCTCACATTAGAGGACTTGAAAGTGCAAGTGACATTTGGAATGCTTTGGAAGAGCATTTCCAAAACACAACCAAATCAAGGAAGGCTTCACTATGGGCAGAATTTACACAGTCAATCTCTGATTATGTGACAAAGATGGACATTGCAGATTCTCTAGGTGCAGTGGATGAAGATATTGAAGAAGATAAATTGGTAAGACAAATTCTCACAGTCAATCTCTGATTATGTGACAAAGAAGGCCTCACAGTCAATCTCTGATTATGTGACAAAGATGAAGGACATTGCAGATTCTCTATGTGCAGTGGATGAAGATATTGAAGAAGATAAATTGGTAAGACAAATTCTCACAGGGCTAAGAGGAGATGAGAAGTGGAAGCCTTTTATTTTGTCTACAGAACTTTCATTAGATCACTTCACTCCTGATTTGAATCAATTGTTAGGTCATATGCTAACTTTTGAGAATGATATCAAAGGAGATGTTGATAAGAGTGCAGGTCATGCAATGTACTCTAAAGACAAGAAGAAAGCTAACAAAGGAAAGCAACAATCAGGTGAAGAAGAAGGTACTTCAAACCAAGCAAATTTCATAAGAGGAAAAGGAAATGGCAGAAGTAGAGGAAGAGGCAGAAACAACAAAGATAATGCAAGAGCTTGTTGGATATGTGGTAAGACCAATCATCTATCTCATGATTGTTGGCATAATAATCAGAACAATGGTAATTATCAGAACTTTAATCAAAGAGCAAGAGGTGGTAGATTTCAGAGAGGAAACTTTAGAGGTAGAGGTGGTAGGAATTCTTTTGGAAGAGGTGGAGGAAGAAGCTTCCAAAATCAATCCTATAATAACACCTACTACAACTATGCATCAGATCAGAAGGAGGATTCGACTCTCATTATGAATGCAACATATGAAACCTCACATGAGGACATGAGAGTGTTCTACATTGATTCAGGATGTAGTAAACATTTAAGTGGAAATATTGCTTTGATGACTGATCTAGATCATAATGCAATTAACCATACAGTTCAGATAGGTGATAATACAAAGCATAAGGTAAAGTCAATTGGTTCAGTCAAAGCTAAAGATGGGAGCACTCTTCTGAGTAAGGTTCTTTATGTTCCCACAATTCCAAAGAATTTGATCAGTGTAGGTCAAATTGTGGAAAAAGGATATGAGGTAAGATTCACCAATGATGGAGTCTATGTTGAAGACCCTAGTCAAGGGTATAAACAGGTTGTTACAGGGAAGAAAGAAGGAAGGCTCTTCACATTGAAGGTACAAGGAAATGTTGGACATGCTATGTTCACATATGGAGAGCAGAAGATGTCAAAATTGGATCTTTGGCACAAAAGGCTTGGACACTTCAATGAAAGAGGTATCAAAGACATGATTAATAATGATTCAGTGCTTGGATTGCCTAACATTGCAGGTCAACACATGACATACAGATGTGAGGCATGTCAATTAGGTAAGGCTCATAAGCAATCCTATTCCAAGCATGGGTTTATGTATTCAGAAAGACTTGAGTTGGTGCATACAGATGTGTGGGGTCCTTCAAAGGACTTTAGTATAAATGGTTCAAGATATTATGTCATATATGTTGATTATGCTACCAGATGGATCACAATTTATGTGATTAAAGAAAAATCAGAAGTGTTTAATACATTTAAACACTATCATGCATATGCAGAAAGGATTACAGGTCAAAAATTGAAGAGACTAAGGTCAGATGGAGGGGGAGAGTATTTTTCAAATGAATTCAATGATTACTTGTGGAATGCAGGTATAAAGAGAGAAGTTACTTGCAGGTACTCTCCTCAACAAAATGGTGTAGCAGAAAGGAGAAATAGGACTCTTGTTGAGTTTGCAAGGTCCATGATGAAAGAGAAGGATTGTCCAAATTATTTGTGGGCAGAGGCTGTAAATACAGCTACTTATTTGGTCAATAGATTGCCTTGTAAAGCCTTGCAAGGTATGACACCATATGAAGCTTGGTGGGGTAAGAAACCTACCTTGGATCATTGCAGAATATTTGGATGTTTGGCATATGCATATGTGCCATCTCAATTGAGGCATAAGTTGGAGCCTAAGGCAGAAAAGTATGTATTCATTGGTTATGATGATAAGCAAATGGGATACAGGTTGTGGAGTCCATCCACAAAGCAATTCCTTGTATCCAAGGATGTTACATTTGATGAACAAGGTACTTGGTATGTAGGTAAATATAATGTACATGCAGATGTTGAAGAAGTAGTGGATCAAAGGAAAGGTAAAGCAAAGATTCAATTACTTGATGAAAGTGAGAATAATGAAGTACAGGTTGAAGTTGAAGAGAGGCCAAGGTTTGATCCAGAATGTGATGAACCAGAGACTTCAAAAAGTGCAGAAGTTAGGAGGTCATCTAGGCACAAATGGCAACCTACAAGGTATAGCTATGACACTTCATTCTTGACTACTAAAGATTATGCTTATTTGATAAAAGCAGATGAAGATCCATCTACATATGATGAAGCCAAAGGCAAGAGAAATTGGGAAGAAGCCATGCAAGAGGAGTATGATGCATTGGTAGAGAATCAGACTTGGGATTTGGTTCCTAAACCAAATAGTCAGAAAATCATTGGTTGTAAGTGGGTTTATAAAACCAAAAGATTTGCAGATGGAAGTGTGTCTAGGTACAAAGCCAGACTTGTTGTGAAAGGGTATGCACAGACATATGGAGTGGACTATGATGAGACTTATAGTCCTGTGGCAAAAATGACAACCATCAGAACTCTCATAGCAATTGCTGCTTGTAAAGGTTGGAAGCTATCTCAATTAGATGTTAAAAATGCTTTTTTGAATGGTTACATTTCAGATGAAGTTTACATGGAGCAACCAGATGGATTCAAAGATCAGGTGAATCCAAATTATGTGTGTAAGCTCAAGAGAGCTTTGTATGGGTTAAAGCAGGCCCTAAGGGCATGGAATTATAGGCTTGTAAAGTTCTTGAATGATCTTGGATTTCAAGCATCAAAGGCAGATAGTAGCTTGCTAGTCAAAGCAAGTGAAGATGGATTCATTTATGTTTGTATTTATGTTGATGACATAATACTTACAGGAACAGATGATAAAGGAATACAAATGATCAAGAAGCAAATGGAGAAAGAGTTCAAAATCAGTGATTTGGGGAACTTGTCATTCTTCTTGGGAATGGAGATTTTATATACTCAACATGGAGTATATGTGACCCAAGAAAGGTATCTTAAAAACTTGCTAACCAAATTTAAAATGGAAGATTGCAGGGTTGCACCTACACCATTGGAAGTGAACCATAAATTGTCTAGATTTGGAGGAGAAGAATTCAGAGACATGAAGCTATATCAAAGTTTGGTTGGTAGCTTGATTTATGCTACATTAACAAGGCCTGATTTGTCATATGCAGTTGGTGTGCTTTCACAATTTATGCATTGTCCTAGAAAGGAACATTGGATTGCAGGACAAAGAGTACTTAGGTACATCAAGGGTACACTCAGAGAAGGGTTGTACTATGGATTTACTTCTGATACAAGAGTGAAGATATATAGTGATGCAGATTGGGCAGGTAATGTGGATGATAGAAGATCAACACATGGATATTTGTGCTATGTAGGAGACAAATTGATTTCATGGTGTTCTAAGAAGCAACATACAGTTGCTTTGTCATCTACAGAAGCAGAATATAAAGGTATGGTGGAAGCTGCAAAGGAGGTAATTTGGCTAAAGACACTTATGAAGGTTTTTGATGTGATTCAAAGTACTCCTATTGTTTGTGGAGACAATATGAGTTCTTTATACTTGGCAACTAATCCTGTGTTTCATGCTAGAACTAAGCATATTGAAATACAGTATCATTTTCTAAGAGAGAAGGTCATTGATAAGGAAATTGAAGTTATGCATACTCCTACAAAAGATCAACTTGCAGATATGATGACAAAAAGTCTAGGTGGACCAAAGCTACAGAGATTCAAGGATATGGCAGGAATTAAGAAGATAGAGAAGAACCTCAATTAATGATTGAGGGGGAGCTGTTGGTGCATGACAATCATCAATTGAAGGTTTATGAAGAAATGAAGTCAAGGAATTGAGAAGAGAATAAATTCAGAAGCTTGGAGGAAGGACATACTCAGAAATTCAAATCTATGTACACATATGTACATTAGTTCAGATATAGGTGACTCACACTTTTGATGAGTCATAAGTTTGTATATATTTGCCTATAAATGTTTTGAAAAAGTCGGGGCATAAGGAGAGAAAATAGGAAGAGAGAAATCAGTTGTAGAAAGTGTCATTGGACACATGAAAGTTAGTTGAAGTCATATCTTCAATGTAGTTGTAAATTTTCTGAGAAATCAAGAAAATCTTGCGCCCGAAGTTTTGCTGTCTGCTACTTCTGTAGTTAATCTTTTGAGAAATCCTTCTAAACATATCTAAGTCCATAGTTAATCAATCTATGGCTAGAATTTGAGAGTCTAATTGTCATCAGGTTAAGGGAATTTTGCATAGGAACATTCATATGTGATGATGTTCTGAGAGTTGACAAAATTGGTGCAGATTTCATGTTCGGAGAAATGAACATTGCTCAGTGCATGGTGTAAAGTTTTACACAAGTGAGGGCTTAAAATCTAAGTTGGAAGGTAAGCCATCTATGGCTAAAAGATCTTGATCAAACGGGTTCGACATTGGGAGAACTATAGCTAAGAAGTTACAGGTGTCAAAGTCGCTAGTGCAGAGAAGGTATTCTACACATAGGTAAATTGTTTGTATGATTTCTCAGAGTATACTGAATCATTTGTAGAGATTTAAGTTGGAGAAGATGCGCAATCTTAAGGCGAAGCATTGTGCAAAGTTTTGTTAAAAACTTTACAGGATTGATTAGTCAATGAGTGACTAATCTGCAGCAGACTTTTCAGAGAAGTGATTTCTTCACAGTTAGTCAACTTCTTGGTAATGTGTTAGTGGATTTCCAAAATTATGTGGATTCTAGAGTTATTCTTGGTCTAGAGGTGGTCTAATACCAAGGATAGCTTGTTCTTTTGGAGATTAACACTCTCCATCAAATGTCTGCTTAAGTTTTCCTTTAAACAACTGAAGATATGAATCTTTGGGACCTTTGATAATCATATCATTTTGTAGAGTATCTTGAACACTAGTTGGTTCACTCTCGAATGAAGTAAGAGCTAAAATACTATGACTCTCAAATTTTTTTGCATAATTTACTTGGTCTCCTTGTTGTTTTCTTGTTTGACTCCTAGTTCTTGTAGTGTATTCCAATATACCACCGTTTTTCCAAGTTTGATATAACCACTTTGGCATATCCTTGAAAAGTGGTGGAATATTTTCTAGTTCTTTAGTATCTCTTTCTTCTAGAACTCTCGAACCTTCTCCAACTTCATAAGTCGAAACATCAAGAGGTATTGATGATGGACTAGATACTGACGTTGGTAATGAAACTCTCTCTTCACCTGTATCTCTTACGGTTCTATATGCATTGTGTGAGAGTAGGATATCACATGGATCTAGAACATATGAATTTGTATCCTTTGCTTTCAATTGCATAGCCAATAAAGATAACTTTAATGGCTTTTACATCCAGCTTACCACAATCCTTCTTCTCAATGTGAAAATAAGTTGGGGAACCAAATAGTTTAAAGTAACTCACATTGGATTTCTTCCCATAATAAGCTTCATAAGGTGTGATGACCTTCAAAGTTTTTATGGAAGATCTATTCAAAATGTGATTAGCTATATGTACTGCATCAAACCAAAACTTGGGAGAAAGCTTTTTGGATGATATCATACTATGCATCATCTCAATAAGTATCCTATTATTTCTCTCTACAACACCATTCTGTTCATGTATATAAGCGATAGTGAGTTGATAAGAAATACCTTTGTCTTCAAGAAAAGACTTACAGTCTTTTGACATGTACTCTCCTCCTCTATCACTCCTCAAAATCTGGATCTTTGACTCACTTTCATTTTCAACCATAGCTAAGAATTTCTTAAAAGTAGGAAAAACCTCTGACTATTCACATCTGAGTGTATGGTCTACAACTTCCTTGTGGCTGTGATGTATCCATGCTTCTTGAAAAGTAGTTTGTGAAGCCTTCCTTCAAGACATCCTTCACATGGCTCTACATTATCTGGTAAAGCAAGAGTAGGCAAATTGTCCACCATACCTTGATTTTTGATATGCTTGAGAGCTGTGTAACTGATATGACCAAATCTAGCATGCCATAACTTCATTTTCTCCTTAGGTGTATAAGACCTAGCAAAATTAGCATGAATAACTTTGGATAACACAAACTTGCCACTTCTGTTTTCACCTTGAAGTAGACAATGCTCCTCATTGGATGAGAGGATCTGACATGAATCTTTCCTAAAAACAACTTTATAACAATATGCTCTTAACTTAAGGTTCACTTATCCAACACCAAAAATATCCAAATCATGACCATCTGCAATGGTCACTCTTCTACCTGAAGGGTTAGAAAGGGAGGAATCTATCATATTCTTAGTAGCTCTAGAATAAAAAATCCAAGGATTATATGAGATTGCATTTGATTCTACCTAATCAAAAGCTACTTCTGCAATAGTAACACATGCATATGAATCTGTTGATATATTTAGGTAGTGATGTGTGTGAACACACTAGGACCGCCGGGGCACTTTTTTCCCTCTTTAGGAGGTTTTTTTCCCTCGGCTTATATATACGTCTATTGCCCTAATGGGCTACTTATCTTTGTACATTCTCTTGTAATACATTCAGAATTGTGTGTTTGTGCTCCAAGCTTCTTCTTCTTCCTTGTGCTGTTCGCGTGCTTCCGCAGATGTCTAACTCCAACAATTGGTATCAGAGCAGGTCGTCGCTTCATCTAGGGTGCCGTTGACAGTCCTCCATTTGTAGTCTCAGAATCGCACGAATTTTGGTGAGCATACTCAGCGTGTTTCCGAGATCAAAATAGCTTCGCTATGTGGTGCCGAAATCGTGATCTGAGCTTGTTTCGGCCTCTGAACGCACTATCGCAGTGCTTGTGCAGGCTATTTCATCTTTTTGTGCCAAAGGTATATACCAGTTTCTGTTTGCCAGTATAAGCGTCTCAAAGTCTGCTACAGGTCTAGCAGAACTCTTATGGGTAGTTTTGTTCAACTTTTTGAGATACAATCAATTTTCTGCATCAAGGTATTTTAGTCATCGGCCATGGCTGAAAGCAATGATGTATTCCGTATGTTGGCTGTTGAAGATAAGTTGGATGGTACCAACTACCCATTGTGGGCTTATATGATGCGACATGTATTGGTTGCAAAAGGATTGTGGAACATTGTGCAGGGTGTTGAAAGACGTCCTGTTACACCTCTAACTACAGGTACTGCAAATACAGGTGCTAGAGCTTATGAAGATGGTGTCGAAGATGATATTCCGTATATTCCTGTTTGTGCTGCTGTTTCTGCTGCACCCACTGTAGAGCAGATTCGCTGGGATGGCAGAGATGCCCAAGCACATGCATTGATAGCCTTGTCTTCCAAATGTGCCATTATTCCTCATATTCGCTCTTGCAGAACAACTAAGGATGCTTGGGATACACTTACCACATTGTACCAAGCTAGGAATGAGGCTCGCGTTGCTTACCTCTGAAAACAATTGGAGAGTGAGCACATGAATGAAGGTGATTCTATGGACAGTTTCCTAACGAAGATCAAAGACTTGAAGGAACAATTGATTTTTGTTGATGAGGTTATACCAGATAGCTCACGTGCAGACCGTTCTGAATGGTCTTCCTGATTCATATCAGAGTTTTGCTTCTACTCTTCGGTTGATGATGAAAGGCAATCCAAATGCCTTATCTTTTGAGGAGTTAGTCTCTGTTGTGTTGCAGGAAGATCAATCCAGGCAAAACAGGTCCATTATGCGAGTTGCAGATCAAGCTTTCCTGGCTATTCAGAAGGGCAAAGGAAAATGGAGCTCTTCAACTAGAAAGCAGAAATCTGCTAATTCTGCATATTCGAAGAAGGAAGATAAAGATGAGAAGAAATCAGAAAAGCAGAAATTCTTTTGTAAGTACTATAAAGGGAATGATCATATCATAAAGAACTGTCCAAAACTGGCTGCTAAAGAGGCAAAGAAGAAAGAGGATGGAATGGTTGTTGCAGAGGCCTCTACACCAAAAACAGAGTCTACAAATCTTGTGTAGGAAGAAGAATGGGCGTTTACTACTGTCTACAATTTTGACCCATCTTCTCATGAGCAGTGCATGTCTGCAGCAGACTCAGATGTTCGGTATTTTGACAGTGGGCAACCAAACATATTACCTCGCAGCGCAGTTTCTTCTCTTCACTCGAGCCTGCCCCTACAGGGAACACTGTCACATGCGCCAACAACTCCTCTTATCCTGTTATGGGAGTTGGTAAGATCATTCTGACTACTGCTGATGGTAGTTCTTTCACCTTGTCAGATGCTTTATTTGTGCCAGGGATCAAGAAGAATCTGTTATCAGTTTCTGCATTAGCCAAGATTGGCTTGGTTGTGAAATTTGTTGATGACAGATGTATAGTTCATGATCTGTCAAATGGCGATGTTATTATTGCTTCTGGTATTTTATGTCGTGGGCTGTATAAGCTCATAGACTATGAAATATCTAAAAATGATTTGGCATGTGTTGTAAATGATTCTCAGGCTATGTCAAATGCAAAGCTTTGGCATGCACGCTTTAGTCATCTGCATTTTGCTAGTTTGCTACGCATGCAGAAATCTCAAATGGTGTCCTCTTTGCCCAAACTTGAGGCACCTGCAAAACATGTTTGTGAAGGCTGTATTTTGGGCAAAATGCAGCGTTCCTCCTTTCCAAAAGATGGTTCAGTTTGGGCTACACAGAAATTGAAGCTTGTACATAGTGATGTCTGTGGTCCTATGTAGACACCCTCTTTTGGAAATTACCTTTACTTCGTTACTTTCATTGATGATTTTTCCAGGCATGCATGGGTATATCCACTCAAAGCAAAGTCCAAAGTGTTCATGTGCTTCAAACAGTTTTTGGTTTTGGCTGAAAATCTATCAGCATGTAAAATGGGCACCCTCCGTTCTGATCGAGGGGGGGGATATATGTCTTCTAGTTTTAATGCATTTCTAGCTGAACATGGGATAAAACACCAGTGTACAGTGCCGTATAAACCTCAACAGAATGGAGTTGTTGAACAGAAGAACAGGTCACTCATGGAGATGGCGAGGTGTATGGTCAAGAGTCAGGCTTTACCACATAGTTTCTGGCTTGAGGCTGTCATGTGTGCAACATATGTACTTAACAGGTGTCCCACTAAAGCGCTACAGTCTATCACTCCATATGAGGCTTGGCATGATCGCAAGCCATCTATTGCTCATCTGCGGGTTTTTGGTTGTTTGGCATATGCACTAGTGCCTGAACAACATCGCAAAAAATTGGATGATAAGGCAGTAAAATGTATTTTTGTTGGGTACAGTTCTGAAAGTAAAGGCTATCGTCTGTATCATCCACAGACTAAACGCATTTTGGTTAGCCGTGATGTTGTCTTTGTGGAAGATGCTATTCAGCCATTGCTTTCATGTACTAAGGAGACATTTGTTAGCTCCAAAGACATGTATGATACTTTGATGCCTCTTTTTATAGGTGGACAGTCTAGTGCTGGTCCTAATGAGGCAACTTCTCAGCCTTTGCAGGTTTCATATGATGATGCAGATCATTCCATTTCTGATGCAGATTTACATGATGCACTTGTTGATGAGAGAGCTGATATTGAGCAGGCAAAAACCATGCCAAAATGGTTGGTGCAAACTTTGCGTGACAACAAATTAGATGCACCTTTGTCATATCGTACTCGTTTAGGCTCTCATAGTGCCTCCTTTGCATCAGATTGCTATGCTATGGCTGCGTCTAGTCTCTGTGATGAGAATGAGCCTGTTTCTTTTGATGAAGCACATAATTCATAAAATTGGATGGCTGCTATGCAATTTGAATATGATGCTATAATGAAGAATGGTACATGGTCTTTATGTGACTTGCCTCTTGGCAAGAAGGCCATTGGCACTAAGTGGGTGTAGCTCAATGATGAGTAGCACCTCCTTTAATGTCAATCCGGGAAGACGTGAGGATGGTATGAAGACCTCGAGCAAGTGGCGGCACAAGTGCGTGAGTGAGAAGCACACAAGCATGCACACACATACACACACACGCGCACACAAGGCAAGACAAAGAGAGAGGATCAATGGAGTTCTTTAGATTACTTTCAAAAGCTCTTACAAGTTCGTTTCAATTACAATCCAACCCAAAAATGAGCTCTCTAGCTCTTTTTATAGTTTTTGACTAGGTTTTGGCCCTGTCCAGACCTAGTGTCCGGCCTAGTTAAAAATTAGGTTCCAGGGCTTATTTGGGGGCTCAAACGAGATCTAAAAAATACGAAAATTGGTACGCAACTACTTCTAAGGCTCCTCAAGCTCAAGGACTCCTTGGCTTGCACAAAATGGAGCTACAAAAAGGTGAAATGATATTTACAATGATTGTTAGTGATAAAAATCACTGTTGTTGTAGGGATTTCTTCTAGTGATCTGCCATACATATCTTCGAGCTCCCTACTTGCTCTTCCTCTCTGCATGTCCATCCCTTTGATTTGCATTAATGTCTTGAAAAAATATTGGCCTACTTGCCAGATCTTCTTTGACTGCCCTGTTTGCTAGTGCTGTCCCTTCGCTCTGACTCCCTTCTTTGACTTTCATGTCTTGTACGTCCTGGTGTACCGAGGCTACTGCCAACACCCCCCCCACTCTCGCGTCTGTCGCCCCTGACAGACCCTTGTCTAGCTGCTTTTTGGACGTAATATTGGACAACATCCGCGGCAAGGTGGTGTTCTTCTAGCCTGAGTCCCCTTGCTAGATCTGTCAGCAATGCATCCCAATTGACTGGCCCTGGGACATCTGGATGTGGCACCCATAACTGCTCTGAGTGAATGGTTCGCTCCACAGCAAATAAATGGAGGAGGTGTGAGGGTCTGGGTACAAATATTTCTGAGTGGTATTCCCAGAACCCTGTTATGAACATCTCTTCGAATGTTTGTTTGAAGCAGGCCGGGAGGTATTTTATTCTGGCGTGCCAAGCGTATATCACCTCTATGGAAGGAGTGGTGCTCATGTCATAAACTAAATCTTGGTTTCCTGTAAGGAATCCGACGCCTGAGAAGTGTGGGTCCTTGATATTCTTGAATGTCCTGAATGTAATAAGCATTAACTAAAAAATTTTCATGCACATCTGGGCCATTACATCAGGGGTATTCTTTAATCGGATGCTCCAGTGCCGTATAGTGGAAATCATGTAATTGACGGTGGGAGGCCCTTGAGGGGGTGCTAGATAGACGTAGTTTAACCATTTGGCGCATCCCTTGATATTCTTGACTGCAATGGTAAACTCTGGCCATGTGCGTCTGCGGAGTACAGGAACATAACAAGGGTTATATTTAATAAAAAGAGGCATATTCGTCCAGGTGCGAACCATCTCCGGATAGGTTTCGAGGAGTCGGATCCTCCAAGTGGGTTGATGAATGGATCCTTTTTTAGCGCTCTCTGGGATGTCATCTGGCCCAAATTGTGTAGCAAACGTTGGAGGTTTGCCACATCTGTGTTGGATTTCTGCATTGTAGTCCGCCAGGAGTATACAATATGGAACGTATTGATCATCATTGGTTCCTATCCATCTATGGTGGGACATGCTGCGGAAGTATTCTGATTTAATAATAGTGTCCTCTATCTTTGCCATAGATTGGATTTGAACTGCCACTCGATCTTCATGAGTTGATGCCGTTTTCTCTAGTGTTTGGAGCCACTCAAGTACTTCAATTTCTAACGTATCCATTCCTTCTGCGGTTTGCTCACCACCTGGCATTGGCATAGGAACGTAAGGTTCCTCATACGTCTCATCTACCTCGATGGGTACCAAATCCTCGGGTTCTGGTTCGACAACTGGAGAGGGTTGCCTTTCATGTGTGAGTAATCGTGCCTGTAATTCGGCCACCTGCTCTTTCAATGTCTTGACTTCCTCTGAAGTCGTGGTCGTTTCTGTGACTTTGGGTGATGTCTGTTGCTCTTGGAGTTGATTGCGCAGCGCATCACGTTCCCTTTCCAAGTCATCATGAGCTTCTAATAGATCTGCATAGCTGTCCAAGATGGTCTTCATTGTCTCTGAGGGCACAACTTTAAACTGCTCTGGATCAATTTCGTGTGGAGAGCCTTCCATTGCTGCTTCTAAATTTGCTTCATTTTGCTGCTGCAGTCTCTTGTTTTCTTCAAGGGCGGCCGCCATGTGTTTTCTGAGAAGTGCCAGGTTACGCCGGACTTTGAGGTTATCGGCTTGGTATACCTCAAGCAAAGCTTCTAGTTGTTTAACACCTGATTCTGTCGATGGTTGGGGTGCCGCCAATAATGTTTGGTGAGCCTGCTCAAGCGTCGTGTAGCGTTGATTCAGTTCTGCATTTTCTGTTTGTAGAATGTGAAACTGTCTTTGTAAGTTCTGATGGTGCGTTTCCAGTTGCTGATACCGGTTGTCCAGAGCTTTGTACTCATTCTGGAGCTGGTATACACATTGGTTTAATGCTAAAAATATGTTATTTACATTAAATAATGCTGGGAGGGGTGAAGATGCAGGGGGAATGGGGGCGGGAATGGTAGATGTGAATGATGTGGATGTAAGTGGAGATGTGGGTGGAGGGGGTATGGGTGATGAAGGTGGCATGGGGGGAGGGAGTGGTGCTGTGGCTGGTGATGTTTCCATCGTGTCAACTGTTTGAGTGACGGTGTAGATGGGAATCGTGGGTGGAGTGGATGTGACATCGGTGAACAGGGTGGTGAAGGTGGGCATGGTGACTCCCCCGAATTGGATTCCCGGGGAGAGTGGGATGCCCATGACAATGGTAGTGGTAGTGGATGTGGTAGTGCTAGTGTCCTGTGGTGGAGTGAATTGTGTAGTGTGAGGTGGGGATGGTGGTGACAACGGTGCTTCGTGATATTCTTCTGCTTGCGCTGACTCGCCTAGTGCTGATGTATTGATGTGAATTTGCTTCCCGGACCTCCTGGGACGAGCAGGAACTCTTTTTTCAAACCTATGGATGTAGGCCATTGCCTCATGAATGGCCTCGTCGAGTCCTACAGCGTCGGCATGAAGGTTCATGGACTCAATGAACAACTCGTCCACACCTTCCTCAGCTAGCAAGTCGTTCATGAGTCTTTTGCCCTGTTCGAGAGACATCTGATGCTGTTCCTGAACCAGTCGCATGGTTCGATATAGTCTCTTGATTTGTGCCGAATATGCTGGAGCACTTGCTAACTCGGAGAGTTCGTCATATTCTTGATGTTGTTCTTCGTCGGCTTCTTCTTCGTCTCCTCCTGCCTCTTGTTCATCTACATCGACTTCTACAACTTGTGGTTGGGTGGGGGCCGATGTTGTTTGGGGTCGCGGTTCCTGAGCTCGCGCTGCTTCGGCTTCGAGGTTAGAGTCATAGATTAATCTGGCAATTTCTTCATCCGTGAGGTCCTCAAGAGTAAATCCCTGCGGAAATTCCAAATCGGATGGAATGGGTGGAAACACCAGATTAGGCCCCTCTGTGCTTGGTCTTGGTAACCGGATTGTGAATGGCCTAACTCGTCGTGTTTGGGGAGGAGTGATTTCTGGTGTAGCGGTAGCTCCCCTTGGTTGAGCACAGGGTAGTTGGACTCCCCCCCTCATCTTCTTTGATGGGGGACCTGCTGCTGATAGTCTTCTCTGGAATTCTTGGACTCGGGACCATACGAGTGCCCGCTGAACAGGCACGTCATAAGCCAAGCATCTATAGATTATTCTGGTCAAAGCACAACACCCGTGGAGCACATTCTTCTGTTTTTTGTTCCACCTTTGATGCGCTAGGTGGATCTGGTCTATGATCCAGTGTGGCACATTGATGGGCAGGCTTTCGGTTTCTGCTAGATATAAACTGAACCATATTTTTTTCGGGGGCATTGTGAAGCGTTCTTGGGCGGGAAAAGCAAAATGTTGCATGATGGTTCGCAGGTGAAGCGCAATCGTAGGTGTCATCGCAACCATGTCCTTCAGCTTATTAAGATCTTTGTGCTTCATTCGACCTGGAACCATGGTTTCCTTTTCTGTTGGGATGTGCATGCCATACATACCCAATGCTTCTCTTACCAGATTGAGGGTCAACTTGAATCTTTTAAGCTCATTACCCGGCAGCAGTGATGGCAACACAAAGGTGCTGTCGCCGCCCTTGGCTCTGCTTGGCGTGATGGTACTGATCAGATAAGAACACCGTAAAAAATCCGGCTTTGGTAAGTGAGTCCTGAAATAACTTTCCACACCTGCTTTGATCCAAACTGATCTCATGACTTCGGCGTTTTGATAGCTTTCAAACTCGCGTGTGAAAAAGTGGTATCGACCCCATTTGCCATTGAACTCCAATTCTGCTTCCCAGAAATAGGTCCCATCGCCCAATGGTCCAGCAACATCACTGAACCAATGCGCATGCTTACCTACTTGAGAAGTGTGCCCTTGAGGAGGATCCTGAATGGGGAGCACATGCACGGCTTGAAGCTCTTGCGGTCTTGCGGTGAGACGTGGCTCAAGGAGAAGTGTTTCTATGTCCACAATCTGGGCACCAGATCCGGCTTGAGAACTGGTACCTGCTTCTGCCATGGCCCTGTTCGCTGGTTGGTTCTGTGAGAATATAGAACCAAGTGTTAACATCGTAATGGACAGAATAAATCCGTTGTTGTCCCCGTTACAACATTAACATGAGGTGGATGGTGAGTTAGTGGTTAGTAAGTGCATGAAGACAATGTGTGTAGTTAGTGCTTGTGTTGTCCTAGGAGACTACTGCAGTTAGTAAGTGGGTATGAATTTACAAATTGGGGTCGGGGGGTTTATTACAGGCCCTAGGCTGCCAAATGCAGTGAGTGGGCTTTGCCTTCGGTTTCGGAGAGTCTCTACAGAGCCTTCTTGGTGTCGTGGTTTGAAAACGAGGCCTTTTTGGGACCCATTTACAATTGATTACATGTACGCTCTTGGGTTTTGGTGTGTACATGAGTGTCGAGAACGAGTGAAATCTGGCAGTATGCGTCGCTACGTTATGCTGTTTAGGTTGTGGCCTCAGCGTAGCTACTTGTGCCATCAAGCAAGCCTTAGGCACCCAAATTTGTCTTGATTGTGGGCTTGCCTTCATCGACTTCTTGGGCACCCAAATAGATTTTACTTTAGCACAAGAATTTCTGAAAGACTTCTTATTAGCGTTGCGTTGTTGGTCACTAATAAGAGGCTTTGCCCCTGTAGTTGACGGTGGTGCAACCGGTTGTTCGCCTTTCCGCACCCATACCTGGTTTATTTTCTGGGCCATTCTGCTGCGCAGGTACCTTTGATCTCGGACATAGGTAGTACCCTACTTCTTCTGCCTTTGATCCACCTTGGGTTGCTGCCTCCTTCTAGCCTTTGGAAAAGAAGGGAGTTCCGTTGCATTCCTGACTCCTTTTTTGCAAATATCATTCCTCTGCAACACATAGTTTTGGACAAGAACAGCATGGTCATCTTCATGTGTACCCCTGGAAGGACCAGGAGTCTGTGCCTTTCCTAGTTCCTTGAGTGCTCCATTGTCTAATTCTACTGTAACTCGACTATGATTGACCCAAACCTGGAGAAGTCCACTTCTTAGGTTTAGATTGACTGCTTGGTCATAGATCCAATCCTGACCCAAGACGAGAGGTTCAGTGAGATCCTCATCTTGACACACTAGTACTTTAACGGTCATTGCCTCCTCGTGAATGTAGAGGGGAAGTTCCACCTCGCCCATGCAAGGGGTTTCCACGCCTCCCAATCCTATGAGGTATGCTTCCATAGGATGGACAGTTAACTGTAACTCTTGACAGTAAGACAACTTAACAGCGCTAGTGGCAGCACCCGAGTCAATCAAGGCTCTTACGGTCCTTGTACTCTTTCTTTGTCCTATGTCTATGGTTATGAAAGGACGTCTATCAATTATTCTATTCGAGCTTGTTCCTGCAACTTCACACATGGCTATGGGAAATCCTTGGTCTGCATAGTCATTCGCTCCAGGCTGATCTCTACCTTGCCTTCGTAATTTCATCCTTCTGATGCGTTCTAAAGCCTCTGCTTGAGCTTCTTCTCTAATTCTCTTTTCTTCCTCTTTGCGTTTCTTAGCAGTGTTGAGTCGGCTGAGCATTTCCTCCGTGAGGGGTTCCTGGTACAACTTGACTCTGCATCCGCTAATATAGTTAGGGAGAACATCACCCTCTAATGTGGCCAATTGTACTGCTCCACTTGTGGAGATCCTATTGATGATCATAGGTCCGTAGCCTCTCTTTTCTAGCTTCCTTGCGTGTTGTTTCAGTGTATAGACTAAGACTAGATCTCCCGTTTTCAAGCCTTTATCCTTCACGTGGGCATCAAAGTATGCCTTCTGTCTCTTCTTGGCTGCATATATCCCTGCAGCGGCTCTCAGTCTTGTTTCTCCTAATTGTTCAAGGTCAAAGATCCTAGAGGAGAGCTCATGACCTGTCCATTCGTGCTCTTGTGCTACTCTCAATGTGGGGATCAGGAAGTCCAAGGGTAGCACAGCGTTTTGGCCGAAAACCATCTGGAAGGGGGTGGCTTGGAGTACCGTTTTATAGGCAACTCGGTATGCCCAAACAGCATGGTGTAGCTGTTTGTCCCAATCAGAGCGTTTAGTGTTCACTAGTTTCGTCAGTACATTGCATAAAATCTTATTAGTGCTCTCAGCTTGTCCATTAGCTTGAGGGTGATAAGGGGCAGACTTCTTGTGTATTACCAAGAATTCTTGGAGCAGATTTTCAATCACTTCGTTCAAGAAATGAGTGCCTCTATCGCTTACAAGCTCTATAGGTAGCCCATATCTCGTGAATACGTTCTCAAACAAGAATTTGGCAGTTGTTTGAGCATCGTTCTTGGTTGTAGCTTTTACCTCTACCCACTTGGTGAGATAATCTGTTGCCACAATGATGTATTCCGCATGAGAACCCTTAGCTGGGGGATTAATAGGACCTACGAAGTCTATTCCCCACTTAGAGAATGCACGTCCACCCATCATAGGTTTCAGTGGCATCTCATCTTTGCGTATAGGATACTGAGTCCTCTGACAGACATCACACCGTTTCACATAGGTATGTGCATCCATGTGAAGGGTAGGCCACCAGAAGCCCGCAAACAATATTGCCTTGATCACCCGACCCGGTCCAAAATGTCCTCCTGCTACACCTTGGTGAGCAGTTTCTAAGATCTTAAGATACTCGCTTTCATGGACACACAATCTCAGGTAACCATCTTTACCGCGCTTATATAGATTATTACCGATGAGTGAGTAATCCTGGGCTTCTTGTTCTAAACTCCTTTTCCTAGCCAGAGTCATGTCTAGAGGGAATGTGTTTGTCCTCAGGAAGGATACGAGAGGCTCGCTCCAATCTGGTACAATGGATACTTGATAAAGAGTGGCATGTTCCACAGGTGGTTTAGTGCAACAGATTGGGCATTCCTTGCACAACTTTTGGACATCCGCTTCCATAGTTGGCCAATGCACTCCGAATCTCTTTAGAGTCTGCAACGTTTGTTGCTTTGAATGGTGTTGCTCTAACGCACCTACATGTGCTAATTGCAACCATTTAGCATACTCATCCTCTTCTACGCAACAAGCCAAGATCCCTTGATCTGTGTGCTTGTACATGCTTCCTGCCATGATATGGTACTTTTGGGCTTTTACGATCTCTCTATTCCGTGTGTTCACCACTGGATGATTAGGCCCGTATGTCAATACTGGTACTATTGGCTTGGCCCACTGCGGCACCACTTCCAAATTAAACAAGTAAGCATCAGGAAGGTCATCTGACACTCCTTGTGGGGCTTCTCCTGATGTGAGCCTAGAGAGATGATCGGCTCTCAAATGAGTCCTACCTTTCCTTACCACTACCTCAAAATCGTATTCCATTAGCAAGAGAAACCATCTCACTAATCTTCCTGTATTGCATGGCTTGTTTACAAGATATAACAATGCCTGATGATCAGTAAAAAATTTAAACTTATTTGCAAGCAAATAGTGTCTAAATTTCTTAACTGCATACACCATGCCTAATCCTTCGCGCTCTGTAGTGGTGTAATTCCGTTCAGCCGCATTCAATCGTCTACTGGCATAGGCAATTGGAAGATCCATATTACCTTCACCAGTAGGTTGTGCAAGCACACATCCAATAGCATAATTGGATGCATCCACATGAACATGGAATGGCTTATTCCAATCTGGTGTGGTCAAGATTGGTGCTGAACATAATCTTCGTTTAAGCTCTTGGAAGGAATTCTCACATTCATCCGTCCACTCAAAGTTTGTCAGAAGTCCGTACATGGGCTTTGCGATGACCGCATACATGTGGATGAAACGTCGGTAATACCCACAATGCCCCATGAAAGCTTGTACTTCCTTGACATTCTTTGGCCTCGGTAGCTCTGCTATGGCTCTCACTTTTTCTTCGTCAGTAGATATGCCATTCTTTGACACTATGTGTCCTAGAATCTTGCCTTGCCTGACCATAAAAACGCACTTTTCTGGGTTCAGGCAGACTTGATATTCTCTACATTTGTCAAAGATTTGTCTGAGTTCAGGAATATGGGTTTGTCTAACATTGGAATGAGCACAAAGATCATCAACATAGACTTCTAAACTCTTCCTCAGGAACTCCTTAAACACATGGCACATCAGCCTCTGGAAGGTAGCTGGTGCATTGGTAAGCCCAAATGGCATTACTCTAAAAGCAAAAATGCCCCATTCTGTGGCAAAAGCTGTCTTATGCTGATCCTCTGGAGCTATAGCTACTTGATTGTAGCCCGAGAATCCATCAAGGAAGCTGTACACTTCCTTGCCTGCCACTCTTTCTAAGAGGTGTTCTGTGATGGGAAGCGGATAGTTATCTCGAATCGTGGCGGCATTAACCTTTTTCAAGTTAATGCACACACGCAGTTTGCCATTCTTCTTGGGCACCACTACGATGGGGGATACCCATTCAGTGTGCTCAATTTCATAGATAAATCCAGCTTCGACCAGTCTATCTATCTCCTCCTTGATCTTAGCAGCATAATTATCGTTATATGTATAAGGCTTTTGCTTAGAGGGTTTAGCATCTGAGGTCATGGGAATGGTGTGTGAGCATATCTCGGGGTCTACGCCTTTCAAATCTTTGTAACTCCAAGCGAATACATCTCTGTATTCTCTTAGCAAGGCAATCAATTCGTGCTCTTCTTCTTCTGTCAGGTCATGGCCTATATACGTGCATCTCTCCTCTCCTTCTTCTATAGCCACTACTATTTTCTTGGTGGTTTCTTTGTTATCATAGGCCTCTCCTGATTGTGCCTCCCGTTTAGGCATTCTTATCATGACTCTCCTGTCATCTATCTCATACTTCTTAAAATTTTCTGGGACCTCAAACAAAGATTCTTCCTCCTCTGGTGAGACTTCTTTCTTCTTTCGTTTCTTTCCTTCTTCCCTTGGGGTCATATGCGTTGCTAATCTTACATCATTTGTAACCTCTCCATACCTCTGGGGTTGAAATTCTACTTCATGGAAGTATTCTTCATCTGATGCAAATGGTGGGTCCATAATGATTGACTCTAGATCGGAGTCACTTGCATCCTCAAATGCATCAGGGCTAGGTTCGCATTCTTCTAAAACTGCCTCTCCCATGATTGGCTCTATGGAGAAGACTGAAATGTCATAGCCATCCTCATCACAGTGAGGTGTCCATTGTTCTTCGTTGATGGCTACGTCCATTGTTGCTAAAATTTCCGCCCAGCCATGGGGTTCAAACTCCTCATCTGGAAAGACTATAGGTGCATAGGCTGGGTCTTGAATGGGTCTATGAGTTTCGTTCGCACCTACCTCTCTGGCTTTCTCTCTCTTCTCTTCTTCTACTGCTACCTTGCACATCCATAAGTGGGTGTCTTCATGCATCCATGAGGATCCAGACCCTATGGAATGCACCGATTCTGTATCATCTTTGGCTCTATGGATGGGATTCCACTGGATAGGAGGGACATCTCTATGAGAGTAATCCTTGAGATTAACTTTGGTTGTAACACCCAAGTGCTGCAGGTACAAAGAATTGGTTCCCCAATCCTGTACCACTTGCAACTGTCGCATGAATGGTCTTCCCAAAATCATCTCATAGGCATGATTTTTGCTGAAGTCACATATGGCAAAGGTATGTTCAAACTCGACACCACAAGTGGTGAGAGTTATTCCTTCTAGCAATCCTAGGGGTCTCTCTATGTGACCATCGGCCATCTGCAATTTCATTCTCGTCGGCCTGAGTGCCGGCTTGCCCCAACGCTTCCATAAGGAGGTGGTGGCAATTGCAACTCCTGCACCTGAGTCCAAAATTGCCTTGGTGGTGTACTCCTGGTAGGTAATGGGAAGATAGGTGTTCCCTTCTTCACCTTCGCACATATCTCCTATCTTATCCAAGGGAATTTCTGGCACTGTCCTATGGGATCCTACCCGGGAATGAGGTTTTGCAACTTCAGTTACTCGACTGGCTGCATATTTCCCCGCGTTTGGTCTATCCTCAGGCAGTTCTTTCAAAGTGAGATTGCGCTGCACCTTGGTGTTCGTTACTACCTCCGTGTTCCTTGGTATGACTGAGTCGTCGTTCCTTACCATGACTGTGGGTGCTCTCATACACGTGGATTTTGCTTCCCATGGGCCTGTGAAGTGGGGTAACTCTTGTATGGAATTAGATTCAAAGTCCAATCTCTCGTGAGATTGAGTACTCTCATGTTCCCCGTAGATGGATGGGATGTCTTGTGGGAATTGGTCGTGTGCATCGTCCACAAGTTCAAAAGGAGGGGCGACCTCGCTTTCGTTTTCCCATTTGTCTTCTTGAATCTCCCGTAGGAAGTCTGGTGCAAACCGATTCATAGAAGAAGAAGTGTCCGGCTCCGTAGAATTGGGCACATAAGCAACCTGGGAAGGAGGGCTTATTCTTCCGTTGGCTCTCTCCTTGCTCTCATAAATGGCTGGAGCACAAGCTTCTTGGGGAGGATTGCTTATTCTATTACTCTTCCGAGCAGGCTCATACACTCTCTGGGAAGGAATGTGGGTTACCTGTGGAGGTACGTAAGCTTTCGAGGGAGGCTCCTGTGACTTTTGGGGGGGGAGATAAGCTTCTTGAGGAGGCTTGCTTATCTGTTCTCTCGCCCTTTCCTTTCTTTGAGGGACAGGTTCCTTTTCTGATTGTGCAATTAGCCTTTCTATTCTTTCTAAGGAGGGGAAGTTGTCTGGTTTAGTGGAATTGGCTGCATAAACTTCCGATGGGGAATGGCTCAGGTTTTTGCTTGCTTTTCCTTTCTCCTGATTTTTTTCTTCCTTGTCAAATCTTGCAATTATCCTCTCTAACTTTTCTAGGAATCCATCCAAGTGTAATTGCGTCTTGGCTGAGCCCGAGTAATTGAAAAGGCGACTGGCTTCAAACATAGTCTGAGCCAATGCGACCATTTTCGCGCACAGTTTGGTTCTTTCTATCTCTAGGTCAGCTCTAGGATAGCACTTGTCATGATCCGTGACGTTTGGCCCTTCTTGGATTCTGGCCTGATATGCTTTAAGCATCATGTTTAGGTCTTCAGGAGTGGGATCTGCTAGGACTGATCCTACTCTAGGGGGTGGTGGGATTTGATGAGGCGGTGGGGAAGGTGGTGAGTCGGATGGAGATGGGAGTGGTGGAGGCGGGGTGATGTGAGAGGGAGTTTGAGCTGTGAGTTCAGTTATCCTCGCTTTGGTTTCTCTTATGCTTTCCTCAAGCTCACTCATCTTTTTGGCCCATTGTCGTTTCATTCTTTCTCGACTATCTTTCCATGCTCTAGTCCTTTTCTTTGTTACGCTCTCGGTTTCACTAGCCTCTGGGCCCTTTTCCTTGCTTGTCTCTTGGTTTTGCTGCAATGCCTGAGCTCTAGTGACTACTTGCACTGGTGCAGTGGAAGTGACGCTTCCTGAGGGATCTACAACCAAACCGATCACATTGATAGGAGTGATTTTTGGCATATTATTGGGGTTCTTAGGGCAATCTCGTAAGAGATGTTCTTTTCCACAATCTTGGCAGAAACCTTGGATAGTCACTGACTGGGGTTGTGTAGGTGGAGGCAAGGGACAATCACGAATGAGATGATCTCCTTGGCATCTGTAGCACGGTCCTCTTGGGAATGGAGGTCTTACTTGCCTAGGTTGAGGCCTGGGGTTGGGGTTTGCATACATGACGTTCGTGTAATCTGACTCCCAACTAGGTTCACTTGGTTCTTCACTATAGTAAGACTCACCATGTTCTGGAGACTGCATGTAGTAAGCCTGGGGACTATCGACATGTGTAGAATCAAAGCTATGGTCACTTGGGTCACTTTCTGAGATCAATGGGGTTACTGGTACTATGGCCCTATTCAGGTTTTCTTCTGCAACAGCATACTTAACTGGAATCACGTTAGCGGGGTTTGGGGGCTGTTGAGCTAGTACCGGTTGGGGTCTCTGTTGGGCCTGATATTGTGGTTGGTAGGTTTGTTGGGGTCTAGCATATTGTGGTTGTGGATTTTGGTTTTGGTATCTGCCTTGTTGGTAGGGCTGCGGGTAGGGTTGTCTAACTGCCTGCTTGTTGTATGGGCAATCTTGTGCGGTGTGATTGGTGTATCTTCGTTCTATGGTGCAGTACTGGCTACTAGGGTTTACTTGGGGTTGAGCCATAATGGGGCAGACATTCGCCATATGGTCACCACCGCATGTATAGCATCTTTTCATAGGGGCAAACCTTGGGATTTGTTTGCTCGATACACCTAATTTCTGAGCTACCTTTTCGGCAAGTTCCTCAATTGATGTGGACTGCGTGGACTGCGTGGAAGAGTGACTAGATGCACTTTCTGAATCTTTGTAGATTTTGGAAAGCTCTAGTTCTTCCCCTAGGTTATCTTCAATGTCAATGCACATGCGTACACACTCTTCTATAGTCCTAGGGTCCTTCAGATACACATAGGATCTCAATTTCGTACTCAGCAATCCATCGAGGAATAAGGCTACCTGTTTAGCAGATGTGGGTAGCTCCGAAATTGGGCACCTTTCAAGATATTGTCTAAATCTTCTTCCTGCAAGTCTCACAGTCTCTTGAGGGGTTTGCTTGAAGCTGTGAATCAATGAGGAAGTATTGTGTCTTATGCCACTCTTAGAGAACTCTACAATGAAAGCCTCTAGGAGTTGGTCTATGCTCCTGAACTGACGCTCATCTAATGGCTGAAACCATGTAAGTGCCGTGTTCCTGAGGGTTAGACCGAAGGCATTGTACTGCGTGAACAGATCTTCCACTTGTTCAGCTCTCAAGACTTGCTTGAACTCCGCCACATGATCATAGGGGTCTCCTGTGCCGTCAAAGTAATTCTTCATGGACTTAACTAGCTGGGTGGGTCTCAAAGTTCTTGTGTGCTCTCTATGTCTCGGCAGAGGGAATCCATCTACATTTCTTTGGTTCCTGTGGGCTCTATGCATCTCAGGTTCTACCCTATTCGTCTCTGTTCTCGTTCTCTCTCTGCCCACTGGGTTGGCAAAACTTACTTCCGGTCTATCTCTACTTCTGTCTCTTTGCGTACCATGAGCTTGGGAAGTTCCAGCCCCCGGGTGACCATAGGATACATTTGATCTTGGTTGGGGGAAAATAAATTCACCCTTCCAAGTATAGGCATGCCTGTCATTTTCTGTCACCACGAAGATCCGTTCTGAAGCATGATCTAAATAGGTCACTCTGCCTGGGCTATCCGGATCCTTAAGCTCATAGATCATGATATTTCCTATGTCTGTTGGCTGATTAGACTTATACCTCCAAAAGGCTTCATCAGTTTCTCGATTGAGGAGAAACTCTATGCTCTTGTTGTCTTGGGGGACCCATTCAGACGTGATAATCCTAGTGAGAACTGATTTACCTCGAGGGGTTCTAGGTTCCGCACCCATGTTCCCTTGCTCCAGGTCACCTAAGTCCGCTTCTGAGATTACATTCCCAAAGTCATCGGTCCTATCAGGGTGACTAGTGACTACATATATAGTTCCTTCTTTGTCCAGGTATGCACCATTTTCAAACTTGACAGCTGGGTGCTCTAGTCCAATGGATTGATCAGGGTTTTTAATCTGGACCACAGATCTTCCTAAGCCGTCCTCATAGATGCTAGCACCTAATCGGTTGGTCCTAAGGTACTCCAGCTGCGTTTTGTAAGGGCCTTCTACCCTGTATAGGTAAGGCACTCCTGAACTTCCCGTAGGTCTGTCCATGCCTTGAGACATCCCTGATTCACTGGTATCAGAGCTGGGGTAGTGAGAGTGGTGGCTCAACTGCTGGGCCCAAGACCTTGCAGTGTGATTGACACTAGCCTCTGAAGACCTAAGGCTTTGTCTTTCCCTTGCTAAATGTCGTCCTGATCTAAGGTTCATATGCCTAACTGATTAACCCACTTTTTGCCCAGAGTACAACCTCGTTGCCGATCAATTGGTATCAGTCACTTGATTCTTTTTAGTTAATTATTGTGTTTATGGTCTTGTCTGATATCACGTCGCCAGGAACACTTGAATGTTCTTCGTACTTTAGGTTGATTGTTCCACGTTAGGTTCTTTTCCTTTAGGTTATCGACAGTACAGAGATTATGTTTTTAACTTGAGCTTGAGTTTTTAGGTAGTCTTCAACTTGATAACTGCCTATCGTCGCCCTGGCTTACTCCTATCTCTATTCGTTCTTAGCTTGAGCTAGGAAATGACAGAGGGAGTTGAGAATAATCCAACCTTACTTGTTGATCCCTTGCTTTATGGTGCTCAAGAACCCGGTTCTCAAGCTTGCAAAGAAACCTTGCTTTGTACGCTCTCAGTTGCTCTCAATGGACCTATAAAAGATCCACGGTTAGCTCAATGCTTAGATTCAAAGGACAAAACCAACCACTTTCATTCATGTGACACAAACACACATTTGCATTGTGACTTTTAGGAAAATAATTCTAAAGACCCCTGACTTTGATCCCCCTGGGTATGGTCAACTTCAAAATACCCTCTCTGAAAATCAACGCATTATCTTTATAAAAAACAGTTGAGGGCGTGTAGTATATGCCACGAGCTTTCCAACAAGCCCAAGAGCTCAAAAATTGGATTTCGTATGAAAAAGTTAGGACTGTTCAGGGTTTAGGGAGTTAAATCAGAATTCAATACAAGCTAACAGTCAAACAGGAATACTCGAGTAGCTTGTGGCACGGCCTCGCGATGCAATACTACACCCTAGTGTTTGTCCCACACTCAATCAAAATTTAGACCAATGATTTTGCCTTGAAAATTTGACCTAATTTGCCCTTCTAACGCGTTCGCAAAGTCTGTCGGTCGCGATTGACAGGTCAGTCGCGATCGACGTGTCAGTCGCGATTGACTGGTCAGTCGCGATTGACACGTGGCCGAAAAGTCAGTCAGTCGTGGTCAAAGCGTCGTTGACTCTGTCGGTCGCGATTGATGAGTCGATCGCGATTGACAGGTCGGTCGTGAGGGTCTGTCGATCGTGGTCAAACAGTCGTTGACTGTGTCGGTCGCGATTGACAGAGCCGTCGTGGTCTGTCCGTCGTGGTCAAACAGTCGTTGACTGTGTCGGTCGCGATTGATGAGTCGGTCGCGATTGATGACTCGATCGCGATTGACACGTGTCACGCGTATGGTCAGTCGGTCGTGGTCAATCGGTCGTTGACCCTGTCGGTCGCGATTGACAGAGCCGTCGTGGGCTGTCGGTCGCGATTGACGTGTCGATTGCGATTGACAGGTCTGTCCGTCGTGGTTTGTCGGTCGCGATTGACAGAGCGATCGCGATTGACAGAAATCTGTGGAATTTCAAAAAACTAAACACATTTTTGGGAAGCTCTAGGCCTGTAGGTCATGGATATGCACTTTGTTTAGCAATTAGAGCAAGTTTTCAGTCGGTCGCGATTGACAGAGCTCGGCGACACACAGACAGTTACTCAGATTTCCGTACCTGCGCAGGGTGCTGGGGATGATGATGCGGCCTGTACCTGCAGAATGCTCACAAAACATGCAAAAAATAGCACATGCAATTTCGCTCTCTCGCTCTCTCTCACAAGTGAAATGAGGGAAATGAGGTGGAGATGGGGATATGGTCAAAAAATTGAAATTTTCGCGATGATGGAGATGGACGTGGGAGATGGTGATGATGATGAAGAAAGTAAAAGAAAATCGATGAGCGTGAAGAAAATACCTACAACTCCAACGCGTCAACTCTACGTCTTACCATCACACGCTCGTCCTCAAAGCTCGATCCCCGGCAACGGCGCCAAAATTTGGTGTAGCTCAATGATGAGTAGCACCTCCTTTAATGTCAATCCGGGAAGACGTGAGGATGGTATGAAGACCTCGAGCAAGTGGCGGCACAAGTGCGTGAGTGAGAAGCACACAAGCATGCACACACATACACACACACGCGCACACAAGGCAAGACAAAGAGAGAGGATCAATGGAGTTCTTTAGATTACTTTCAAAAGCTCTTACAAGTTCGTTTCAATTACAATCCAACCCAAAAATGAGCTCTCTAGCTCTTTTTATAGTTTTTGACTAGGTTTTGGCCCTGTCCAGACCTAGTGTCCGGCCTAGTTAAAAATTAGGTTCCAGGGCTTATTTGGGGGCTCAAACGAGATCTAAAAAATACGAAAATTGGTACGCAACTACTTCTAAGGCTCCTCAAGCTCAAGGAATCCTTGGCTTGCACAAAATGGAGCTACAAAAAGGTGAAATGATATTTACAATGATTGTTAGTGATAAAAATCACTGTTGTTGTAGGGATTTCTTCTAGTGATCTGCCATACATATCTTCGAGCTCCCTACTTGCTCTTCCTCTCTGCATGTCCATCCCTTTGATTTGCATTAATGTCTTGAAAAAATATTGGCCTACTTGCCAGATCTTCTTTGACTGCCCTGTTTGCTAGTGCTGTCCCTTCGCTCTGACTCCCTTCTTTGACTTTCATGTCTTGTACGTCCTGGTGTACCGAGGCTACTGCCAACAGTGGGTATACAAGTTGAAGCATAAACCTGATGGTACAGTTGACAGGTATAAGGCTAGGCTTGTTGCAAAGGGTTATGCGCAAGAAAGAGGCATTGATTTTGATGAGACCTTTGCACCTACATGCCGTATGACTACTGTTCGGAGTATTTGTGCACTTGCAGCCCATCATGGTTGGAATGTACATCAGTTGGACATTAAAACAACATTTCTGAATGGTGACTTGCATGAAGAAGTGTATGTTTTTTAGCCCCGTGGCTTTGTGCAAAAAGGGCATGAAAACCAGGTGTGCAGGTTAAAGAAGGCATTATATAGTTTAAAGCAAGCACCACGTGCTTGGTATGAGAAGATACATGCCTATCTGGTTGCACACGGTTTTGAGAACACTCGAACTGAAAGCACCTTATATGTTAAGCGTGCTAATGATGTGCTTCTGATCATTGTTGTCTATGTTGATGACATGATGCTCACTGTTCCTATTGAGAAGCATATTGCTGATTTCAAGGCTGATTTGCATGCCTCATTTGAGATGTCTGATTTGGGGCATTTGCATCACTATTTGGGCATTCAATTCATGCAAGTTGATGGTGGAATGGCTTTGTGTCAAACAAAATATATTGACACATTATTACAGCGTTTTGGCCTTGAAGATTGTAAGCCTATTGCCACTCCTATGGAGACAGGTTTACGATTGAGTCTTCATGATGCTGGAGATGCATTTGATGCTGTTCTCTATCAGCAGGCTATTGGATGCTTGATTTACTTATGCATTACTCGGCCAGATATTCAGTTTACTGTCTCACAGATGAGCAGGTTTATGCATTGCCCAGGAGTCACGCATTGGAAGGCGGTTAAGTGCATCTTTCTCTACTTGAATGGTACTCGACTACTTGGGTTGTTTTATCCCAAGGGGGGATCACTACCGCCAGATTTGCATGCTTTTTCTGACTCAGATTGGCGTGGTTGCTATGACACTTGTGTGTCCACTAGTGGCTTTTGCTTCATGCTTGGTAGCTCATGTATATCTTGGTTGAGCAAGAAGCAGCCTACTGTGGCCACTTCCAGTTGTGAGGCTGAGTATAGGGCAGCTTTCACAACTACTGTTGAGTGTGTGTGGCTCAGATGCCTTATGGCTGATTTGGGTGTTGGTCAGACTTCTGCCACCACCATCTTCATTGACAGTCAGAGCGCATTGGCAATTGCGAGGAACCCTGTGTTCCATGCTCGCACTAAGCACATTGAGGTGCATTATCATTATGTCAGGGAGAGGTTCTCTGCTGGGGAGATCAACTTGGCATATGTGCCCACGTAGGAGAACATTGCAGACCTTTTCACAAAGGCTCTGCCTAGGGAGAAGTTTGAAGCTTTCCGCAAAGCTTTGGGCTTACTTCCTTTTGTGGAGTGATTTCCACATAGCTTGGCACTTCCTTATACATGAGTGCCAGCTCCTTGTTCACCGCATCACTCCCAGGGGGGATTTGTTGATATATTTAGGTAGTGATGTGTGTGAACACACTAGGACCGCCGGGGCACTTTTTTCCCTCTTTAGGAGATTTTTTTCCCTCGGCTTGTATATACGTCTATTGCCCTAATGGGCTACTTATCTTTGTACATTCTCTTGTAATACATTCAGAATTTTGTGTTTGTGCTCCAAGCTTCTTCTTCTTCCTTGTGCTATTCGCGTGCTTCCGCAGACGTCTAACTCCAACAAAATCTACCTTTGAAGTTTTAGGTTTTGGTCATCTTCAACAATATTATCTGATGCTTTCTTCTCATTAAAAATCCTTGCTTTGCATTCTGCTATAAAATGACCTGGTTTCTTACAGTAATGGCATACTCCTTTCTTTGAATCAGATGTAATGAAGGCTTTTCTTTGGGTGTAGAGGAATCATTAGGAGAACAATTGGTAGAATTTCTTTCCTTCCCCTTTGACAATAATAACATGGCCTCATCATTCTCTTCCATACCCTTTTGTTGATCTTCATCTTGAAGTAACAGGAACTATACCTCTTCAAATGAAAGTTTTCTATCTCTTGTAGAGAGAGATAAAGAAGTAACAAAGGCATGATATGAAGAGCGAAGTGAGTTTAGAAGTGTATTTACCATCTGTTCATGCCAAATGTTGACTCCAAAATTCAATAATTGATCTCATAAATCTTTAAGATTCAAAATATATGACTGAACTGAATCACCAACTTTCATCCTTGTGTTGGCTAGCTATCTCCTTAGATGAGCTTTCCTAGCAAGGTTCCTACTCTAATAGAGATTCTCTAACTCCAAACAAGCTTGATGAGAGGTTATGCAAGACCTTATTTGAGGTTTCCTCCATCAGACCTTAAAATATGAATATAATTTCTTGTCTGCTTTTCCACCGTAGCCTTGAAATTCTAGAAGTGAGTGAACACCTCACTCTTTTCTTTCATGAAATATACCGATACTTTCCATGTATGGTCATCAATGAAAGTAACATAAAACTTGCAACCACTCATAGATGTGGTCTTTGCATGACCCCAGACATCTGTATGTACTATTTCTAGTACATTCTCACTAACATGCTTTTCATGCAAAAATGATGCTCTTGATTGTTTACCAAATTGACATGCTGCACATACCTTTTGCACCTCTGCAACCTTGAAATTTGGTAGTCCATTCACAATCTCCTTTGACTACATCAATTTCAGCCTCTACAACCTTGAAATTTGGTAGTCCATTCACAATCTCCTTTGACTACATCAATTTCAGCCAAATCTCTATATTAGCAATAACTCTTGCACCCTTTGCAAACATGGTTGCATTCATTTTAGGAATTTTCACATTTAAGGTGAACATCCTACCCACTTTATTTCCTTTGGCAATCAATCATACATCTTGTTTGTACTCTTCTACATATAACCCATCAACATTGAACCTGACTTGTAATCCTTGGTCAACCATTTGTCCAACAAAAACCAGATTCTTTGTTATATTTGGAACATGTAGCACATCAGCAAGATGTTTTACCTTCTCATCCTCCATAGAAAATGCTATGTTTCCTATATGCTTGATAGGGTGTGATGTGTCATCACCTATTTCAACATATCCAGGGACTAGTGATTTTTGCAAACTACTAAACCATTTTGCATGATTGGTCATGTGATTTGAAGCACCTGAATCAATATACTACACATTACCATTCAATTTCGAAACATCAGTAGACATCATATTCATTATATGATGTTGAACTCTGAACAACTTCTTAGAAGCCTCTACCTCTACCTCTTCCTCTGTTAGAGTAGAACACCTGCTCAGAACTAGGTTTTCCTTGGGAGTTTGAGTCCTCACTAAGTACTTTTCTTCAATAATCAGCATGGACACAAGATCATCAAAATTCAGAATATTTTCCTTGGTCTGAATAGATGTTCTAAACTGCTTATATGCAGCTCCTAAACCACGAAGGCACACTTTCACCTTATCATCATCATCTACATTCATGCCAATAGATGCAAGTGACTCACATATGCTTTTGATTTTGAGGGAGTAATCACTTACCGACATGCCCTTTTTCTCCAATCTATGTAGCTCGTTTTTGAGTTGCAATTTTTGTGCCTTTGTATTGGTCTCATACAATGTGACCAAGCTATTCCAAGCTTCTCTCGGAGTCTTGGCATCCTGTATGTTCCAATCGTGCTATCCTATATGCTAACAGATAGCCAATGCATTACCTTTCATGCTCCTTGATTCCATTCCTCATATGCTCTTAACTTGTATGGAGTAAGATTCCTCTTTGGTAACTATGGAGCATTTTCATTCTCTCCTTTGATGTACTTCTAGTAGCCTTTTCCCATCACGAAAATTTGTTATTCTGAATCTCCAAGCATGGAAGTTGTTCTTATCCAGCTTATCGTTCATACACTGACTCATTCCATCTATGTTTTCCATTTCTGAAGCAATTCACAACACTGCAAAAAACACTACAAGCACTACTTCTCCTTAAACACTGTTGCACTATGACATGACAGTTCGATCTAAAAAAAGCACAGTTTTCATGTATTAACAATAGACGTAATCACTTGAAATTCTAGATCTCAAGTATATGAGTGTTAGTAAATAGAACGCAAGTTATGGTTTTGCAAACTGACCTAGTTTTTATATGTGGGCCCCACCTTGTAAGCTTGAAATGGAGGTCGAGATGGCTCTGAAATAGAAATTTGAAAAAAACAAGTAACCCTAAAGGGATAACTCTCGAAAATATTCTGAGGCCTTCTATCTTCACACCAATTTTCATAGCAATCTGAGGTCATTTGTGAATTTCACTTTCTCCATGCCTTTTTGTGTACTCTTCACTATCGGCCTTCTCCATGAGCTCTCTACAACCACACTGGCTCTGATACCATGTCATGAGGAAGGAGATAAGGAAGAGAGCTCACACACACACTCTCACAATCAAAGAGGAGCACACACAAATTGAGGCAAGCAAGAATGATTTTCTTCTATTTCTTCTATTACATAAAAGGAATGTACAAGAATGACCTAAGAACAACAATACAACTAGTGCAATATATAAAGAAAAGTAAACAATACAACCAGTGCAATATATAAAGAAAAGTACATAAGGAAAATCCTAATGTCCGTGAACAAGTGAGTTGGCAAGAAACAAATGTTCCATCACTCTCGGTAGATAAATCTAGTAAAGCACAAAGAAGTATCCATGACATATACCAACGTGACCACTATACATGTCAGAGAAATGAAAAATTGATACGTGTAATCTTGGATCATTACATGTTTAGCTTGATATCTCAACATAAATGTGAGTGAATATACGCAAGAATGAAGATAAGACTATTCCAAAGAGTCAAAACAACAAAACCAAAACAAAAACTTGGTCTCCATTGATGTAGAACAACAACAATAGTTCCTCCTAGTGTTGAGGTAATAGGCCAAGGCTGGGTACAACATCAACACAAGTAGAAAACTAAATTAGAAGCTACAACTCTCTAGAATCAACATGCACACAATATATATGTGAAGAAAACGAGGGTTAGCTATTCCAAAATCCTTCAAATCTACATGTACTCCTCCTCATTGAGTCCTCCTAGATTATAACCCAAGATCTTAGCTAAACCAGCTTGTAGATTGATTGTTGTTTGATGATCATGAGAAACAAATAGTTTCTCTTTATATGTAATGACTTGGGGGCACTAAAAAAGCATGCTTTTGCTAAAAAGTAAGGCACAAGTAATTGAAAAGCATCACATAATGTTGAAAAAACAATTCATGGGAGGGAGCTTTGCTTTTAGGTGATTTGGGGTTGCTTTTGGGGTAGAAAGCATGTTGAAAAGCATAATTAGGGTTTAACGTTTGAGGGTTAATCACAACCTATTGGTACAATGTTATGTATCATTAGAAAGCTCTCAAAGAGCAATTTCCAATGGTGAAATACCTTTTTTTGCTCATTTTTGAGCAAATTTTGACTAAGGCTTAAAATAAGGATTGCTAGGATATTGTAACTTTGGGACATTTTGACATTGTTTACCAACATGTATGTATTTATGTATCTCTTTCTCTCTCTCTCTCTCTCTCTCTCTCTCTCTCTATATATATATATATATATATATATATATATATATATATATATATATATATATATATATATATGGTTGTGTGTGTGTGTTTGTTTGTTATTTTCTTTAGTCCTCTAATGGTCTAGCACTATTTTGCATAGGAGACAATGGTCTTGGAGATTGAGGTCCTAAGCTCATGGCAGCCGAGGTCTAGCGTGTGTGTATGTATATATATATATATATATATATATATATATATATATATATATATATATATATATATATATATATATATATATATGTGTGTGTGTGTGTGTGTGTGTATGTGTGTGTGTATATATGCATATATATATATGTGTGTGTGTGTGTATATATATATATATGTGTGTGTGTATGTATGTATGTATATATATATATATATATATATATATATATATATATATATATATATATATATATATATATATATATATATATATATATATATATATATATGTGTGTGTGTGTGTGTGTATGTATGTATATATATGTGTGTGTGTATATATATATGTGTGCATGCATATAAAAGTGTGTGTGTGCGTGTTTTTTTTGTTATTTTCTATAGTCCTCTAATAGTCTACCACTACTTTGCATATTGGGACAATGGTCTTGGAGATTGAGGTCCTAAGCTCAGAGAAATTGAGGTCTAGGATTGAATCCTATGGTTGTTCCATGCCTTTAGAGTGACCATATGAAGGTATGTGAGATTAGAGAAGTCTAGAACACTACATGGGCAAGGGTTATTATATTTTTGGAGGCGAGGCATACGTAGACAATTTGGATGTCTATTTCGGCTTCTCACACTTGGTATTAGAGCATGGAAAGCATTATGGGCAAGGTGGGAAGAAGGCATGTAGGCAAGAGCCTCCAATTCTAGGTATCATCGTGTGAAACATATGTGGAAGAGGGCGACATGGATGTTCTTCATGGTTCTTGGATTTTGTGAGAGAAGTTGCATCCTCGAGAAAAAAAAATGATTGTGTATTTTTTAAGCATCATGCATGTGAAAACGTACGAGATCGATAGGTAAGTCACTGGTCGTTCACACAGAATGAGGGATAGAAGGCTTGAAGCATGTAAATCAGCCTTAAAATCAGCAAGATGCTTCTCATGTGCCTCTTTCCTAGGCATAACCCTTTGCAACAAGCCTAGACTTATACCTATCAACCATTCCATGGGGCTTATGCTTCACATGGTATACCCATTTAGTGCCAATGGTCTTCTTGCCAGGAGGCAAGTCACATAAAGTCCAGGTACCATTCTTCATTATAGCATCATATTTAGATCGCATAGCAACCATCCAGTTTTTGAATTTTGTGCTTCATAAAAAAAAAACAGGCTTGTTCTCATCACAAATACTAGAGGCAGACATAGCATAGCAATCCAATGCAAAAGAAGCACTATGAGAGCTAGAACAAGTATGATATGGCATAGGTGCATCTAATTTGCTGTCACACAAAGTGTGCACCAGCCATTGTGGCATAGTTTTTGCCTCATCAATATCAACTCTCTCATCAACAAGTGCATCATGTAAATCTACATAAAAAATGGAATGATTTGCATCATCACATGAAACCTATAAAGGCTAAGAAGTTGCCTCATTTGGACCAGCACTAGACTGTCCATGTGTAAAAAGAGGCAACAGAGTATGATACATGTCTTTGGAGCTAACAGATGTCTCCTTAGTACATGAAAGTAATGGCTAAATAATATCTTCCACAAAAATAACATCACGGATAACCAAAATACATTTAGTCTATGGATGATACAAATGACAGCCTTTACTTTCAGAACTGTACCCAACAAAAATACATACTTTTTCATCCAATTTCTTGCATTGTTATTCAGGCACTAATGCATATGCCACACAACGAAAAACACACAGGTGAGTAATGGCTTATGACCATGCCAAGCCTCATATGGTGTGATAGACTTCAATGATTTAGTGGGACACCTATTAAGTACATATGCTACACACATAACAACCTCAAGCCAAAAACTATGTGGTAAAGCTTGACTCTTGACCATACACCTCACCATCTCCATGAGAGACTTCTCCTTACATTCATCAAATCCATTCCATTGAGGTGTATACGACACTCTAGAATGATGTTTTATCCCACATTCAACTAGAAATGCATTAAAATATGAAGACATATATTTTCCCCTCGATCAAAACAAAGGGCGCCCATTTTACATGTTGACAGATTTTAAGCCAATACCAAAAACTATTTGAAGCACATAAACACTTCAGAGTTTTCTTTCAATGGATATACCCATGCATGCCTGGAAAAATCATCAACGAAATTCACCAAGTAAAGATAGTTCCCAAAGGAAGGTGTCAACATAGGACTACAAACGTCACTGTGTACACCCTACAATTTTTGAGTAGCTCGAATTGAACCATTTTTTGGGAAGGAGGAATGCTGCATTTTGCCCGAAATACAACCTTCACAGACATGTTTACCAGGTGCCTCAAGTTTAGACGAATAGGACACCATTTCATATTTTTGCACGTGTAGCAAACTAGCAAAATTTAGATGACCAAAGTGTGCATTCTAAAGCTTTGCATCGGACATAGCTTGAGAATCATGTACTGCACATGCTGAATCATTTCAAGATTTTTCATAGTCTATGAGCTTATATAGCCCATGACATTAAATGCTGGAAGCAATAATGATGTCACCATTTGAAAAATCATGAACTCTATGTATCTCATCAATAAATTTAAGATCCAAGCCAATCTTGGCTAAATCTGAAACTAATAATAGATTCTACTTGATTACCAACTCCCATGGCAGGATAAGAGGAGTTGTTCGCGCATGTGATAATATTCCATGTAGGGGTAGGCTCGAGTGAAGTGAAGAAACTGCGCTGCAAGATAATATGTTTTGTTGCCCCACTATCAAAGTACTAAACATATGAGTCTACTACAGACATACACTTTTCATAAGAAGATGGGTCAAAATTGCAAACAGTGGTAATTGCCCATTCTTCATTCTGAACAAGATTAGTAGACTCTATTTTGGGTGTAGAGGCCTCTACAACAACCATTCCAACCTCTTTATTCCTTGCCTCTTTAGCAGCCAATTTTGGACAACCCTTTATGACATGATCATTTCCTTTACACTATTTGTAAAACAATTTTCTGCTTTTCCGTTTTCTTCTCGTCTTTGTATTCCTTCTTTGATTTTGCAAAATTGGTAGATTTTTGCTTACTAGTAGAAGAGCTCCATTTACCTTTACCCTTCTGATTAGCCAAGAAAGCCTGATCTGCAACATGCATAATGGACCTATTAAACCTAGACTGACTTCTTACAATAGAACAAAGACTAACTCCTCAAATGTTAAGGCATTTGGATTGCATTTGGATTGCATTTGGATTGCATTTGGATTGCATTTGGAAGACCATTCAGAACAGTCTGCACAAGTGAACTGTCAAGCAAGACTTTACTCTAAAAATCAGCTGCTCCTTCAAATATTTGATCTTTATCAGAAAACTCTCCATGGAATCTCCTTCATTCATGTGCTCACTCTCCAACTGTTTACAGAGGTAAGCAACACGAGACTCATTCCTTGCCTAGGATAAAGTGGTAAGTGTATCCCAAGCATCCTTTGCTGTTATGCAAGAGCGAATGTGAAGAATAATGGCACGTTTGATAGACAGGGCTATCAATGCATGTGCATGAGCATCTCTACCATCCCAACAAATTTAATCTATAGTAGGAGCAATAGGAATTGTAGCATGAACATGAACCTAAAGAATATCATAAACTTCAACACCATGTGCATCACCTTCAAATACTATGTTTGTAGGTGAAATAGGATGTTTTTCAACGCACAATGTTCCATAGTATTTTTGCAACCAATACATGGAACATTATATAAGCCCATAATAGGTAATTGGTACCATTCAACTTATCCTCAACAACCAACATACAGAATACATCACTACTTTTAGCCATGGACACTGACTAAAATACCTTGATGCAAAAAAATAATTGTATCTCAAAAAGTTGAATAGAAGTACCCAATCGAGTTTTGCTAAACTTATAGTAGACTTGGAGGCGTTTATAGTGGAGAACCAAAAGATTGTATATGTCTTTGGTAGAAAAAGATGAAATTGCTTGCACAAGCACTATGATAGTGCATTCGAAGACAAAAAATGAGCTCATATTGTGATTTTGACACCACAAAGTGAAGCTATTTTTTAGTTCTATTCACCTTAGTATGCTCATCAAATTTTGTGTGATTTTGAGACTCTGACCGGAGGGGTGTCGACAATGCCCTAGATGAAGCGACAACCTGCTCTGATACCAATTGCTAGAGTTTGAGGTCTATGAAAGCACCCGAACAACACAAGGAAGAAGAAGAAGCTTGGAGCACAACACACAATACTAAAATGTATTACCAAGAGAATGCACAAAGATAAGTGACCTATTAGGGCTATAGGCATATATACAAGCCAAGGGAAAAAACCTCCTAAAGAGGGAAAAAAGTGCCTTGACAGTCCTAATGTGTTCACACAGATCACTACCCAAATGTGTCAACAACTTCATCCCTTGGCAACTCACGTTTCTACCTCTTGAAAGTTTTTGCAATTTCTCTCAATGGTATCATAGCTACATCAAGATGGGTGATGGCTTTCCATCAATGATTGACAAGATTGATAGAAACAACTATGCTACTTTGTTGGTGCAAGACAACCATCAATTGATGTTTTGCACAAAAGGATTGAAGTCAAAAGATGAAGAAAAGATCAATTCATAAAGGGTGAAGATAGAGCATATTCAAGAAATGAAGACTTGTATACATATGTACATTAAACTAGTAGTTAGCTCACTTATACTTTTTGTTATGGTCATGAGCTTGTACATATATGCCTATATATACAAGTAGAAAGTTGGGGCAAGTATGAGAGAGCATGAGATGAGAAGAATTAGAAGTTTTAAGACTCATTAGACACTTTAGATGTAAAATTTTTCAGAGAAGAAGAAAAATTGTGTCCGATCTTTTGCTGAGTACTCCTTCTGTGTTTAATCTTTTGTGAAATGCTTTTGTACAAGTCTAAGTCTATAGTTGCTTGACCTCTCTACAAGTTTTCAGATCCTAATTGTGACTAAGCTGAGAGAACTGAGAGTAGGAACATTTACATGTGTAAATGTGAAGAAGTGAAGTTTGCAACATATGCAAATTCGATGCTAATGTTTTGGTCAGTTCTCCTTCCACAATGTAAAGTTTTGAGCAACCAAGCACTCATTCTTTAAGTTGGAAGGTAAGCTACCTATGGCTAAAAGCATTTGAATAAACGAGTTGTAATTTGAGAGAACTATGCATTAAAAGTTATAGGTGTCAAAGTCAGTTGTAGAAAAGTATAGTTTTAGACATAGGTGATTGTTTGGATCATTTCTCAAGATCTACTTAATCTTTTGAGATGTTTTAACTTGGAGAAGGTGTGCAATCCTTATGCAACATCTTGTACAAAGTTTCATCAGAAAGTTTACACATTTGATTAGTCAATTAATGAGTTAAGTGCAATAGACTTTTCTGAGTGGTGACTCTCTTCACAATTAGTGCAAATTTTGATAGTTTGGCATTGGCCTTCCAAAATTGATCAAGGTTTTGAGTTATTCTTGATATAGAAGTGTTATAACATCAAGGATAGCTTGTTCTTTTGGAGATTAACACTCTCCATCAGTGGTATCACAACAGGAATAATCAAAATAGAAGAAAGGAGGACCCCAACTGCTATAGTCATACAAAAATCAACATTTGAAGGTTCAAAAGGTGAAAGCTTAAAGGAAAAGCTAGAGAAGGAGGCCTGAGGCTATCAAAAAGATCAAAAGGAACTTTATTTAAAGTAAAGGTACACTTATTCCTCATAAAGCTTGAAGAATTTAATACATAGGTGAAGAAAGGATGGGAGATTCTCTTCAAATAGAGAAATTGGATAGAGAAAACTATCCAGCTTGGTCAATGAGGATGGAAGCTCACCTTATGAGCAAAGACTTGATAGGATACATTACATGTGAAGAAGAAAACCAAAATTCAGAGATCCTAGTGTTCCAACTAGAGATGAACTCTCAGATTTGAAGACTTGGATGAAGAAGGATGCTCAAGCAAGGAGCATTATCTACATGGGAGTCAATGACTACTTGTTACCTCATATTAGAGGACTTGAAAGTGCAAGTGACATATGGAATGCTTTGGAGGAGCATTTCCAAAATACTACAAAGTCAAGGAAGGCATCTTTATGTTCAGAGTTCACTACATTAAAAAAGAAAGCTTCTCAATCCATTTCTGATTATGTAACAAGGATGAAGGACATTGCAGATGCATTAGGAGCAGTTGATGAAGATATTAAGGAAGATAAATTGGTAAGGCAAATCCTCACGGGTTTGAGAGGATATGAGAAATGGAAGCCATTCATTTTGTCTACTAAATTGTCACTAGATCATTTCACTCCCAATGTAAATCAGTTGCTAGGACATATGCTAACTTTTGAGCACGATGTCAAAGGTGATGTTGATAAGAGTACAGGTCAAGCAATGTATTCAAAGGACAAGAAGAAGAATAGCAAAGGTAAACAACAATTAAATGAAGAAGAAGGTACAACTAGCCAAGACAACTTCCTAAGAGGAAGAGGAGGTGGCAAAGGAAGAGGAAGAGGTAGAAGCAATAAAGATGGAGCCATAGCTGTCAGAACTTTAATTCAAGAGGAAGAGGTGGTAGAAATCAAAGAGGTAATTTCAGAGGTAGAGGTAGTAGAGGTTACTTTAGAAGAAATGCAGGTAGAGGTTTCCAAAGTCAATCCTACAACAATACCTACTACAATTATGCTTCAGATCAGAAAGAAGATTCAACCTTAATCATGAATGCAACTTGTGAAAGACAAAGTGAAGACCAAAGAGTCTTCTACATTGACTCAGGGTGTAGCAATTGTCACAAGGAAGGAGATAAGGAAGAGAGCTCACACACACACACTCTCACTCTCAAGGAGAAGCACACACAAATTGAGGCAAGGAAGAATGATCTTCTTCTTTTTCTTCTATTACATAAAAAGGAATGTACAAGAATGACCTAAAACAAGAATACAACAAGTGCAATATATAAAGATCAGTACATAAGGAAAAACCTAATGTTTGTGAATGAGTGAGCTGGCAAAGAACAAATGTGTCATCACTCTCGGTAGATAGATCTAATAAAGCTCAATGAAGTGTCCCTGACATATACCGGCGTGACCACTATACATGTCAGAGAAACGAAAAACTGGTACATGTCATCTTGGATCATCACATGTTGAGCTTGATATTGAACACTCCCCCTCAAGCTCAATGCCATATCATGTAATCCAAGCATCTCCCAAAACTTCTTCATCTTCTCAGCTCCAAGTGCTTTGGTGAAAATATCAACAACCTGCTCATCTGTTCTCACATAAACAAGATCAATATCACATGCTAATACTTTCTCTCTGATGAAGTGATAATGTACCTTGATATGCTTTGTTCTAGCATGGAAAATAGGATTCTGTGCTAACTGTATGCTGCTAAGATTATCACAATAAATAGTGATAGGTTTTCCCACTTCCACACCTAAATCTGCAAATATCATTTCTAGCCATGATGCCTCACATGTTGCCATTGTAGCACCTCTATACTCAGCCTCTGTACTCGACAAAGCAACAATGGGTTGCTTATTGCTACTCCATCTGCATCCGTGTATCCATAAACCTGTTAATCTACACCAGCTTTACCTCTTTGATGCTTCCTTCATTATCACCACCTACAATCAGGTCATCAACATAAATAGACACAATAGTGATGCCATCATCAGCCTTCCTTGCATATAGTGAGTGATCTAAATCACACATAGAAAACCCAATGCTCGTTAAGTTATCAACAATCCTTGCATGCCATGCACGAGGGGCTTGCTTCAGCCCATACAAAGCCTTTTGCAACCTGCAAACATATTCTGGATGCTTTGAATCTTCATATCCTTGTGGCTAGTCCATATATACTTCCTCCTGTAACTCACCATGTAGGAAAGCATTCTTCACATCCATCTAATGATACATCCATCCTTTTGTGTTGCAGAGCTAAAGAGCGCAGAAAGCAGAGAAAAAAGACGGGCCCCAAAATTTTTCCGATTTGGACACACAATTTTTGTAACATAACCACCTTTGTACATATTTTCCATTGTAAATGCACAAGAGGAGTCCTCTAGATGCATCCCCTCAGAAGATTAGTGAATTACCCATGTACAATAGTAGGAAAGTAGTCTTTTTAGGGAATAAAGTGCCGGTCTCTTGTGTGAAAGGACCAAACTTAGGGCACTAGTATATAAGTCAAAAGTGACTCATTGTAAAAGACTCCTTGTCATTGTAAAGAAGAGCACTTCTGAAATTTCGAGTTTGCCTCTTCCTTGCTGATTTTGATCTTCATTTTGCTCATGTATGTGTGTGTGATGCTTGAAATGCAAGTGTAGGACTGTTGTCTACCCCTTCCCCCTTGTTTTGAGTGGCTGTAGTGCGTGCGTAAGCTAGGAGAAGCAAAAACGCGGGTGTTAGTAGTTCCCGTAATTCACTGTTTCTGCCATAACTTGCAGCAGAGTGATCAGAATTGAGTGAAACTACCACCGTTGGATTCGTCTCGTCAAGAGCTTCGAAACGAGTACCCTATTGCCTATGTTCGGAGTTCTGGGCTGGGAGAAAACCTCAAAAAACCAAAACTGCTGAAAGTAGGTTTGCGGCAACACTTCCAGTTTATCAGTAGGTGTGGGTAGTATTGGCCTTTTCTCTTGCTTGGATAGTTAACTCACTTCATTTTCTATCACGTGTGCAAATGTCTTCATACACTTGGTAAGTCATTCCTCCGGATTGATAATTAAATGTGTGCAAAGGACTCCACTATATGCACTTGTATTGCAATCGAGGTATAGTCTCATTGGTACAAGTCCTTGAGTCATTGCGGCTCAAGTACACACGTTTTTGGCGCCGTTGCCGGGGAGGCACTCCACCAAGTTGCCTTCGTGATAGTTAGAGAGCAAGTGTGATCGAATCGTACTTGTAGAGGTGAATTTGTCCATTGACGAGTAGTATTCCATTTCAGCACTTGCCACTTCTCATCCTTGAGGTGTGTGTGATAAGTTTTAGGTTTAGGTGTAGGAGGAGGGAAGATAAGGAGGAGTTAGGGTTAGGTTAGAAGGAGAGGAGAAGTGAGGAGAAGAGGAGTAGGAGTAGCCAAAAATTCCCAAAACTACCAAAAAATTAGCAAATTTCAAATTCTGTCAAAAAAGTATAAAAAACCAAAAATTTGGCTCATTTGACACTTCACTGTGTGCTGGTATCGTCTGCTAGCAGCGACTGGTATCGCGAGTGAAGTATCGTGGAATTCAGGCTCTTAAGGCTAGAGATTGTGCTCGAAGTGCAAGCAAGGATAGATAGAGGTGAGATTCTACTCAGATTAATTGCCAAAAACTCTCTAAAAATGCATAAACAGGTAATTAAGGAAATGCGCAGTATCGTGGGAGGGGGAAACTGATTTCTTTGCCATCTTTTTGTGTAATACAGAGGTATAGGAGGGAAGAGGAGAGTAAGAAGAGCAAGGGGGTAAAAAAATCTTTGGAAAAACTTGCATTTTGGCTTGAGTATCGCGATCGGTTGAGTTTTGGTATCGCGATACCAAAATTCCCTAGTATCGCGATACTCGCCGAAGTATCGTATCGCTTGATACCTGCCTTGGTATCGCGATACCATTTTTTTGGTATCGTGACCCCGAGTTGGTATCGCGATCGTACATTTTCTGTGGTATCGTATCGCTTGATACCGATCTTGGTATCGCGATACCATTGTTGGTGTCGTGTCGCTAAGTTGGTATCGCGATCGCGCTTACTGCAGAGGTATCGTATCGTCCGGTACTAATACTTGGTGTCGCGACACCATTGTGATGTCGTATCGCCTAAAGTTTCTAGTATCGCGACCTCACCTTATCAAGTGGTATCGTATCGTTTGATACGGTGGTATCGCGACACGATTTTAGTATCGCGACACTGCTTCAGTATCGCGATCGTGCCCTCTCAAGTGTCGTATCGTCGACTGCTTGTCTTGGTATCGCGACACTACTTCGGTGGTATCGTATCGCCAAGATTAGTATCGCGATCTCACTTACTGCGGTGGTATCGTAACGTCTCCTGTCAGGGATCGTATCGCGACACCACATTGAGATCGTATCGCCTCTTATCTCCAGTATCGTAACGTCTACTTTGCCGGTATCGTATCGTGGTATTTCCCAGTGAAGTATCGCGACACAATATCTGGTATCGTATCGTCTGACACTAAAACCTGGTATCGCGACACCAGACTGATATCGTATCGTCTGGGTGTCTGGTATCGTATCGCCGAGAGCAGTATCGCCAGGAAGTGGTATCGCCGAGATAAACCCTTTCTTTAGTCAGACACTTTGAGCCTTTAGGAGAGCTAACCAAGGGGAGTCTAAGAAGTATAAAGGGAGGCTTAGGTGTGTGGATGAACTTGAGATCAGGAAGAGTGCTAAGTAGCCGAAGGAGCGTCATCTCTTCTATAGGAAGCACTGCTCAGGTCAGTCACCACTCCGTCTACTCAGAGACTTCTAGTGAATCTGAGGAAGACATACCCATGGCATCAGAAGACATGCAAGGTCCAGCACCACATAGGAACTTCATGTCTACAGTGGAAGACGAGTACCGCACTGCCTTACAATATGTGTCCACAAATGCCCAGGAGATTCCAATCTACCTGGATGGCTTAAACAGGTCCGTTGCCAGAATGGCAACAGTACAAAATGTCACCATCATACCACGACCAGCTGTCAAGTACGAAGGAGGTGCTTACATTGACAAAATGGGTCACATCTATATAGTAACTGAATTTCCAGAGAAGATCAATGAAAGAGGAGAGTTCATGGATCCCAACAACCTTGAAGAGTTAGTGACCACCCCTAGAGGCAGATCGCAAGTATCACGGGTCTTGAGAGGAGACTTGATACCTCAAGACGACTACTTGTTGGAAGTCTACATGATTCAAGGAGCAGACTTATTGCTTCAAACTGACGTACCTGTTCAAGGAATAGGAGAGAGCCCCATGACCTTCTATGAGTTGAAAGACCCAGAGGATGAAACTAGACTCACTTACCTAGATAAGAATCGAAGAAGATATTGGCCGGTAGGTGTCCTAGACAAGGCTCGGCTGAGATATATGGGTGCGCCTGTATTTCCTCAGAGGGAGCAGGCAACTACCTCGCAGAATCCTTTTGGAGATCAACAAGAGACGGAACATACCACATCAGGACAGACCAGTCAAAGAAGTGTGCCCAACCGTACTCATGTACAGTTTGCAACTCCAGGTGAGCACACTCATAATCAGACTCACACAGGGATGGGGAACCATTTCCGACCACCGGTCAGACCACGACCCCCTGTGGGAGGACAGCCAGGAATACCTCCATTACGACCAGCTGTCCCGGTTTTCCCTGTAATGCCCAGACCACCTGAACCAATGAGGAGATTGAGACCAATCCAAGTAGCGAAGTTTATGAGAAACCATTACGATGGATCAGGGGAGCCATATGATCATATTGCCCTTTAAACAAGTTCTAAGGGCGGAGCAAGTAGAGGACTTCTTTGTGCAGTATGAGTCCTTTGGACTCACCCTCACAGGAACAGCTCTAACTTGGTTCCAACCTTTAGATCCCAACCGATTTGGAAACATGGAGCAATTCTTTCAAGAATTTATAGGAGAATTTACAAAAAGAGGGATTAAGCACAATTCTGCATCATTAATCCATAGCTTTAAGCAAAACCCTAATGAAACTGTGAAGACAGCCGCCCGAAGATTCAACCAATACGTGGATAGATGTCCTACGGCTGAGAGACCGACTCAACAAAAGATGATTTCATTGTTTTTAGATGGACTCTCTAACGGGACCCTAAGAACCCTAGTGTATGTAAAAAGGTTGCAAACATTGAGTGAGTGTCTTCAAGAGTGCATCGACTTGGAAGATAACCTTGCTGAGGATCTCAAAGGTACTACCGATCTCACAAAATCAGAAGACTCAAGAAGCACAGTGACATCCAATTCTAGTAATATGGAAGAACTTGCAGAACTATTAGCTAAGAAACTAGGTGTCCAAGGACAGAGAGCTTACCAATATCCAGCTCAAAGAGTGCCTATGATGAGGAGGTGTAACTTATGTGGAGGAGAACATCCCACACACTTGTGTGCCAGAGGAGGAGCTGGTGCACAACCAATGTATCCACACAACAGACAGCAACAACAAGGGACTTCTTCATACTGTCACATCGAGCAAAAATATACCAATCATACAACTGAGAACTGTCCCTTTAATAGGCAAACACGACCTGTCAATCCACCACAATACCGACCTTATGGATACCCACCTAGAGAGCTTGGTAGGGAGATGCCTAGATACAATCCGTATCCGGTAGGAGCTCCAAGACAGTACGAGCAAGCACCGTACCCACCACCACAACCAGTGTTGGGACCCCAATTGTCACAACCTCAACAAGTTGTACCTGTGAAGTATACTCAACCAGAAGAAAACTTGGAGAGAGCCATAATACCAGCTTCAATAGCGACCAATGTAGAATCAACCAACCAAGGGTATGAACCTCCACCAGGAGAGTGCTATCCATATGAAGCCAACATGATGGAATATGAACCAGCATATGACATGGCCTATTATGGATATGAAGGATTTGATCAGAATTATGGAACGGAAACTGCAACTTTAATGTATACAATGCCCAAAACACAGCAACCATTGAGACCTCCCATTAGACCACCCGTGCAGAGAGGACCGTGTTATAGATGCGGAGGGGATCACTTCATTCGGGAGTGTCCTCGACCTTACAACCCCCCACCACCCAGGGTTTGGGAAGGATATTGTAGTGATTGTGGGAAAGAACATCTTTTCAGAGATTGCCCTAAGAACCCTACAAAAACTCAAGGTCCTGCACCAATCAATGTAATAGAGGTCATAGAAGAATCTGGAAGTGATAAGGAGTACACTGTACCGCTGAAAGCTATTACTAGAGCTCAAACAAAACAACAAAAAGAAAATAAACCGGAAGAAAAACCAGAGCACAATAAAACAGTAGAACCAAACATTCAAGTAGTCGAGGATTCAGAGAACTCATGTGAGAATACCCAAAACACCAAAGTACAAAAATGGAAAGAAAGACGAGAAAAGCTCAAAGAGAAATGGGCAAGAAACAAGAGCAAAGACGGCAAAAAACAAGCAAAGGGTTCTAGAAAACATAACGAACAACAAACGCATAAGGAGATCCCTGAAACACCACCAACTAGCTCAGAGGAAAAGAAGCCAGAATCAATTCTAGCGGACCCAAAACCCGAGGATTTGGACATGTGGCTAAAAGCATACCAAGCTAGAATCAAAATGGGACCAAACCAAGAACAACATGAAAGACTCTATCCTCAAGGGGAATTAGAGAAAGAAAGACTGGCGATATGCAAACAGCTCATAGAAGTAGCACAGGCGACGCTAGAAAAGACTATCCCAATTTTGCCTGGAACAAGGATCGCACAGGAACTATATGAAGAGTGCATACAACCTAAGGATAAAGAACCTAGTCGAGAAGATGATCGAAATGAACGAGTGAAATCTCAAGAAGAACAGGTATCCATAATACCCGACCTAGAGGAAGATTGGTCCAAAGACTTGTGGAAAAGAATTAGAGAAGAGCAATGGAAAAAAGATGGAATCAGTCCACCTCCTTTCGAGGAGATAATAGGAGCAAATAGTCACCATGATCATAACCTAGAGGAAGCATATGAGGAAGTGTCAAGGTTTGATAAAGAAAGAGAGGAAACAATGAGCATTTCAACATTGCCTAACTACATGGGAGAATATGAAAGAGAGTCGATAATAATACGAGCACCCACAGTGCATGGGAAAGAAAAAGGGAACTCAGGAGAGAGTTCACACAATCTAACAGAACTTAAGAAAACAAAGGTGCAATGTAAATTGACGGTGGAAGAGTTGCTTCAACTTAGACCACATCTATGGAGACAGCTAGCAAATCAAATAGAACAGCCGGCAGAGCAAGGAGAAATGAAAGGAAAGGAAAAAGAAAACCACTCCAAAATACGTGTTCCAGTTGATAAAGTAGGAGAATTTAGTGAAGGAGATGAAGGTAATACTTGTTTACCTGTCACCTACAATGGGTACATGACCAAGGCCATCTTAGACACTGGAGCCGGAGTAGGAATTGCGACGAAGGAAATTTGGGAAAAGTGGGGTAAACCAGCCTTACGACCCACTCGCATGAAGTTACAATTAGCAGATGGACATGTAGAGAAACCCCTAGGAATATTGGAAGGAATTAGGTTAACCACGTGTGGAGTAGAGTTTGAACACACATTGGCCATCTGTAAGTTCGAAAAAGCAAACAATTATGAAATGATATTAGGACGACCATTCATGCGACAGATGCGAGTAGTACAAGATTGGGGCAGAGATTCATTATATGTCCAACATCAAGGGAACACTACCAAGATAAACCTGCACACATTCGCTTATCGGGATGTCCCTCCATTACAATGGAATCCAGTCCACAAAGAGGAAGACGACCTATCCATTCACAGTGCGGGATCCAGTGACCAATCTTGGATGCATGAGGATGCCCAGTTGTGGATGTGCAAAGAAGCCAAGAAGGAGGAGTGTAAAAAACAAATGTGGCCAATAGGGCACCCTAATTATCGATCGGTAGAAGACCCCGATTACATGCCTCAAATTTTTTCAGATGAACTCTTTGAACCACATGGCTGGATGGAAATCCTAGCCACATTAGACGTTTGTGTGAATGAAGAAGTATTGACGATGAACGACTGTATAGACGAGGAAGGATATGATGTGAACCTCTACATGGTTGTCCTTCAAGAAGTAGAAGCAGGAGAAATTGTAGAGGAAGAGGAGAAAGAAGAGTATGAAAGCATAGAAATGGAACCAGAGTTCGACTCTGAAGAACAATATTTAGAAACTATGCAAAAAGAATCAAAAGAAAGGCCGACAAAAGTCTTAGCAATTGACACCATCCCAAGATTACACGAACATAGAGAGGACGCAAGTAAAGTGGAACCTGAACCAGACCTCTTCGAAGTTCCAGAACATTTTAAAAGATACGAAGTGGAAGAAAGGAAAATAGCAACTCAAATGCCTAAACGAGAAGCACGAGACGGAGAAGCCTATGATAACAAAGAACAAACCAAAAAAGTGGTTGTAACGATAGAAGACGGAGAAGAGAGGTGCACGTATATTGGGAAAGACGTATCAGACGAGGAAGAAGAGGAACTCATACACCTTATCCGAGAATATCGAGATGTATTTGCTTGGACGTACAAAGACCTTAAGGGTGTAGAACCTAGCATATGCGCTCATCGAATCCCTATGACAGCAGATGCGAAACCTTCTAAACAACGCCCTTACACATATAACGAGGTTTATGCAGCCAAAATCAAGGAAGAAATTGACAAACTACTAGCGGCAGGATTCATTTATGAGATTGAACACACAGAATGGGTATCGCCACTAGTTGTAGTGCCCAAGAAAAACGGAAAATTGAGGGTGTGTATCAACTTAAAAAAAGTAAATGCTGCAACTATACGCGACAGCTTCCCTTTACCCATCACAGACCATCTTTTGGAAAGAGTTGCCGGCAAGGAGGTCTATAGCTTCTTGGATGGATTCTCTGGTTACAACCAAGTAGCTATTGCAACTGAGGACCAGCATAAAACCGCATTCGCGACTGAATGGGGAATCTATGCATTTAGAGTGATGCCTTTCGGGCTCACTAATGCGCCAGCCACCTTCCAACGATTGATGTGTCATGTTTTCAAAGAATTTCTGAGGAAAAGCATGGAAGTATACGTAGATGATCTGTGTACATACTCAAATAAACGACCAGAACACATACCGGAACTGCGGAAAATATTCAACAAATGTAGGCAGTATAGAGTTTGCTTGAACCCAGAAAAATGTGTCTTCATGGTAAGACAAGGAAAAATCCTAGGACACATTGTTTCAAAGAATGGAATATCTACAGATGAGGATAAGATTAAAGTCATATTGGACTTACCAAGACCCAAGAATGCGAAGGAAGTGCAAGCCTTTATGGGACATTGTGGATATTACCGTAGGTTTATTCACATGTATGCCATAATAGCTAAGCCTTTATACAGTCTATTGACTCAGTTCACGTGGACGGACGAGTGTGAGAAGGCCTTCAACGAGCTTAAAAAGAGGCTGAGTACAGCCCCAATTCTAAAATCACCCAACTGGAACAAGCCTTTTCATATCCATGTTGACGCTTCGAACTATGCAATTGGATGTATCCTGGCTCAACCGGCCGATGAAGGAAAGCTTGATCATCCAATCGCTTACGCGAGTAGACAATTAAACCAAGCTGAGAGAAATTACACGACTACTGAAAGAGAGGGCTTAGGAATGGTCTACGCAGTAAAAAAGTTTAGACATTACCTCTTAGCCAACAAGTTCAAATTCTTCATTGACCACCAAGCCTTGCTGTATCTAGTCAATAAGCCTTGCAACACAGGGAGATTGGTACGATGGTTCTTGTTACTAATGGAGTTTGACTTTGAGGTAGTGGTCAAAAAAGGAAACACACATGTGAGAGCAGACCACCTTTCTAGATTAAAACACGGAGAGCCACCTAGCGGAGTACCCGATGATTTACCTGATACGTATTTGTTTAATCTTGAGGTATGTCCAAAATGGGCGGAACGACTAATTCCTATACTCACCCATGGCCCTCAACACTCAATAAATAAGGATAACAAAAAAGAAATTCTTCAAACAAGAAATTTACACATTGTTGCGGGAAGTATGTATTATAAGGAACCAAACGGTGTCTTATTAAGATGTGTCGAGGAGGACGAGTAGAAGCAATTAATTCACCAGGCACACATAAACAAGTGGAAAACCCATCAAGGAATGCACGGAACAATACGAGAATTAAAGAGGTTAGGCGTATATTGGCCTGATATGTCCAAGGACGTTCACGAGCATGTAAATAATTGTGTGGAATGCAAAGAAACTAGCACAGAGGATCATGTGTCCTTACCCTTTTCCACCATAGCGCCTAATTGGGGTAAATCATTAGTGCAATTCCTCAAAACCAAAGAGCACGAAATAGGAGCTAGCCTAGCAAGAAAGCGATCCCTAGAAGAATTGAGCAAAGATTATGTGATAATGGGAAAACAGTTGTTCAAAAGAGGAAGAGACAATCAACTCAGATTATGCGTGCATGAAGGAGAGTATCTTCCCATATTAGAAATGGCACACGCAGGAGCTGCGGGAGGACATTTTTCAGCAGATAGAACGGTCAAGATGATTCTCTTTGCAGGCTTGTGGTGGCCAACTCTACATATGGATGCTGAAACATACGTGAGAAGTTGCGAAATATGCCAGAGAGCGAAATATCCCGTTCGAAGAGACGACATGCCTTTAAGACCCATGGTGTGTGCAAGAGCATTTACCAAGTGGGGAATTGACTTCATAGGACCCATCAATCCACCAGCCAGAGGATCACATGCAGAATACATCATAGTAGCCACCGATTACCTGACTAAATGGGTAGAAGCTAAGGCTACCAGAAAGAATGATGCTCTAACCACAGCAAAATTTCTCTTTGAGCACATATTCACACGATTTGGACTACCGATCGAGATAGTGAGTGATAGAGGAACTCACTTCCTAAACGAAGTCATTGAATCGCTAATGAATGAATTCTTAGTGATTCATAAAAAATCTGCTCCATACCATCCCCAAGCCAATGGTCAGGCAGAGAGTTCCAACAAGGTACTATGTACGGTATTGACAAAGATTGTCAATAATGGAAGGTCAGATTGGGACAAACAATTGCATCACGCAATTTGGGCCTTCCGAGTGGCATATAAAACGGCCATTGGAACTACACCTTTCAACCTAGTGTATGGGCAGAATGCAATTTTGCCAATTGACTTCTTGGTGCCTACATTAAAAGTAGCCCAGCAATATGAGTGGAACGGTCATGAATTGTCTCAGCAATTAGATCAAATCGAAAAGCTGCATGAGACTAGATTGCAAGCGGTAGCAGGCATCTATGCCGCTAAGCGGAGACAAAAGGCATATTATGACTCCCATATTAAAGATAAGGGACTAAAAGAAGGCGACTTAGTCCTAGTATACACCCTAAAACAGCACGCAAAGAAGCTCCAAAAACGCGGATATGGTCCCCTCATTATAAATCGAATCTCCACTAGTGGTGCAGTCAATCTCGCCACACTAGACGGAGACATTCTTCCCAATTACATCAGTGGATGCCGAGTGAAACGATTCATGGAGCCTCTGACCGATGAAATGCTAGCTAGACTGTTGGGAGCTCAAAATAGGAAAAGGGAAGAAGAACGAATACGAGAAGAAGCGAGACAGGAAGCCCTAGAACGCATCAGGAAACGGAAAGAATGGATGAGGCAAAGAGACGAACGCTATCTCCAAGGTGAAGAACTTATCCCTATGGCTAATTATCGAGTCAATAACCCTGATACGAATGGTGTGTACAACGCACAGCCTTACTTAAACTTAGGGATTGGTCAGACGGAGTATAAATTGATAGACGCATTAATCGACTCAGGAGCAGGACTTAGTTGTGTACGAAACAAGGTCATAAAAGATCAGCAGTTGAAGGTGAATCCCACAAGTGCACGGTTGATAGGAGTGGGAGGTCAAACCCTAGAATGTATTGGAACGACAAACATATCTCTACACATAGGAAATTCCTCCATGAAACAGAGAGTGTTAGTCTGCAACGATGAGGACCTGATAGAAGACGTGATTTTAGGACAAGACTGGATTATCGAGAATGAAGTATGTATCCATCTAGCTCAAGGGTATATCTCTGCCAAAATAGGGCACAAAGAAATATTTAGCTTGTTAGGAGAGAAGCCACTGTGCCAACCTAAGATTGTGGAAAATTTGGAGAATAGCTTAGGCAAAGAACCACAAAGGGAACCCTGTACCCAAGCCCTTGGAGTCAATATGGAAACAGCAGAAACCTCGAATGCAAGGATGACCGCAGAAGAACCTGAACATTCCCAAACGGTCAAGAAAAGTTCAACCACTACCCAAAACTATCAACAGGCCACCCAACCGACCTATTGGAGAACCTCAAGCACAGGTTCCGGTCAGAAACAACACAAATACAAATGGGTGCGCAAGGATCAAATGAGCATTCAAGGACAACCAACACCCAACTCAGAACCAGCAAGAGGAGTAATCAAGTCTATGGAAAAGGTAGTGCAAATTTGGGTTCCGAAACCCTTACTCGAAGCTCAGAAAGGCCGACAACAGATATGGATTCACAAGAAGGCTGCTCGGATTGCAAAGAAAGCTAGGACAACCCAAGAACATACCTCTCTTCAAGAAAGACGAAGCAGCAGACCCATGAAATCTCAACAGCGAACCCTAGGCACCGATTTTGGTGCTCTGAGTCAGATCAAACCAACACCAGCCAATCAAGGACGCAACAAAAGAACATGTATCAAAAGGATGACCACGAGTCAGATATGGAGGCCAAAGAAAGTGCAAAGAAAAACTTCACCATTTGACAATCCCAATTGCACTCATGAAGTACACAATGCACCTAAAGTATGCATAATAGGGCCACATTACACGGCCACGCATTTGGCACATGATGCTCCAAACAAGATTAGTGGTGCACATTCTCCAAGGGAGATTAGCTCTCAGCTTGAACTCAAGTAGGAATGGATCTACAGTGTAAATAAATAAAAGCTTCGGCTATGCTAACAGTTGTTCTCTTTCAGGAAAATGAAAACGAAACTAAAGAGGTGGTAAGAGATCTCAACTATGGGGTTATGGGAACGGAGTGAAGAACGATGATACTCAGAAATGCACCACACTACTGCATTCTTTGGTATGAAACTAACATACTTCACTTACAAGTGCAGATGGCTTCTGAAGACTCTGAAGCTACGATCCAAGAGGAGGTCCAGGAATTTCCTCCTCAATGTCTTACGAAAGCAAAAGGACATTGGTTCAGAGATGAGCAGCCGGTTGAGGAGTATCTCTTCTTGGCCAACATAAGGATCATGGACACAGAGCATCATTTTCCGATCAGGTCCCAGGACTTTAAGGTTTTACATGGACTGCCATCCACGATCGACATTATGAAGAAAGCTGGAATTCATAAGTATTTTGAACTACCGATCTATAAACCGGACTTCCAACGTTGTACACAAGTCATGAACACCCTTCGACCAGCACTACATGATCCATTGGCACCAGAAGCCACTGTGATGGACAAGAATGGAGAATGGGTGGTGATTCAGTTTTCCCATGATTTAATCAAAGAAGCATTCGGATGGGAAAAGGATGGTGTCAACACGGTCAAGGAAGAGAGTCGTGGTGCAAAAACAAGAACTTTCGTTGACATTAATAGGGTGGACATTGAAGAAGAAGTCAGATTGATTCACCAACATTTCTGCTTCCCGAGTATGAACAGATACACGGCACCTCAAAAAATCATTGTGCAATTATTGTCTCATGCCATAAAACAGATCGGCAATCAGGTAAACCTTACACCCTATGTGCAAGAAAGATTGTTCGAGGCGAAGAAGAAATGGGAAAATAAGAAATTCCTCAACGGAACGACGGCCCTAACCATCATGATTTATCATGCATTGGGCATGCGAGAGTACTTACAAGAGATGCCATCTTCGATGGAGTTGGCTCAATTTGTCAAAGCAGCCACTGTACCGAAACAGAAGAGAGGTGCAAAGATCGTAGAAGAAGCAGAAACAAGCTCGCAACCCCGAATGAGAGGCACAATGAGCGGCACAAAACGACCCCGAGAAGTCCAACAAGTAGAAGAAGAAGTACCAAAATCAAAGAGAGCCCATGTACTACCGAAAACAACTACCCAAGGGAATAGACAAATTACGAAGGAAGAGCTGACTCAAGCACTGGAGGAGACTCACAAATATACAGAAGGGCAAGTTAATTTGCCAGTGCAAGGTCACCACTATAAGCAATCACAACAAACAACAGATCAGAAAGCCAAGCTCACAAAAGTCCATAGATATAAAGAAATAGGCTTGGATAATTCTAGTTCGGTCTCGGAGAAACAAGAAGAACCAGACACTTCATTGCTTAATGTCGATATTCAAAGTGAATCAAAAGATGATGGACAGTGGGAGGAATTAAATGAAGTGGACTATGGCGCAACCCAAGACGGACACAAAGAACAGGGTCAGACAAAAGAGGTAGACACAAATGCTACTAAACAGCCGGAAGAAGAAGAAAGGCAACAACCGGTTCAATCAAAAGACGCCTCCACTACCCATATCAAAGAAGGTAAATCCGATAATGAGGAACCATTAGAGCTATCAGAGGATAAGCCTCAAGAAGAAGGACATGATGAAGAACCCTTCACTCCACTAAGGGTTGTGGCAGAACCATCCCCCTTGGACGTTACATTTCAGGGAAGCGCCACGAAATCTAAGGATCAAGATAAAAACAACGCAGAACTGAATGTACAACTACAAGTCCGACAACCACATAATGAAACTATTCATGTGGACAAAGGGAAAGATGTACACACAGGAGAAACACCAAGTATACCAAGAACATGGCTAAACGTCGATATAGCTCAGCTCAAGCCTGTGGTGCAGGATATGATTCGAACTGCACTAGACACTCAACAGTTAATGCTTGATGCTGATGAAGATTACGATCAAGCCATGCGTGAAAAGCAGGAGATTCAAAAAGAAGGTGTGGATCTGGCTAATAGGTTATCAAAAGCAGAAGCTCAAGCCTTAAAGAAACACGAGGAAATAAAGAAGACCAAAACACAATGCCAGGTATTAGAAAAGGAAAATGCCCAACTAAAAGAACAAATCTTGGAGCTCACGAAGAAATTAGATATGACAGAAAAAGAGAAGACAAGGATCAACGCTCGTGGTAAAATACTCGAATCACAGCTCAAGGTGAGTATGGAGGAAGCGGAAAACTTAAGGAACAGGAACAAGGAACTCATGACCGCTCTCCTCGAGGATCAACCACCAGCAGAAACTAATCATTCAACGGAGGACATAAAAGAACTGGAAGAAAAGATCACCAAGATGGCAGATCAGCTCAAACAGGAGCAAGACACCATTGCTGACTGGGAGCAACGGTATATGAACGACACTGCAGCACTACGCAAGAAATGGAAAAAAGCTGAAAATGACTATTTCAGACAATGCAAAGAAGACACGGATCACATGAATATAGTTGCTCAAGAATTGATCAAACATCAGGAGACGATTGCCAAGGCTGAAGCAGAATTAAAGAATAAAGATGACATCATTAAACAGCTGCAGGAGCAGATTGAGCTAAAAGAGAAACAAGGGACACCAGTAGTTCCTCCAGAAACCACGGCTACTGTGGAGGAAGAGGTACGTCCTCTCTCTCCCCCCTTGTATCATTCTCCAATAAGGGCGGAAAAGGAGGTTCCACTAGAACCTAACACACGCGACATTGCAGAGTTGAGCAGACCAGAAAGGGCACTACTGGTGTCCCAGCTCAGTGCTGATTTTGAAGATCAGATAATTCAGATAATGAAAGAGGCTCAGATTGAACATAAACAATTGGATCAAATTTTGAAGCCATTCAACGTATCATACGGCCTACTTAAAGAACAGACGCGGCAGTATATAAAATCTGCAACGAATAAGGATCCGGACCACAACCTCCACTTTAAACATGACACGTTCAATTACACTCAAGAGGAGTTCGAGAGAGCAGATCCGATATGGAGACGAAAGCTTTTGGAAAAGAATCCTACATTGCGGGTACAGTGGGAAGCATCTCCATATGCACTTCAAGTCAATCCATCTTTTTGTCCTGTACCCCGCAGAAGATCCTGGTCGCAATTTTGGGAAGGACAGCGCCAAGGCAATATTAATAACCAGTGGCTCAATTATCCATTACTACCTAGTCCTCCACATAACTACCTACCGACAGAAGAATATATGGTCAAAACAATGGAATTCTGGATTGCAAGATATGCTACAGTTCCGGACTTAGCCGTCAAGATGACCAACAAAATCTTCAGCATGCTTATTACAGTTTTGAAGGTGTTCCAGCATGCTAAGTACACATTTTTAAATTTCATCGGCATTACGCAGGGCTCAGAAGCATTAATTTTTGATTTATCTACTATTCCCAGCCGGCTAACTATCATGGCATATTATTCTCGTCTCATGTTTTTTCCATCGACGTATATGCAGACGTTCGAAGAAGCATTCTTCACAGGCTTCTTTGAAATTGATTCAGAAATTTTTGTAAAGATGACTTCAAATTTAAATGCAAGACTGGTGGCCTATGAAACTAGCTTCTTCGCTGATCACAGACAGGCGCCAGAAGACGGAGTGAAGTCAAAGCAATGGAAGGAATTTATGATATGTCATGCAAATCTGCTGAACCAACGAGAGCAAACAGCCATCCAAACATACACGCGTCGCCTCAGAAAGCCTGTCGAGGACGACAGAGTTCAGGAGGAGGGACGTGTAGAGGGACAATCAAGCAAAAAGAAAAGAAGAAGAAGGTCCAAGTCCAAAAATGCGCAGTAAAAGATAAAACATCAAATGATCAAGGACCACTCTCTGCAGGAAGCCCCGCAGGGGCGCAACACCCATCTCTGCACAGAGCCCCGCAGGGGCACGCACCAGGCTACAAAGCTAAACCCCAGGGTCCCGAGTAGTGGACTTTTCAAACATCAAAGTAGGACCAAAAGTTAGAAAGGGGTAGAGGCTGAAAAGTTGAAGAGGGTGACTAAGAACAGCACATTCCTAGTCACTGGTGGCGTGCGTGGCAACCCGAGTCAACAGGCAAGACAACTACATCAGGCTCTCGAGTTGTAGAGCTTGAATCAAGAAGGCCATCGAATCTGCATGTCTGTTTAACTGCAGACAACACTGACCAAGGGAAGCGTGCAGTGGAAAAGCTGAAGCGCCTCTAAAACATAATGCAAGATCAAGAAGCAGACAACACTACCCACGGGACGCGTTCGCGAAGCAAAGTCTGTCAAGGGACGACAGAGACGAAGAGGGGGAGAGTGTTGCAGAGCTAAAGAGCGCAGAAAGCAGAGAAAAAAGACGGGCCCCAAAATTTTTCCGATTTGGACACACAATTTTTGTAACATAACCACCTTTGTACATATTTTCCATTGTAAATGCACAAGAGGAGTCCTCTAGATGCATCCCCTCAGAAGATTAGTGAATTACCCATGTACAATAGTAGGAAAGTAGTCTTTTTAGGGAATAAAGTGCCGGTCTCTTGTGTGAAAGGACCAAACTTAGGGCACTAGTATATAAGTCAAAAGTGACTCATTGTAAAAGACTCCTTGTCATTGTAAAGAAGAGCACTTCTGAAATTTCGAGTTTGCCTCTTCCTTGCTGATTTTGATCTTCATTTTGCTCATGTATGTGTGTGTGATGCTTGAAATGCAAGTGTAGGACTGTTGTCTACCCCTTCCCCCTTGTTTTGAGTGGCTGTAGTGCGTGCGTAAGCTAGGAGAAGCAAAAACGCGGGTGTTAGTAGTTCCCGTAATTCACTGTTTCTGCCATAACTTGCAGCAGAGTGGTCAGAATTGAGTGAAACCACCACCGTTGGATTCGTCTCGTCAAGAGCTTCGAAACGAGTACCCTATTGCCTATGTTCGGAGTTCTGGGCTGGGAGAAAACCTCAAAAAACCAAAACTGCTGAAAGTAGGTTTGCGGCAACACTTCCAGTTTATCAGTAGGTGTGGGTAGTATTGGCCTTTTCTCTTGCTTGGATAGTTAACTCACTTCATTTTCTATCACGTGTGCAAATGTCTTCATACACTTGGTAAGTCATTCCTCCGGATTGATAATTAAATGTGTGCAAAGGACTCCACTATATGCACTTGTATTGCAATCGAGGTATAGTCTCATTGGTACAAGTCCTTGAGTCATTGCGGCTCAAGTACACATTTTGCTATAGCTATCGCAACAAGTGTTCTGACAGTAGACATTTTAGCTACAAGGTTGAATGTTTCCTCATAATCAATGCCATATGTCTGTGCATATCCTTTAGCTACCAATGATTTATACCTGCTTATGCGACCATCAACATTATGCTTTACCTTGTAAACCCATTTGCAGCCTATGGGTTTCTTTCCTTGCGACAATGGAACCAACTTCCATGTATCATTTCCATAAAGTGCAGCCATCTCCTCATCCATAGCTTTTTCCCAATCTGCAATTCCAATTGCATCTTCAAAGCAAGAAGGTTCATCATCTTGTATTACCTCTGTCATGTAGGCATAATGACGGGCCAAATAACTGTCATACGTCAATCATTGCACTGAATTCGGCATCCTCCCAGATCTTCTTGGTCCTGGTTCACTTCTCCTTATATCATCTCCATGTGCCCTTCTTACTCCTAGAGTCTTCACAGAGGGCAATCTAAGTTCCTCATCAAGACTCTTTTCTGAACCACTTGAATCTCCATCAACGTCTTCAAAACCTGCACATGTTTTATGACCAGTAGAGAGCTTTTCTTTACCTTTCTTGGATGTATTTGATGAATTTGCTGGACTAAAATTTCCACGCAATCTTCCACTCCATGGATTTGAGTTGGAACTATTGCTTGGTGATGCATCTGGTCCACTCAAAACTTGAGATTCTGCATCTGATTTTTCAACATTTTCTTTGTCATTTGGTTCAAGATTCAATCCTTCTTTGGCATCTGCATAGAAGCTTGACATTTCATCAAATACCACATCTCTGATCACCTTTACCTGTCTTGTGAGTGGGTCATAAGATTTATATCCCTTTTGCTCAAGGGAGTATCCAATGAAGACACACTTTTCTGCTTTTGGATCAAGCTTCATCCTCAATTCATCTGGAACATGTACATATCCAATACAACCAAAAACTTTCAGATGTGATAAGTTTGGCTTTTTAACTGTAAACTTCTCTTCAGGTGTAACTTGATGTACAACAAGAGTCGGAGTTTTGTTCATCATTTATATAGTAGTATGCACAACCTCTACCCAATAACAATGAGGCATATTCTTCTCAGCCATCAAGGCTCTTGCTATTTTTGCAATATGTCAATTTTTTGCATTCAACAATGCCATTTTGTTGTGGTGTGTACCTGCATGAAAAATTGACGCCAGATTCTGTGAGTTTTTAGAAAATTGCTGAACTCATTTGACATGTATTCACCTCCTCCATCAGATCTTAATGTCTGAATCTACTTCCCTATCTGCCTTTCCACCATAGCTTTAAAAATTTGGAAGTGAGTGAACACCTCACTCTTCTCTTTCATGAAATATACCCATACTTTACGTGTATGGTCCTTAATGAAAGTAACATAAAAGCTGCAACCGCCCATAGATGTGGTCTTTGCTGGACCCCAAGAATCCGTATGTTGTATTTCTAGTACATTCTCACTAACATGCTTGTGATATGGAAATGATGCTGTTGACTGTTTACCAAATTGACATGCTGCACATACCTTTTGCATTTCTGCAACTTTGAAATTTGGTAGTCCATGGACAATCTCCTTTGACTGCATCAATTTCAGCCTTTGCAAGTTTGCATGTCCAATCTGTTTGTGCCACATTTCTATATCTGCAATAACTCCTGCACCTTTTGCAAACATGGCTGCATTCATTTCAGGAATCTTCACATTTAAGGTGAACATCCTACCCACTTTGTTTCCTTTGGCAACCAATCGTCCATCCTGCTTGTACTCTTCTACATATAATCCATTAGCATTGAATCTGACTTGTAATCCCTGGTCAACCATTTTTCCAACAGAAACCAGATTCTTTGTTATACTTGGAACATGCAGCACATCAGCAAGATGTTTTACCTTTCCATCCTCCATCGATAGTGCTATGTTTCCTGTATGCTCAATAGGATGTGATGTGTCATCACTTGTTTCAACATATCTAGGAACTGACAATTTTTGCAAAGTACTAAACATTTTCGCATGACTGGTCATGTGATTTGAAGCACCTAAATCAATATACCAGACATTATCATTCGATTTTGAAACACCAGTAGACATGGTATTCATCATTTGATGTTGAACCATGAACAGATTCTCAGAATCATCTGTACTCGTGGATGCATAGTTGTTTTGCTGCCTTCTATTATTTTGATTCTTCAACTTGCAATCACGTTCAAAGTGTCCAGGTTTACCACAATTCCAACATCCTTTACTATCATTACCTGAACCATTTCTTTGGAAATTTCTACGACCTCTTTGGATCCCCTTGCCTCGAAACTGTCCTCTTCCTCCTCCATGATTTTGTTGTTGACCTTGGTCTTGGTTACTATTTCCTCTTCCACTTCCGAAACCTCTATCTCTGCCTCTTCCTGTGCCAGAGTAGAATACCTGCTCAGAGCTAAGCTTTCCTTGGGATTTTGAAGCCTCACCAAGATTATTTTCTTTAATGATCAGCATGGATACCAAATCAGCAAAATTCAGAATATTTTCCCTGGTCTGTATAGAAGTTTTGAACTGCTTACATGCAACTCCTAAACCAAGAAGGCACACTTCCACCTTATCATCATCATCTACATTCACACCAATAGATGCAAGTGACTCACATATGCTTTTGATTTTCAGAGTGTGGTCACTTACCGACATGCCCTTCTTCTCTAATGTATGGAGCTCGTTCTTGAGCTGCAATTTCCGTGCCTTTGTATTGGTCTCATTCAATATTACCAAACTATTCCAAGCCTCTTTCGGAGTCTTGGCATCCTGTATGTGTCCAATCATGCTATCCTATATGCTAATAGATAGCGAGTACATTACCTTTCGTGCTCCTTGATTCCATTCCTCATATGCTCTTAACTGGTTTGTAGTCCGATTTCCAACTGCGGAGCATTTTTGTTCTCTCCTTCAATGTACTTCTAGTAGCCTTCTCCCATCAGGAAATTCGTCATTCTGAATCTCCAAGCATGGAAGTTGTCCTTGTCCAGCTTATCTCTCATAAGCTGACTCATTCCATCTGTGTTTGCCATTTCTACAACAATTCACAACACTGCAAAAGAGTACAAGCAGCACTTCTGCTTGAACACTATCGCACTATGACATGACAATTGGATCTTAGAAAAACACAGTTTTCGTGTATCAACAGTACACGAAATCACTTGAAATTTTGGATCTAGAATATATGAGTGCTGCCAAACACAACGCAAGTTACAGTTTTTGAAATTGACCTGGTTTTTCTATGGGCCCCACCTTGCGGGCAAACAGATGTCATTTGTGAATTGTGTTTTCTCCACGCCTTGATGCGTACTCTTCACCGTCGCCTTCTCCACGAGCTCTCTACAACCACACTGGCTCTGATACCATGTCACGAGGAAGGAGATAAGGAAGAGAGCTCACACACACACACTCTCACTCTCAAGAGAAGCATACACATAGATTGAGGCAAGGAAGAATGATCTTCTTCTTCTTCTTCTATTACAAAAAAAGGAATACACAAGAATGACCTAAAACAAGAATACAACAAGTGCAATATATAAAGACCATTACATAAGCAAAAACCTAATGTCTGCGAATGAGTGAACTGGCAAGGAACAAATGTGCCATCACTCTCGGTAGATAAATCTAATAAAGCTCAATGAAGTATCCTTGACATATACCGACGTGACCACTATAAATGTCAGAGAAACGAAACACTGGTCAATTCCAAAGAATCTGATAAGTGTAGCACAAATTGTTGAAAAAGGTTATGAAGTAAGGTTCACTAATGATGGAGTTTTTGTGGAAGACCATAGTGTAAGCCACCGAAAAGGAACTCCTAATTTGTAATATATACCCTGAAAAGTCGCACGCATAAAGGGTAGCGCAACAGTTGTAACTCTTGATAAATTAATGAAAGAGTCGCATGAAGCAGAAGACATTGTCATCATTGGACTGTTTATCTGGGCGAGAGCCTGCAGTGGAACGCTGTTGCCGAAATCCTATGTAAATCTGAGTCTTCGTTAATTCTATTGATTAAGCTTAATAATTAAGTTAAGTCTTAATGAAGTATTAATGATTGACGAGTTAACGCGATAAGTGTAGAAGTTACATAGTGAGTTTGCAATAGTATTGAAGTATTCAATAAATATATTCAAATAGTTAATGTGTGCAAGTCTGTAAGTGGATACATGGAATCTGTAGATTTGGGAAAATACAAACAGGGCCTCTATTTACAGAACCCTAACCATCCCAAGAACCCAGACTTGAATTAAAATTTAAACAGATAATACTTAATCCTGTTTTAACAGTGGTGCCGTCTATGGGAAGCAAATTTATTGTACCAAATGCAAAAATTCAGGGCACAACAGTTCAACATGCGCTCTGAACCAAATGTATTACGCAATTTGCCACACAACAGACCACACTACAAAGACTTGTCTGTATAATGCTAAGGTATAGAACAGAACAGTTGTTAATGCCATCATTTAGGAACAAGGGCAATCGGCCAGCCATTATGTACCACCACAGATGAGGAATACCCCATACCAAGGATATAGGAATTATCGAGGCGGACGATCAAATAACTTTGGACAAGCTCGGTGGAATGCAGGTCCATCAGGAGAAGGTACATCTCCTCCACCTCCTAAATGTCATTTTTGTGGTGAAATTGGGCATATCCGAAGGTTCTACAAAGATGTAGTTGAGTATGACAAAAAGAGAAAAGAACGACAACATCCGATGGTAAATATGGTATACATCTAAGCTGTGGATACGCAAGCAGCAGTGGTGCAAACACGTTCAGGCAAGCAATTACAGCCAGCTGCGGAGATCTTTGAACCAGGAATTCATGAACAACAGAAGGTGTTCACAAAGGCAAGCAAGTGGGCTACACAGTGACCCAGTTCTTGTGATGCAGCAAAGCATACTACGGGAGGTACCAGAAGGGCGAAATCTGACTCATACAGTACCGGAGTCCCTACCGGAGACCGTACCGGGAGTAGCCAAAACTGATTCGGTGTGGGATGTGCTATCCAAGCCATCAATTACCTTGCCCTTGGGTCAATTATTGGCTTTGGTCTCGGGTGTGCGTCAATAGTTCCAGCAGCAGGTCAGTCTAGGACCCTCGAGTGCTCCCGCAACAACCACAATCCAACTTGAATTGGACCCAATGGTGGACCATACGGTACCCCTGATTACGGTATGGTACAAAAACCATAAAATCACACAAGTATTAATTGATGGAGGATCTGGTGTAAACATAGCAACCCCAGCACTTTGTAAATAGATTGGGTGGACACAAATTGAACTTGTTCAATTCTTTGTATGCATGGCTGATCAATCTCGAGTCCATCCGGTGGGCTTGGTGCGCGATATTCCCATTACTCTGTAAGGGGCCATTTTCAAAATGACCTTTGTTGTGCTGGACTTACTAGAATCTAGCTTGGACTACAATCTGCTCTTTGGACGTCCGTGGCTCAAACAAGCTTAGGTAGTTCAAGACTGGTCAGCACATGAATTAGTTTTTAAAAATAACCACGGGAAATATGTTGTTCCATTGGATGATATGAAACCTTGTGACTCACATGCACAACCATATTTAACGGACCTTGTACACATGTTGGATGGTCTCTCCGACGATGAAGAGGAAGCTTTTCTTACAGCCAACAAGGATTTGATGGCACTTGGCACTGTAGATTTACAAATGGTGGCGGATAACTGGAGTCCGGCAGCTTGTACAGTGGTACCACTGACCGGAGAGCACGAGCCAAGTACAGAACAGACCTTGGATGATACGATGCTCCAACAATTACTTCAGTCTAGAGATGATTTGGAGATGCCCCGACAGTTCTACGTACCGAAAGATCAATTGGTTACCTACAATTTAGGTGATCACACTAACCCACAACCAGTAAAAATTAAGGCGGGACTATCCGAGACCTTCCAAGATAACTTGTTGGAGTTGCTACGAAAGTTCTCTGATGTGTTTCCATGGGATTACCAGGATATGAAAGGATTGGACCCGCATATTTATCAACACAGAGTGGTGCTGAAACCGAACGCGAGACCTATCAACAACCTAGTTATAGGATGAATCCTAATTATGCGGCACAAGTTAAAGCCGAACTTGATCGATTGTTGAAGGTGGGATTTATTGTGCCCATCGAGCATGCAAAATGGATCTCTCCCATTGTTATAGTTTCGAAGAAAAATAAGCAATTGTGGATATGTGTGGACTACCGAAAGCTCAATGCCGCAACCGTCCCTGATCCATTTCCATTGTCGTTCTTGGATACCATGTTAGACGACGTGGCAGGCCGGGGGATGTATTCCTTTCTAGATGGATACAATGGTTACAATCAAGTTTGAATGGCAGAGTAGGACATACCCAAGACTGCATTTATTACAAACTGGGGTGTCTATGCGTGTACAGTGATGTGGTTTGGTCTGCGGAATGCTCCAAGTACGTTTCAACATTGTATGCAAGAAATTTTCTCTCCTTATCTCACCACCTTTATGAGAGTGTATTTGGATGATTTCTCTTTATCCGGTGATACTTCGGCGCATCTGTACCATTTATGCTGTATCAGAAGTGTCAAGAATACCGTTTGTGTTTGAATCCAAATAAATCTGTATTCTCTATATCCTGTGGCAAGTTACTGGGACACATTATTTAAAAACAAGGGATTCAAGTTGATCCAGATAAGGTTAAGGCCGTGTATCTCTCGTCCATTCTATTCCATGATAGACACTGCTTCTAGAGAAACCATCAATTTTACGTCATTCTTTTTTCGGTGCATTCACCGTGAATGCCAAGCAGTTACCAAGCAAATAGCCAAGAACGAGATTCCGAGAACTCGGCTGCCACATTTTCTCTCCCTTCTTCTTTCGGTGATACAAGCAGCGCAACCACCTCCAACGAATACCATGCTTCTGATGAGGAGTCTACGTAGATGATGGAGGATGATGATGATGAAGACCTGCTCCATTTCTTCCAGCGAAAACACAGACATCTTAGCCCATCGCAAAGCCAAGTGCAGGGTTCAAGCGCAGTTCAAGAAGTTGAACTCTTTCATGACACAGCCACCACTTTACAGGGCACATCGGCACCCTCTTCTCCTAGCCAACAACAAGAGCCAGACGTGATCATGGAAGATGTCGCTGAAGTCCAACTACAAAATGAACGAGAACAATTGGATGCTGAGCCTTTGAAAGAGACAATAGAAGCTGCCATTGTTAGTGAATGTCGTCCTCCTTCTCCATGAGACACAGACAACCAAGCAGATACAGAAAATCAATCGATCGGTACTAAAGAAGCAGTTACCGAAGTCGCTTTGTCGATCCCTCACCATGAAACCGGAATTGTATTAGTCCAAACCTCCCTTCTTCCTCTTCCTCCTCCAACCACCATTCCTGATGCTATTGAAGTTCCTCCCGCTGTGCCTTCAACTGCCATTCATGAGGCATCGGTTGATCTCCTCTCCTCGCCCGATTACTCTCCCCCATCATCACCTCACCTACTTTCTGCCCCACCATCGCAGCCTCCTACTTCTCTTCCTCCAGCAGTAATGTTCACTGAATTGGCATCCATGGGCCAATTACTCATTCGATTCTCTCAGCAGTTGCCTCTTCAGATGAAGATGGCCCAACAGTCACTTTGACAGGAACTGTAGAATAAAGTGGATCTCTTGGAAGCTGACATTGCGCCCCTCCGGGAAGAAATACTTGAGACCAAAGCCGAGAATCATTCATTGCATACTCAAATACAGCAATTGCAAGAATAGTTAACCGCAAAAGACAGTATCATTGCTCAACAGGACACCGAAATTACAGAATTGAAGCAAGAAGTTGCAGATAAGAAGGATGCTATGAGAGCATTAGGCAATGAGCTCCATAGTACGAGGATGCACTTAGCGTTTTAGAAGAGGCTTCGTAGTTGCTGGCGGCCAATGTACTTAAAGCTGAAGCTGAATTGCATAATGTCACTGAGCGGTTGTTCCAGAGAGATGAAGAGTTCACTGTTGAGATTGCTAAGACCCTCTAGTTGAAGAAGGAACTTGCAGGTGTGCAAAAGGAGAGAGAAGACTTCTACAAAATGATGCAGTTTCAAGCTCAGGAACTCGAGAGAAGAGAAAAGCAATTGGGAGCTCAGGCGGACAGGCTCTCGTGCATAGATGTAGAAGTAGCCGAAATGAAGCTGTGATGAGATGCGGCTATTGCAAATGAATTTTATTTACAGGAATCATTTTTGCAGACGCAAATGGAGTTACTCATAAGCCAGGTCATTGTTGCTAGTTCCGTTAGGACTGATGCACAGCTGATAGAACCTACAATTTTGAAAGATATGTTAGATTCCCTAAAGCAAAAGATTAACCCTACCTTCAAATTAGCTCGCACTATGTATATCCAGGGCATCATAGATGAACCTTGACTGTGTACTTACCAATTTTGGGTTCGAGTCCACCGTGCGTGCCAATGTAAGCCGTCGGAAAGGAACTCCTAATTAGTAATATATACCGTGAAAAGTGGCATGCATAAGGCGTAGCGCAATAGTTGTAACTCTTGACAAATTAATGAAAGAGTCGCGTGAAGCAGAAGGCATTGTCATTGCCAGACTGTTAGTCTGGGCGAGAGCCTGCAGTGGAACGCTGTTGCAGAAATCCTGTGTAAATCTGAGTCTTCGTTAATTTTGTTGATTAAACTTAATAATTAAGTTAAGTCTTAATGAAGTATTAATGATTGACGGGTTAACGCAATGTGTAGAAGTTACACAGTGAGTTTGCGACAGTATTGAAGTATTCCGTAAATATATTCGAACAGTTAATGTGTGCAAGTCTGGAAGTGGATACACGGAATCTATAGATTTGGGAAAATACAAACAGGGCCTCTGTTTACAAACCCCTAACCATCCCAAGAACCCAGACTTGAATTAAACTTTAAACAGATAATACTTAATCTTGTTTTAACAATAGCAATGGGTATAAACAAATTGTTTCAGGGAAAAAAGAAGGAAAACTCTTCACATTAAAGATTCAAGGTAATGTTGGTCATGCCTTGTTTACTTATGGAGGACATAAGATCTCTGAGTTAGATCTTTGGCATAAAAGGCTTGGATATTTCAATGAAAGAGGTATCCAGGATATGGTTAACAATGGTTCAATGCTTGGATTGCCTCATGTTGCAGGTCAATACATGACATTTAGATGTGAGAAATGTCAATTAGGTAAGGCCCATAAGCAATGATACAATAAACATGGATTTATGTATTCAGAGAAGCTTGAATTGGTACACACAGATGTGTGGGGACCATCAAAGGATTTCAGTATAAATGGTTCAAGATATTATGTGATTTATGTTGATGATGCTACCTAGTGGATTACTATATATGTGATCAAAGATAAATCAGAGGTATTCAATACATTTAAACATTATCATGTGTATGCAGAAGGAATCACAGGTCAAAAGTTGAAGAGACTAAGGTCAGATGGAGGGGGAGAGTATTTCTCTAATGAGTTCAGTGATTACTTATGGAATGCAGGTATAAAAAGGGAAGTTACTTGCACGTACTCTCCTCAACAAAATGGTGTAGTAGAAAGGAGAAATAGAACTCTTGTTGAGTTTGCAAGATCAATGATGAAGGAGAAAAATTGTCCAAATTATTTGTGGGCTGAGGCTGTAAATATAGCTACATACTTGGTTAATAGGTTACCATGTAAAGCTTTGTAGGGTATGACACCATATGAAGCTTGGTGTGGTAAGAGACCTACCTTAGATCATTGCAAAGTGTTTGGATGTTTGGCTTATGCATATGTGCCATCTCAGTTGAGACATAAATTGGAACCTAAAGCTGAAAAGTATGTGTTCATTGGATATGATGATAAGCAGATGGTATGCAAGTACAATCAATAATCATGCAGGTGATGAAGAAGTTTTGAATCAAAAGAAAGGTAAATCAAAGGTTCAGATATTTGATGAAGAAGAGAACAATGAAGTACAAGTTGAAGTAGAAGAAGTGTCAAGGTTTGATCTAGAATGTGATGAACCAGAAACTTCAAGAAGTGGAGAACTCAGAAGGTCATCAAGACACAAATGGCAACCTACAAGGTATAGCTATGACACTTCTTTTTTGAATACTAAAGACTATGCTTACATGGTGTAAGCAGATGAAGACCCTTCTACATATGAAGAGGCAAAAGGTAAGGAAAATTGGGAGAAAGCTATGCAAGAAGAGTATGATGCATTGACGGAAAATGAGACTTGGGATTTGGTTCCTAAACCAAATAGTCAGAAGATCATTGGATGCAAATGGGTCTAAAAAACAAAGAGGTATGCAGATGGAAGTGTGTCTAGGTATAAAGCTACACTTGTTGTGAAAGGGTATGCTCAGACATATGGTATAGATTATGATGAGACCTATAGTCCTGTGGCAAAGATGAAGTTTTGACATAATTCAGAGTACACCCACTATTCATGGAGATAATATGAGTTCATTATATTTAGCTGCTAATCCTGTTTTTCATGCCAGGACTAAACACATTGAGATTCAATATCACTTCTTAAGAGAGAAGGTGATTGATAAGGAGATTGAAGTCATACATACTTCAACAAAAGATCAGATTGATATATGCTAACCAAAAGCTTGGATGGACCAAAGCTATGGCGATTCAAATACATGGCATGTATAAAGAAGATAGAGAAAACCTCAATTGATGATTGAGGGGGAGTTGTTGGTGCAAGACAACCATCAATTGATGTTTTGCACAAAAGGATTGAAGTCAAAAGATGAAGAAAAGATCAATTCATAAAGGGTGAAGATAGAGCATATTCAAGAAATGAAGACTTGTGTACATATATACATTAAACTAGTAGTCAGCTCACTTATACTTTTTGTTATAGTCATGGGCTTGTACATATATGCCTATATATACAAGTAGAAAGTTAGGGCAAGCATGAGAGAGCATGAGATGAGAAGAATTAGAAGTTTTAAGAGTCATTAGACACTTTAGAAGTGTAGAAGATCTCTCTCATCATTTAGATGTAAAATTTTTCATAGAAGAAGAAACATTGCACCCGATCTTTTGCTGAGTACTCCTTCTCTGTTTTATCTTTTGTGAAATGCTTTTGTACAAGTATAAGTCTATAGTTGCTTCACCTCCATACAAGTTTTTAGATCCTAATTGTGATCAGGTTAAGAGAATTGAGAGTAGGAACATATACATGTGTAAATGTGAAGAAGTGAAGTTTGCAATAAATGCAAATTTGATGCTAATGTTTTGGTGAGTTCTCCTTCCATAGTGTAAAGTTTTGAGCAAGAAAGCACTCATTCTTTAAGTTGGAAGGTAAGGTACCTATTTCTAAAAATGCTAACTTGGAGAAGGTGTGAAATCTATAGACGACACCTTTTACAAAGTTTCATCAGAAACGTTACACATTTGATCAGTCAATTAATGAGTTAAGTGCAACAGACTTTTCTAAGTAGTGACTCTCTTCATAGTTAGTGCAAATTTTGATAGTTTGGCATTGGTCTTCCAAAATTGATCAAGGTTTTGAGTTATTCTTGATATAGAAGTGTTCTAACATCAAGGATAGCTTGTTCTTTTGGAGATTAACACTCTCCATCATACTTGGCAAATCAGAATGGAAGCCTATTTGCAAGGTAGAAATCTTAATGGAATTGTAGCAGATGATGAAGCTATGCCTATTCCAAGATTCAAAGGAGGACCTACACAAGAGGAGATTGATACACTCACACTTTGGTGTGCAAGGGATGCTCAAGCAAGGCCATACATACTAAAATCTATCTCTGATTTTTTGTTGCCACATATGCAATTGACACTAGTACCAAATCAAGAAAGAACCATATATGGAATGAGTTCAACCAAATGAAGAAGACTCCAAAACAAACTATCACAGAGTTTGTTACCAAGGTCAAGGAGGTTGTAGATTACTCAACATCCATTGGGGAGCTAATTGAAGAAGAGGATATCATGAGGCAGATTCTTAATTGAATTAGAAGTGATAAGCAATTCCAATCCTTCACCACAACTTATGATCTCATCATGGATGTACAAACTCAAGATTGCAACATATTCCTTTGACAACTCTTCAACCAAGAGGCCAACAATAATCTAAAGAAAGGCAACTCTTATCAAGGTAATTCAACAATTTCTCTTTATGAAGATAAGAAAGATTAGAAGCACAAAGGAACAAAGAAGGAAGATGATGAAGAAGAGATTTCCCAAGCCAACTATGCATGCAAAAGAAAGAGGAAAGGGAAGAATAAAGGAGCAAAACATGAAAGATCAAAAGTCAAGATGTTTAACCTTGTGCTATTTGTAACAAGACCAAACACACCACTAAAAATTGTTGGTTCAATGGAAGGATCCATAAAGGAGGTGGAAGACGTGGATTTGGCAACACTAGAGGCACACGTGGACACAACTTCAACAACAACAACAACAATAGAAGGTAATTAAAAAACTACTCGAAAGATCAATCACATGAAGGTTCATTACTTCTAATGAATCTAAGCCACAAAGAAGGTAAAGAAGATGATCATTTATTCTACATAGATTCAGGATGCTCAAAACATATTGTAGGCAACATTTCTCTTCAATCTGACTTGGAAAGTCCAAAGCATAGACATGAAGTACAAATAGGGGATGCCATCAAGCACAATGTGGAGAAGATTGGTAATGTCAAAGCTTTCAATGACAAGATAAACATTTTGAGTAAGGTTCTCTATGTACCCACTATCACAAAAAACCTAATAAGTGTATGAAAAATAGTTGAAAAAGGGTTGCGAGTTAGGTTCACCCAATATGGAGCTTTTGTGGAAGATCCATGTCAAGGATTCAAGAAGATAGCCTGAGGTGAGAAGCATCGTAGGATCTTTACTCTTGATATATTTAGGTAGTGATATGTATGAACACTCTAGGACCACCCAAGCACTTTTTTCTCTCTTTAAAAGTTTTTTTTTTCACTTGGCTTGTATATATGCCTATTGCCCTAACATGCTACTTATTTTTATACATTATAGTGGTAATACATTCAACATTGTGTGTTATGCTCCAAGCTTCTTCTTCTTCCTTGTGCTGTTGATGTGCTTCCAGAGGCGTCAAACTCCAACAATTGGTATCAAAGCAGTTCACCACTTCATCTTGGGCATTGTCTATACCTCTCTGGTTGCAGTCTCAAAATCGCATGAAATTTGGTAAGCTCGTTTCGGCCTCTGAATGTACTATCGCAGTGCTTGTGTAAGCTATTTTGTCTTTTTGTGCCAAAGATATATACCAGTTTTGGTTTGCCAATATAAGCGTCTCAAAGTCTGCTATAGGTCTAGCAGAACTCGTTTGGGTAGTTTTGTTCAACTTTTTTAGATATAGCCCTTTTTTTGCATCCAAGGATTTTAGTCAGTGGCCTTGGCTGAAAGCAGCGATGTATTTGTATGTTGGCTATTGAGGATAATTTGGATGGTATGAATTACCATTGTGGGCTTATATGATGCATCATGTATTGGTCACAAAAGGAGTATGGAATATTGTGCAGGTGTTGAAAGACGTCCTGTTACACCTGCAAATACAAGTACTGCAAATAAAAGTGCTAGAGCTGATGGAGATAGTGTCGAAGATGATGATATTCTACAGATTCCTATTCGTGCTATTGTTTTTGTTGCACCTATTGTAAAGCAAATTTGTTGGGATGGTAGAGATGTTCAAGCTCATGCATTGATAGCTTTGTCTGTCAAACGTGCCATTATTCCTCACATTTGCTCTTGCAAAATAGCCAAGGATGCTTGGGATACACTTACCACATTGTACTAGGCTAGGAATAGGAAAGAGGCATTGATTTTGATGAACCCTTTGCTCCTACTTGTCAAATGACTACTATTCATAGCATTTGTGCACTTAGAGCTCATCACGGTTGGAATGTACATCAGTTGAAAATTAAAATAGCATTTCTAACTGGTGACTTGCATGAAGATGTGTATGTTTTTTAGCACCGTGGCTTTGTGCAGAAAGGGCATGAAAACTAGGTGTGTAAGTTAAAGAAGGCATTATATGGTTTAAAACAAGCACCACGTGCTTGGTATGAAAAGATACATGCCTATCTAATTGCACATGGTTTTGAGAACAGTCCAACTGAAAGCACCTTATATGTTAAGCGTGCTAATGATGTGATTCTGATCATTGTGGTATATGTTGATGACATACTGCTCACTGGTCCTCATGACATGCATATTGCTGATTTGCATGCCTCATTTGAGATGTTTGATTTGGGGCATTGCATCACTATTTGGGCATTCAGTCTATGCAAGTTGATGGTGGAATGGATTTGTGTCAAACAAAATGTATTGACACATTATTGTAGAGTTTTGGCCTTGAAGACTATAAGCCTATTGCCACTCCTATGGAGACAGGTTTACGATTGAGTCTTCATGATGCTGGAGATGCATTTGATGATGTTCTCTATCAGCAGGCTGTTGGATGCTTGATTTACTTATGCATTACTCGGCCATATATTCAGTTTGTTGTCTCACAGATGAGCAAGTTTATGCATTGCCCAAGTGTCAAGCATTGGCAGGCGGTTAAGTGCATCTTTCACTACTTGAGTGGTACCCGACTACTTGGATTGTTTTATCCCAAGGGGGGATCACTACCGCTAGATTTGCATGCTTTTTCTCTTGGGATGTCTTACAGTTCCTAATGTATGGAAGATGAAAATCAGAGATTGAGTTAAGTAAGTATGAACTTGCTAATGAATCTTTGGCACGCTATGAATTGAGTCTTTCATGCTTCTCTTTTGTGGGTTGTCCTTTGCTTCTAAAAATGGGCATCTCCTCATCTCTTGAGATGTATCCATAGAGACTCCTTCCTTGCAAGCATGTCTTCATTCTCAAGGACCATGCTTGGTAGTTGTTCCTATCCAATTTATCAATGAAAGAAGGAAAACCATCTCCCATTTTACCTTAGCTTTGCTTTGATACCACTATAGGAAAATATGGATGGACACTCCAGAAAATGAGTTGGTATTGCTAATCCCTGCTTTGTACCAGCCCTCTTTAGCTTTAGAGTTCTGTTGTAGGCCCTCTTAGCTTTCCAATGACACTAAACAAGTACCTATGCACTTTGGAAATAATGCAAGTAATGTTTGATAAAAAATAAACTACTTCCAAATTCAAGTATCAATGAAAACCTTCTATTTTTGTTCACATACCTGATGCTTGTTAAGCTCAATGCTTCCAGTATAGTAGGAATTAGAAAATTCCTTTTGGAGATATCAAATTAACTTAATGAGCTAATGATTCCAAGCGAAATCACTTAAAATGATGTACTATACAATAGAGCAATCAATTTAGCAAGTATAGCATTAGCCCCGATTTTTTAGGACCGCTGCAGAGTTTGACCGGTGACCACATTGATGCACTTGTCTCCAAATCCACTAAATAGGATGTCTTCAAAATTTGTCAGCATGTAGAGGACTTAGAGCTGATTCCAAGAAGCTATAGAACATCTAAAATGGTGGAGAAGTGACTGAGATATGAGCAATACAAAATGACTATGTTGAGTGACTATGATAGAGAGATCAACAGATATAATGAATGATCTATTGTATTATGAAACAATGTTGTACATGATCATTGGCATGATGATCAATGCCCAATGATAGATAGAGATTTAGGCAATGATGTGAGCCTGATTTCCTTACAATGTGATCAACAAAAATTGATATTGTAGTGATCTCTACCGTGAGTCTTTTACATTCATCTTTTATAGATGTTCCATTCAACATTTGAATTTGAGTTCAATTTTTGGCTCTCACTAAAAACTGTTCCCCTAATCTAGGAGATATTCTCTCCAAATGAAGTCGTAGCTTTTCTATCTAGCAATCTCCACAAGTTTAGTGGTAGCTACAAATATTCCTCTAAGTCAAATAGACTTTTACAAATGGTAAAAGGTAAAGAATCCATAGCAATGGTTCTCATGGGACTTCAACCATTCCACATAGGATCTTCTCATGCCTTGCCAAGTGTGTAGGCTTGGCACTTGCACCAAAATTAACCAACTTAAAAGCCTAGAGTTTTACACATGTAAAAGTAGAAAAAGAGAGCTCACATTCCATGAATTTGAGATGGTTGAGCTTGACAATCAATCAACCACAAAAAAGTAGACTAAATTACATCTTCATTTTTTTGAGATTGTAAGAAAGTGAATTGATTCTTTTCAACAAACTATCCTACCTTGATTTGAATCCATAATCTACTTGTAGAAGTCATGGAACACTTCACGAGTCTATATAAGGACTTCAAAACCATTGTACAATACATTGAAGTAATATGCATACACTTTGGGTCATCATTGTGTTGCTCCATTTCTCTACACCATCTTCTTCAACAACAATGAGCTTGTAGAGGCTACTGCTCTCTCTGGAGAGCTCCAAATTGTATTTCTGAGAATTCATTGGAACATTGTTAGTGTCAAGGTTGTGTGCACACAATTTTAAAGAATTTGGTTGAGTAGATTTGGAGAAATCATAATTTTACCCTCTCAGGGTCTATCTCTACATAGCCCTTAAAAGTAGGGGGTACCTTTGTTGAGTGTTAAGTTCATTCCAAAATCATATCTTCCTTATTACTTGTAATCTTGTGCATTTTAGACACTCAAACCTCCCTATGTGTAGCATTCCTCCAAAAGGATTTTTTTTGAATTTTAATCATGCTCGCTACTATGAGCATTTGAAGTTGATCATTTCATCTAAAGATAACAAGTTTTTTGAGCTAGTCAATGTGCAAACCTATCAATTTTTTACTAAACCTTTCTACTAGATGCACCAAAGTACATAGTGGGTTTTATTGCACTAATCACATGCCTATAAGGTCTATTTGAATCTCCATAAGTTCAAGGGCCGGTCCTGTGTTTGATGGCTAGACCAAACTTCCTCACTTTGCAATTCACTTTTCTACCTCCTACAAGCTTCTCCAAATTCTCTCAATGGTATTTGAGCTAGATCAAGATGGGTGATTGCTTTCCCTCAATGATTGAGAAGCTTGATAGAAACAACTATGAGGCTCAGTAAATCAGAATGGAGGCCTATTTACAAAGGTATATACTTTATGGTCATAGTAAGTGATGAAGCTATGCCTAATCCAAGATCTAAAGGAGGACCTACACAATAGGAGATAGATAAGCTCACACTTTGGTGTGCACAGGATTCTCACGTAAGGTCATACATACTAGAATCTATCTTTGATTTTCTATTACCACATATTAGAGGATGCAAGACATATGAAGAGACTTGGGATGCCCTAGAGACTTTCTTTTCTGTTATTATCAAAGCAAGAAAGCATCATCTTTGGAATGAGTTCAACCAAATGAAGAAGACACCTAAACAAATTATCATAGAGTTTGTTACCAAGGTTAAGGAGCTTGCCAATAAGCTAGAATCCATAGGAGAGATGATTGAAGAAGAGGCCATCATGAGGTAGATTCTAAATGGAATTAGAAGTGATAAGCAATGGAAATCCTTCACCATGACTTATGATCTCATCATGGATGTACAAATCCCAGATTTCAACATATTCCTTGAACAACTCTTCAACCAAGAGGACAACAATAATATGAAGGAAGGTAACTCTTATCAAGGTAATAATACATGTTCTCTTTATGTAGATAAGAGTTACAAGAAACACAAAGGTAAGAAGAAGGAAGGGTGAAGATGAGACTTCCCAAGCCAACTTTGTAAGCAAAAGCAAGTGGAAAGGGAAGAAGAAAGGACCAAAGTATGAGAAAAACAAAAGGCCAGAATGTTCAACCTTGTGCCATATGTGATACGACCAACCACACCACTCAAAGTTGCGAAGTGGAAGTGGATATGGAAGCAATAGAAGTAGAGGTGGAAGCAACTTCAACAATAATAATAGATGCCATAATAGAAGAGATTATCAAAATTACTCTGAAGATCAACAACATGCAGACTTATTGCTTTTGATGAATTGCAACCATAAGGAGGGTAAAGAAGATGATTATTGATTCTACATAGATTTATGATGTTTAAATCATGTGACAAGAAACATAGCTCTCATATCTGATTTGGAAAGTCCAAATCATAGACATGAAGTTCAAATAGGGGAGGACACAAAGCATAGTGTGGAGAAGATTGGTAATGTCAAGGTGTCTAACCTCAGGACAAACATTCTGAGCAAGGTACTCTATGTTCCCACTAACAAAAATCCTAATAAAAGTAGGCCAAATAGTTGAGAAAGGATTTCAAGTTCAGTTCACCCAACATGGAGCTTTTGTGGAAGATTCGTGTCAAGGCTTCAAGAAGATAGCCCAGGGTAAGAAGCATGGTAGGCTCTTTACTTTTGAAGTAGGAGAAACCAAAGACATAGCTCTATTCAACTTTGGGTCTCAAGCCCTAAGTGAGCTTGAAGTGTTGCATAAGGGGCTAGCTCATGTGAATGAAAGAACATTGAAAGATATATGCAGGGATCAAAGTGTTCTATGATTGCCAAAAATATCAAATCAACACATGATCATCAGATGTGATGCATGTTAGATTGGGAAGGCACAAATATAACCATTCAACCACAAAGGATACATCCACAAAAACCTTTTGGACTTAGTATTAGGGAGCATATTAGGGGTGAAAATTAGTTCATTGGCAAATTTAAATAGAAATGAGGAAAAAAAACTATTTTTAGATAATTTTGAAACATAAAAAAACTCTAGTCATAATTGTATGTGCTTTCACCATAAGAAAATTTTTTGCATAGGGACTCTGTTATCTATTTCACCATAAGGTAGATTTTGTCATGGTATCTCTGTCATCCATTTTTCCATGAATAGATATGGATTGCTCATTGGCCTCATACAAATTGCCCTCGCCTACTCCCCATGTATCTTGGAAGACTCTCTTTCTCATGCTTTGAGAGTCAACACTAGAATGAACACTGATGAGGTACTATGAACTATATATGCAAAGAGAGAGAGAGAGAGAGAGAGAGAGAGAGAGAGAGAGAGAGAGAGAGAGAGAGAGAGAGAGAGAGAGAGAGAGAGAGAGAGAGAGAGAGAGAGAGAGAGGGAGAGAGAGGGAGAGAGAGAGGGGAGAGAGAGAGGAGAGAGAGAGAGAGAGAGAGAGAGAGAGAGAGAGAGAGAGAGAGAGAGAGAGAGAGAGAGAGAGAGAGAGAGAGAGAGAGAGAGAGAGAGAGAGAGAGAGAGAGAGAGAGAGAGAGAGAGAGAGAGAGAGAGAGAGAGAGAGAGAGAGAGAGAGAGAGAGAGAGAGAGAGAGAGAGAGAGAGAGAGAGAGAGAGATTTATGCAAAATGAGAGAGAGAGAGATAGTGTGTGTCCTTGCAATGTGCATTTATGGACATATGATTCACAAAATCCCTTTGAATTCTTAAATCCTTGTCAAAGGCCAATGTCAAGTTAGAGTCTGTGGAGGTGGATTTACTTGATTACAAAAGCCTTTTAGATCCTTTTGTGGGATGTGTTGGGGTTTTTCATGTTCCGAATTTGACATCAATGACACTTGAGACTACCTTATAAGCATGGATTTTTCTAATCTATATATCCACACATGTTATCTACATGCTTGCATTTGTGAGATCTATTGCATGACTTTGTGATGTCTATTGAATGCAAGTTTTACACTTACATGCATAACATGTGCATGGGTGAACTTTCGAATGTATTAACTTTAGAGGCAATCAATTTACAAGTACTCATTGGTTGATCGTATTAGGCCCATTCACTCTTTACAAAAATTGGGTTCCATCATAGTGTTTACACATGATCTGGTGATTCCCTTGTCGGTGAGTTATGCATATGCTTTAAGAGATGTGCATCTTGAAGATGGGATGTGTGCTCTTGTGTGTACTCTATATGGGATGACCTCATGGATGGACTTTCTTTGATGACTTTCTTGATGTGCTTGCATGTAGATCATATTAATACAGAAGTGACTGGAGTGCTCAAAATTGTTGAGGCTCAAAAGTGTTCGTAAGTTTGTGCTCACATCTTGGTTATCCTCTATACCTTGGGATAAACAATACTACTCATCAGAGGCTATCCTACATGCAAGAAAGTGGAGTGATGTTGAGTTTTGTAGGAAGCAAAAGCAGCACAAGAGTAGATGGAGGTTCTTATTATGATGAAAAATTATTTGTGTTGTATATAAATTTAGTCTTATTATATGTGTTATGTAGATGTAGGATATCTTATCCATGACCCAATATGAAAGAGATTCATAGGTGCTTGCTAGGGGTAGACGCCTAGATTTAGTTGTCATGAATTTCGGTGCAGTAGTTGGACCTAGGCATTTGTAGGGGGTGTGACAAATTGGGGATGCTAGATCAAAGTGGGATTTTCACTTATGTACATGTGGACGACCTTGCAATTGATCATGTGCTAGAATATAAGGTGGATGAGGTTTTCAGCTTGTACATATTCATTGAGAAGCTCCTTAATAAGGTTGATATCTTGGAAGCTTAAGGAAGATGTATTTGAATCATCCTATTTGTTATATGGAGTCAATGAATGGAGGAGGTGTGAACCACCTCTTAGATCCATTTAGATGGATTTACACATGAGTGCCATGTGGCACCCATGTGTAGCTCATAGGACTCATTCAATAATTGAGAAAGATTCAAATGGAGTACGTACACGGCTGGGCGGCACGGAATTGCGAAGGAATCTCCGTGTGACTGAGAGATCTGAAGGTTCGTACGCTTATCGATAGGTGTGTAGGCCAGGAGCTATATCAAAATGAAGGACATCATCGGGAATCTCTACACTAGTATCCGAGCTAAGGAAAAATAGAGTAAAGACACGCAAATGAGGCAACACAGACCCACGCGCGGGCTCAAATACCGACGCGCATGCACGCAATCACAGAGAACAGCCGTGAGGAGCTCACCTCTAGAGTGCTCCCTCCATCCTTCCTCTTGGATGAGAGCATGTACAAAATGATCTCCTATATATTCCCCTAGAATTGTGCTGCGCATGGATATGTGGGATAAAAACGCTCTTTGATAGATCTTCGACAGGATGTCAAGCTTTTTCGAATTGATAGGGAGCTCAGAAGTGGACTAGGAAAAAAATTGAAGTTTTTTTTGAGAATCTTGGAGCATTAAGGTGATGCTATAGATCAAATTTTGGCCAAGAGAGGATACATGTATGTAACACAGGCTGTGGATATGGGATGTGGGTTTTGGATTTGATAAAAAAAGCTTCAAAACCTCAGTTTTGAGTTTCTCCAAGTCATTACTCTAAGAAGATGAGTTTTTTCACTTCCCATCGGTGACATACCCAACTTCTCTGCACCATAGCTTCCTCATACGATATCAGATTTTAAGAATCTTGGTCACGTTTCAAAGCTACACTCCTAAGCTTCACTCAAAAACCATTGTTGTTGGATTTGGACGAGATTTGCCCCACCAAAATCTCTCTGCAGTGCTTCAGCAAGAACTAGGCGACCACTCCTGGGCCTAGTTTTTTATCATTCGGACTCCAAATCCACTTTTTCCACTTGGGATAGTCTCAAATTCTTTAAATATAGGTGCTGGGATGCCATTTTTTGGACTGGCGAGGATTGTCGAATCTTTGAAGTTGCTCAGTTTCACTCAGTTTGCCCGATCGGGGCTATTCCCACGTGCTTTTGGTGTTATTTTGGATGGTTTATGGTGTTTAGAACCTCCCCAGACCAACCGGACATTTCCAATTTTCATTTGGGCCTGGCGAGGATTCAAAATTAGCGACCTAAAGCTTCAAGGACCACTTGGATTTCGCTTTCGCAACTCTACTTTCTAACAAGGAAGTGCTCTTATGATATATTTCTCTTCTTCTTGCATATTTGAACTTTACTTCCATTCATTTTCATACACTCTAGTTAGCAAATGGGGAAAGGGAACTTAAACATGGAAACTAAAGGCAAACAAGTAGTTGAAACTACTTCTCCATTTAAAGAGCAACTAGAGGACCCTGATTCTAGAATGGAAGAAGTAGAAGTAGGGCAAGAAATAGAAGAGAACTTAGAAGAGAAAGAGCCTTCACAGGAAGAGTACACTTATGAGGAACTTATAGATGAATTTGTCACTCGTGACCAATTCATAGATTTGAAAGAGCAAACCCTTCAACTAGAGAAAGATCTTGGTAGCATCACATCTCTTATACAGAAGCTTAAGTCTCAAATGATCTCACTTGAGACTAGTGTCACCTCTTTCCTAGCTAGAAAGGAAAGAGAGACTCCTCCTATTCCTCTAGAGATTACTAGGAGAGAGGCTTCTCTTCTTAGTAAACACAAAGGAGAGAGCTCTAGGGAAGCTCCCCTCCTAAAAGACTTGAAGACACCTACCTTTACGGGGGATGACCGAGATAGGAACAAGGATGCAATCTACACTTTTTTACAAAAGTGGCATGATTTGCATCAGTTGAAGGGTACCCCACCTAAGTACCGTGTGCTAGAGGCGAGTCTCTCCCTCGGCCCGCATGCTTATAAGTGGTGGATGAGTCTTAAGGAGGCAAACTCTATCCCTACTAACTGTACTCAGTTTGAGACTCTTTTCCTAAAAGAGTTTCTTCCTGAGAATGAGGAGGAGAGGAATTGGGATGAGTGGGATAGGATTACTCAGAGAGGTAGGCCTCTTTCAGTTTACCTATCCCACAATAGAGAGATCATTTTGAAACTTAAGGGCTTAGATGATTTCCAGAAGACCAGAGGGTTTGTTAGGGGCTTGGATAAAGCCATAAAGAGGGAAGTCAGAAGGAATGCACCTAAGACGTTTGAGGAGGCGATCAAATACGCACAGATATATGAGGACCATAACCATCCTCAGTATACTCCTATAGAGACGGGTCAGCCCCTCAAGCCTCTTAGTACGACTAAATTCAAAAAGAAATTGCCTTTTGGGAAAAACAAAGTTTTTATTAAAAAACAAAGATCACAAGGGCCTAGATTGTCTACAGATTAGTTTGAGAGGACCAAAAGAGAGAAATTGTGTTTTAAGTGCCTATCTCCTAGCCATTCATAGTGGAACTGTCCACTCAAGAAGGGGGAAGAAAAGAAAAAGGGACCAGAGTCTAGTACTGCCCCCGAAAAGGGCAAAAAGGCGGTCCACCTAGTGCAGACCCTTCCTATTCATGGCAACTCTAGCTGCAAGGGAGTGGAGGTGATGCATGAGGACATAGAGCACACCTGTTGTTTGGCTCAATCATTGTGGTCACCGCAGTTTGGACCACATGACTTAGTTAAACTGCATGGTAGTGTATACGGGACCAGGGTGCAGGTCATGATAGATGACTCTGCTACTCATAATTTTATAAACTATGCTTTGGTCAAGAAATTAAAGATTCCCCAGCAGCCTAGTGCACATAAATACATTGTATCTATGATGCAAGGGCAAGATAAAAGAATATGGGATACTATGGTATCCAATTTGGAAGTCAAGATGCAAGACTATACAGATTATATGGACTTCCAAATTATGAACATGGAGAGGACAGATCTAGTTCTAGGAAGAGAGTGGCTATAGGGGTTGGGAGACACACTTAAATGCAGCTATCAAAACAACACACTCAAATTTGAAAAGAATGGAAGTAAAGTTTGTATTCAGGGAGAGAGAGATGTACCTAGTGCACCTCTCATTTCATCACTAGAGTTGTATAGTCTCTATTATTCTCAGCATGTACAGGACATGTTTTTATTGTATAATCATGATATGGAGCATTGTACAAACAACTCATCTGATGTATATTTTCATGCTAGGAATGTAAATATGAACATGAATTTTTACTATTTTTTTTTGCAAGAGTGTGTGGTTAAAAGTTTTAAGGATCTTATGTTTGAGTTTAGAGATGTTTTTCCCACTGACTTACCTACAGGGCTACCACCTGAGAGAGGGGACATTGACCATGCCATAGAGATTGTTACTAACACTAACCCTATTTGCAGACCACCTTATAGGCTTAGTGTTTCTCAGCATGAGGAGGTTGAGAAGCAATTACATGATTATTTAGATAAAGGCTTCATCAAACCTAGTAACTCACCATGGGCATCGCCAATGCTCCTAGTTAAAAAGAAAGATGGCTCTATGAGATTATGTATAGACTATAGAGCACTTAATAAAGTAACTATCAAAAACAAATTTCCAATGCCTAGATTGGAAGATCTATTTGATCAGTTACATCAAGCTAGGTATTTTACCAAGCTTGACCTTAGATCAGGATATCATCAGATCAAGATTAGGTGATATCAGATCAAGATTAGGGCAGAGGATGTCTTTAAGACTGCATTTAGGACTATATATGGGCACTATGAGTTTTTGGTAATGCCTTTTGGTCTCACCAATGCTCCTGCCACTTTCATGAAACTCATGAATAGTGTTTTACAGCCTTATCTAGGACAAGTGGCTGATTCACTTAGCCGCATGCCTATGCTCAATGGACTGAGTTTTACTCAGATCACTAGTGAGCTACTTGAGTCCATTAGAGGAAAATGTAGGCTTGATCCTGCATATTCCGATATTTGGAAAGCCATTGAGAATGGGGATCGTGATACATGGGTTTCCATTGAGGATGGAGTATCGACGCGTACTCAAGAAGGATTCAAGTGGAAGAATTACAGTGTCCATGATGGATATCTGTTATACAAAGGTAAGGTGTGTGTCCCTAGAGATATTGAGATGAGACGGCATATTTTGTATGAGTGTCATGACACACCTAGTGTGGGACACCCAGGAGTTAACAAGACTTATGATCTTGTTAAGAGGCAGTTTTATTGGCCTGGACTTCATAAGGACGTCCTAGAGTATGTGCTTAAGTGCAACAAATGCCAGGTCAACAAAGCTGAAAGGTTGAGGATTGGAGGACTACTCCACCCATTGGATATTCCTAATGGGAAGTGGGAGAGTATCTCCATGGACTTTATAGTCCGATTACCTAAGACATAGAGAGGGCACGACTCAGTCTGGGTAATTGTGGATAGGTTAACCAAGATGGCTAGGTTTATTCCGACACGTACTACAGTGAAGACACCAGAGTTGGCTAGACTTTTTGTGGAGAACCTATACCGGTTATATGGTCTTCCTTTAGACATAGTTTGTGATTGGGATAGGAAGTTTACTAGCCACTTTTGGAGAGCGGTCTTCAAAAGGTTGGATACAAAACTTAGCATGAGTATGGCCGAGCATCCACAGTCGGATGGGAAAATGGAGAGGGTTAACCAAATCCTAGAGGATATGCTTCGAGCATATGTGAATGAAAGGCAAACTAATTGGGAAGAGTACTTACCTATAGTAGAGTTTGCATATAATAGTGCCAAGCACTCTTCCACTGGGCATAGTCCATTTATGCTTATGTATGGATTTCAGCCAAGAGCTCCTTATGCAGTAGGCTTGCAGAATGAGAAAGTTCAAGCTGCAAAGGACTTCTTGGAAGAGATGAACGATATGCTTAGGCTTGCTAAGGATAGCATTAGGAGAGCTCAGGATAGAGCTAGAGCCTATGCTGACCCTCAAAGGAGAGATATCAACTTTGAGGTAGGAGAGCAAGTCTATCTTAGAGTTCCATCTAGGTTTGAAACCATGAAGACATGACCTTGTCCAAAACTATCTCCTAGGTACTGTGGACCATTCCAAATACTTAAGAGAATAGTAAAGATGGCTTACCAGCTCCAACTTCCAATGAGTAGTCAAATCCATCCAGTTTTTCATGTTAGCCGGCTTAAGAAAAAGCTGGGTGAATCTGACAACCTCATTCCAGATAGTGAGGTAGTAGAGCCTATCTCTATTCAATCAATTCCACATGAGCATGAGAGCATACTATGCACTCGAGAGAAACGGACAAGAAGTCATTTGTATAAAGAGTGTCTAGTAAAGTGGAAAGATAGTTCAGAAGATAGTGCCACATGGGAACGGGTTAGCACCTTTCAGAGACGGTTTCCTGACTTTAGATTACCTTCCCAAGAGTCTTCTTAAGGGGAAGGATATGGGGAAACAACACGGAGACAGGACCATGTATGTTTATGCATGGGGATTTAGTGGGAGTACTATTCCAATGATTATCTTTTTCTATTAGACCTTCCAGTACCATTTTTGAGGAAAAAAATGGAGTTAAGGGGAAGGAAATGTTATATGGAGTCAATGAGTGGAGGAGGTGTGAACCACCTCTTAGATCCATTTAGATGGATTTACACATGAGTGCCATGTGGCACCCATGTGTAGCTCATAGGACTCATTCAATAATTGAGAAAGATTCAAATGGAGTACGTACGCGGCTGGGCGACGCGGAATTGGGAAGGAATCTCCGTGTGACTGAGAGATCTGAAGGTTCGTATGCTTATCGATAGGTGTGCAGGCCTGGAGCTATATCAAAATGAAGGACATCATCGGGAATCTCTACACTATTCATAAGATGTAGGAGCTCTTTTCATAACATCATTTTTTTTGTTTAGACATTATTTATAGGATGTCTAGAAAATTTTTCTGTTGGAAGTAAGAAATGAACAATGTATTGTCTTTGATTGGAAATTTTTATATTTCCATTTAGATGTAATTTATTGTGGGAAAATCATTGTCTTGTGGTAGCAATGTCTGTATTGTGTTTGATTTTGTTGTTGGAACATGTATCATGTTTTCATTGGGTCATTGGGTTTTGTTTCTCGTGAAATGGATATTGGTAGACACATTGTATCTATCGAAAAGTCATGGGTTTGCACCTTGAAATTCTAATCTTATCATAGTGTGGTCATGACATTATGTGCTTTGGTTTTTAATGCAAATTGAAATCAATCAACCCTTGTGTGTTGTCAAATGAGAAACCGAAGTGTTGGGGAATGAGTATTGGACATGGCATCCTTGAAGGAGAAGCCTAAATGGGTCTGATGCAGGCTAAAATTGTAGTAAGCATTTATGGATAGCTTTGAAGCAGAAACTAGTAAAGGAAATGACTTTTTGCTCTAGTCAAGAACACACTCTTATGTGCTTCTCTCCATAAACTGATAAGGATTAAGAGGAACTATAAATTTTGTGGGACTTGCACTACCCAAATGTGTATAAGCTCATGAAGTCTACTAATCCATGATCTCTTTATATATGCCTCAAGGTTTCCTTGATTTTTACGTCATCTAAAGTTTCATTCCTTGCAAATGGTGAAAAGTACATTGTGGAATATTATTTACCTACAATAATTTTGATCCCAAAATTTTGATCCTCTCATTAGTCTGTCACATTATAGACCATTGTTCTCTCACACACTCTCTCTCTCTTTGCAAATAGACAAAGCAGTTGACAATCATCTTTTATTGGATATCTTCCAATTTGTATATTCATATACATGTGTTGAAGTACATCTCGTTGATTATCCGTTGCCTATGTTTGAAGATCCACATACATCTACTATTAAAAATCATCATCTACTAATGTGTGATTTTGTCTTGTTGATGCATGTTGTTGCTGTACCAATTCTATATTAATCTAATGCTAGTCGATTTGTAATTATGTTGTTGATTGTGCTAGAAACTTCACTAAACTTTTGATCCCACAAGACTTATATATGTTGGAGGTCGCATATATTTATTTGTTGGAAATAATCTCTGCTCCATAAATAGAGTGATTCGAATGCATTAAGAAGGGATTCTTCTTAATAAAGGGACATTTTTCACTATACTTGATGCATGCGGTAATCAAAAAATGCTTTGTAGAGGCAAAAAATTGCATGCTGAACTCTTTGCTCTATTTTGAATCTTTGAGTTTCAGTTTTTCAGAGGATGCTGAACTACGATGGCCAGCCAAGCACATTGAAGCTGCCAAGAAAGGCTTATTTGTGGTTGTGGTAGTAGCCAACCATGATGGATTTGCTAGGACATGCTTATGTTTTATGCAAGAAAAGAATCGCTAACATTGTTAGTATATGATCAATGTCTACCCCTCATGATCGTATGCACATTTTGTAAGGACCCCATTATAAAGAGAAGCCAAGCATGCATTACCCAATTGATGGGAATCCCAACTTGCATGTTGGATGAAGGTCATATTGGACCATGTAAGGTATTGTAAGGAAAGGGAGTTAACAGGGTCCCCAATTGTGGGGTCCGAGGCAGTAGTGAGCAGCCCCCCGGGGGGTCCAAGGGGGCCAACGGGCCCCCTGGTTGGGGGTCCTAGGGGGCAAGTGGGCCCCCTGGTGGGGGTTTGAGGGCAGTGCCCCCAGCGCGACGGTAAAGGGAATATTCCATGGAATATTCCCTATCAGAGTCAGAAATCATTTATATTTGTTAGGTCTGTTCAACTGGCCTAAGCCGTGTACGGCAATTATGCGGGCGGTGGCCACCCACGCTCTACCGCCCATGTATAGCCATCCACGAAAGGCCACCCATGATCCTATATATATACATGACTTCTACACTACTCGAGACATCAAATTGAGCCAGCATACCTCTACCTTGTATCTCCCTATCTAGAGTTGTCTAGATCACCATTTAAGCTCTATCTTGAGAGTGCACGGGTGGACAAGGCCATCATCTTTGTAAATGCTATTAGTAGAAAATTGTTGAGATTATCCTATATCTATTATCTTATCTGCTACTGCTCCTGTGTTATATTTCGTAACTTTTGTGTTACATGGTATCACAGCCGTAAGGTTCGAATAGCTTGAGAAGCATCACTATTTTAGCCTACTAGCAGACTAATGATGGCTTCATCGTCAAACACTAGTCTTGGTGCTTCAGCTAATGTTAATGCTGCACCTATTCGAATTCGCCCACCTGCATTCAGTGAAGGGAAGCTGGATGGAACCAGCTATACACTCTGGAAGTTCAAAATTTCTGTAATTTTGGACTCCTATGAATTACTTGACACTATCATGGGACCGATGGGATTAGATCTAGACCCTATACCAGTTGAAGATCCAACAAATTCAAGATTGATGATTCAGCCAGATCCAGATCTTCAATGAGCTTGGAAGAGGCAGAATGCTGATGCACTATGTGCAATTGTCACTAGTGTAAGTGATTCTGTGCTTACTTTAGTTCAACATACTACTAAAGCACATGAGGCTTAGGGCATATTGGCTCGTCAATATGAGACCAAGAACCACACTAGAAAAATTTAGAAAATTAGTTGGCAAATGAAAAGCATTTTGATTCTGAAAAGGCTGAAGATTTTATCAAACGGATAAAACATCTTCAAGATCAATTGGCTGCAGTTGGTGTTGTTATAACACCAGAAGAACTGGCTCGAAGATGTGTACGTGTTCTTCCACCAAATTGTGATGGATTAGTAACAGCCCTTAACACTCAAGTAAGACCAACTCCCCTTACATTTGAAGAGTTTTGTGCTATGCTTTTAGAAGAAGAGATGCAGTTGAAGAATCGGCAAAGTACAAGTGATGTTGCATTCTCAACAAATGCAAAAGGTAAAGGCTCTTCTGATGGATCAAAGAAGAAGCCAAAGAAGAAAAAGTTCACAGGAAGTTGCTTCTATTATGAAAAGAAAGGCCATGCCATCAAGGATTGCAGAAAGAAGCAAGCTGATGAACGGAATGGGACTGTAAAAATCATCATGGAAGAACAAAGAGTCTGCAAACAACACAAAGCTGGAACTATGGGTAGCTATTGAAGAGGTATGCTCATCTGGTCAAGCTCGTGTTGATGAACCATGGATTTTAGATAGTGGAGCTTCTCACCATATGACCCGTAAAAAGGATTGGTATAGTTCCCTAGTGCCTCTGTGGGAATCCATCAATGTAGTGGTGGGAAATGACAAGTGTCTAGCGGAAGGAACTAGAACCATCTCTTTTATCAGTTCTCCAGGTGTTGAGAAAAAGTTATCCGATGTTCTCTATGTACCTACACTTAAAAGAAATTTTTTGTTAGTTTCTGTAATAACATATCGTGGACTCGAAGTTCACTTCAATAAGAGTGGTGCAAAAATCATGGATTCATCAGGTAATGTTGTAGGTAAAGGCATATGATGGGATAACTTGTATGAGCTAAGTGCCTTACTACTATAGAAGATAAAGATGTAAGCAGGTTATGGCACCAATGATTTGGGCATCTTGGATTTGCAGTTTTGAAGGAGATGCAAAGAACAAGGATGGTTGCTCATTTGGCTGCATTTTCAGAGTTGTAGGAACCTTGTGAAGCTTGTATGATGGGCAAGCAACAACGAAAGAAATTTCCAAGACAGACCAACAATCGATCTCAAGCTCCTCTAGAGTTGGTACATGCTGATCTCTGCGGTAAAATGTCTACACCTGCTTTAGGAGGATCTTTCTACTTTTTGGTGTTAGTCGACGATTATAGTAGAAAGATGTGGGTTTATTTCATTCAAGAGAAGGCTGATGCTTTTGAAAAATTTAAAACGTGGCATAAGTATGTGGAAAATGAATCATGAAGGAAACTGAAGAAATTCAGAATAGATAGAGGAGGTGAATTCTTGTCAATAGAATTCAATAATTACTGTAAGGAACATGGTGTGAAAAGGAAACTTACCAGAACTCATACACCTCAACAAAATGGCATTGTTGAGCGTAGAGTCAGGATAGTAGTTGAAATGGCTCATTGTATGTTAAAGGCTCAGGACATGCGTGATTCATTCTGGGTAGAAGCAGTCAATACAACAGTCTACATCCTCAATCGAAGCTACACAAAAGCACTAAAGGGGATGACTCCTCAAGAAGCATATTTTGGTAAAAAGCCTTCAGTTTTGCATTTCAAGATTTTTGGTTGTTTCTGTTATGCACATATTCTTGATTCAACAAGATCAAAGTTGGATTCAAAAAGAAAATAGTGTGTCTTCCTAGGATATAGTGAAGAGTCTAAAGCATACAGGTTGTGGGATCCTGAGGCAAGGAAGATTTTTGTCAGCCAAGATGTGGTGTTTGATGAATGACCACACTTAGTAGAAGATAAAGGTAAATCTACTATCTCATCAAATGGAGAAATATCTCATCTTGTGACCATCAAAAGATAGGTTAAAGTTGAGGAGGAGGAAACATCTGATGGAGAAATTTCCTCAATAAAAAGCCAACCAGTTGTAGCTACACAAGGTAAGCCACTACCGAAGTGGGCACAACAGCTCTTTGATGATCACAATCCACATGTGGACGTACCAAAATCATCCTCCGATGGATTACGAAGATCAAAGAGAATAGAGGAGCAAAGAAGAGCCTCAAAACACATTGTTAACATGGCTCTAATGGCAGATATCATGCGCTCGATAAAGGAACCTACCACCATTGAAGAAGCCCTTGATGATCCAGGTTGGAGAGCGGCAATATAGTCTGAGTATGATAGTATACTAAAAAATGATACATGGGATCTAGTCGACTTGCTGCCAAAGAAGAAGGTAATAGGTACTAAATGGATTTGGAAAGCTAAGTATAAAGCAGATGGAACATTAGAAAAGTATAAGGCAAGATTAAGTGCACAGGGTTTTTCACAGATCGAAGGATTTGATGTTCAAGAAACTTTTGCACCAACAACATTCATGACAACTATTCGGACGGTACTTGTAGTAGCTGCACAAAAGGCCTGGCCTATTTTCCAAATGGATGTCAAATCTGCATTTTTGAATGGTCACCTCAAGGAGGAGGTATATGTATCTCAACCACCAGGTTTTGAGGTGCCCAATTCAGAAAATAAAGTTTGCAGGTTGAAGAAAGTTTTGTATGGACTTAAGCAAGCTCCACGGGCTTGGTACCAACGGATAGATATTTTTTTCAAAAATATGGGTTTTGAAAGAAGTAATTTTGATGCTAACTTGTATGTAACGAAAAGGGATAGCAAGCTAGTTATTGTCACCATATATGTAGATGATTTGATCATTATAGGAGATCATCAAGAAGTCATCAATCAAACTCGGATCAGCTTGGGAACTGAGTTTGAAATGACAAACTCAGGTCTACTCCATTTTTGTATGGGAATTGAAGTATGGCAAAGGAAGGATGGCATTTTCATCTCACAACAAGAATATGCCAAAGAAATTCTCAAGGCATTTGGAATGATGGATTGCAAACCAACTAGCACACCTATGGAGGTAAGTCATAAGCTATCTATGGAAACATGCCTGATGTAGATGCTAAGAAGTATAGGAAGCTCGTTGGAAGTCTTATTTTTCTGTGCAACACTAGACCATACATTTTCTATGCTGTTGGGGTGTTAAGTAGGTTTTCCAAAAAACCTAAGGAGAGTCATTGGAATGCTGGAATGCGAATTCTAAGGTACATTGCAAGAACCTTGGATTTTGGTATTTTTTTATACCACAAGTGATACACTTCAAGGATATTGTGATTCAGATTGCGCTGGAGATTGTGATTCTAGAAAATCAGTTTTTGGATATTATTTCTGTTGATATATTTAGGTAGTGATGTGTGTGAACACACTAGGACCGCCGCCGCACTTTTTTCCCTCTTTAGGAGGTTTTTTTCCCCCGGCTTGTATATATGCCTATTGCCCTAATGGGCTACTTATCTTTGTACATTCTCTAGTAATACATTCACTATTGTGTGTTTGTGCTCCAAGCTTCTTCTTCTTCCTTGTGCTGTTCGCGTGCTTCCGCAGACATCTATCTCCAACAATTGGTATCAGAGCAGGTCGTCGCTTCATCTAGGGTGCCGTCGACACTCCTCCATTTGCAGTCTCAGAATTGCACAAATTTTGGTGAGCATACTCGCGATCTGAGCTCGTTTTGGCCTCCGAACGCACTATCACAACGTTTGTGCAGGCTATTTCGTCTTTTTGTGCCAAAGGTATATATCAGTTTCTGTTCGCCAGTTTAAGCGTCTCGAAGTCTACTACACGTCTAGCAGAACTCGTCTGGGCAGTTCTGTTCAACTTTTTGAGATACAGTCAATTTTCTGCATCAAGGTATTTTAGTCATCGGCCATGGATGAAAGCAGTGATATATTCTGTATGTTCACTGTTGAGGATAAGTTGGATGGTACCAACTACCCATTATGGGCTTATATGATGCGACATGTATTGGTTGCAAAAGGACTGTGGAACATTGTGCAGGGTGTTGAAAGACGTCCTGTTACACCTACAACTACATGTACTGCAAATACAGGTGCTGGAGCTGATGAAGATGGTGTCGAAGATGATATTCCGCAGATTCCTGTTCATGCTGCTGTTTCTGTTGCACCTACGACAGAGCAAATTCGTTGGGATGGCAGAGATGCCCAGACACATGCATTGATAGCCTTGTCTGTCAAAAGTGCCATTATTCCTCATATTCGCTCTTGCAGAACAACTAGGGATGCTTGGGATACACTAACCACATTGTACCAAGCTAGGAATGAGGCTCATGTTGCTTACCTCCGAAAACAGTTGGAGAGTGAGCACATGAATGAAGGTGATTCTATGGACAATTTCCTAACAAAGATCAAAGATTTGAAGGAACAGTTGATTTTTGATGATGAGGTTATACCAGATAGCTCATTTGTGTAGACCGTTCTGAATGGTCTTTGTTGAGAAAAGGGGAACAACAAACCCTAGCTGCCTCACATGGAAGTGAGAAGTTTCTCCAAGTTGGGGCAATGAATGAGAGGAGAGGTTCACCCACGCTCATGGAGCAATGGCAACAATGGCCAACGTCACAAGGAGCAAAGGGGAACATCCTCCCAACCATGCACACACACATGCAAATCCATACACCAAGACCAACGCCATTGCACACAAGGAGGCAAGAGAGTAACAAATGACACCTTCTTCCATTACCAAAATGGAGGCCAAGGCCATGGCCAAGGGACCCCTTTTTACAAGAAATGAGCCTCTATTTATAGGCTCTACATAATTCCCCATGTGCTCCTTTGGAAAAGTCAAAAAGTAGCACATGGTCATATCTCTCTAGATTCTTCCTAACGACCCACTCTTAAAGAAATGAGCGCGTGAGATTTCCTACGTGGGGATTTTGAGTTTTTGCCGAAAAGCTACTTCATGGAAAAGGCTTCAATACTTTAGACTAGAGGAAATATCAAAAAGGGGTTTTAGGAGAGTGTTCATATGGACATATCCTAATTTACAAAAAGAAGGTACTTTCATGAGGGCTAAAGGATGCCATAGCATGAGAAAAAATATGGGCAACCCTTGTAACAACACCCTCCTCCTCCTAGACTTTGTCGCCCTCGACAAAGCTGAGAAATGAGACGCATATATTGCTGGACTGGTCCAAGGTTTGAGTCTTCCGCTCAGCTACTCTGCAACTGTTCAAATCTGAATTGTGCAAAGCTGCAAATCTTTGAATCAGCAAGTCGTCAATCTTCAAGTCTGCAACTCCATATTGCTGAGCGACACAATCCCCTTGGGGGGCAGTCAGCCCAACATTCCTCCATTGTGTCTTCTCTTCAAAGCTCCAATACCTGAAATTTAACATACATAACAAGTAGACTGATATTGAAAAGAACCAGCCACAAAATGTAATTCCATTTTTAGTTTTCATTTCAGAAAACATCAAGATCTGCTCTTCTGTATGAAAATCTTCTTGCTCCTGCAAAGAAAAAAATAGCCCTCCCAAAAAAACAAGTGATATTCTGCAATGTATAGCCTTGAATATGTAGTTGCAAGTTTAACTTATGTTCCTGCCAACATTCACACTTTGCTCCTAGTCAACAAGCTTGCAATTTAACATGTGTTATGTGCTCACAAAATGATTAGACAATAGTTCACATAATGACTCCTATTGTTCTGCATGCATTCATGAAATTCAAACTACTTATCCAGCATTATTCTTGCAAAGCACAATTTCAAATCATCTGTGGGAAGTAAAAAGGATCAATGCTGAAGTACCAAGTTTGTTGGCCTGTAATGCCTTATACAAAATAAGCCTTTTACATGAGCATTGTGAAACTAGAGTTACTTCCCTAGAAAAAAACAATCACTCATTTCATGACTTCATGCTTAATTTAGTTCAGGTCTAAATCAAAGATTTCAACCCCCTATGTGCATGTTCACTTGCACATATCCTTTAAGGAATCGAACTTACATTATGAAGAACGGTTTTGAAGCATTATGCACCCTACCCAGGAATTTTACTAGAAACAGCCACATGCATTAATAAAGAGTAGAAACAGAGTGATGTAGTAGCATGTAGCAAGAGTTGTGTAGTCTTGGACTTGGTTCCTGATAGTGGGTCAATGGACACAGAACATAAGCAGCATTCATACCATTGCGACTTTTGTACCACACAAACATATAAGCAACTTATTCATTTCCAATGATTATAACGAGCATTCAATAGGAATTTCATAAGCCCAAGAAGCACCATCCTTATTTTTCAAACCTGCAACACTCAGAATCAGAGGAATTGAGTACACAGTAAGCTTCTTATTTAAAGATCAGCAAAAAAGAATTCAGTATCCACAGAAGCTCTTTAATCATCATAAGGGACGGCTTCCCTAAGGAAAAGAATCATTATGCACCAGTTACGTACATTCTTGCAACTTTTACACCATAAAATGCATAGATATTAGGTGCCAAAAGGAATCAACACTATTCAAACTCAACATGTGTATCGCTCCTTGGTGGGTCACCAAAACTTGCAATGCCAAGAAGTATCAGAAAACAGAGATGGCACTTAAGTCAAAAGGGAAAGTAATTCATTAAACTGTAGCATCCCAAAGCCTGCAAACTTCCACAAGGGAGTGTTGTGCATCCCAAAGCTTAGTTAGTAACTGGTTTGATGTTCATCTAGTTGACAACCTAAAAGGAATTTGCAGACTACGACTAGGTTATGAAGCAGCAAACGTGACCAATCGCAATCGCAAGCATAGGGGAAAACACCACAAAAGCGTGTTACAGTATCTCTTATCCTTTAGTGAGTTGACCCAACCAATCAGCCTGTAATTGTGCCCTTCACATAGATCTTTAGAATTATAAAACATCTAGCTTGGAAACATCTAACCTAGACTCAGTTACCAAGTCTTTCAATTTCAACCATATGGTATGACTACTATCTTTTCCATCAAAGAATAGAACACATAAAACCCTTAGAGAACATGGAACAAATGTATTATCGATTTTCAAGAACATGGAGGTAGCCTATTACATATAGATTGGTAGACCAATGGGTAGCTCTAAAAAGGCACCCTCATCCTTCCTTTGATCCTGTCACACTCAGACACAAGACAAATTGAGCTCAAATTTAAGAGATACTTTTCTTTAAAGAGATCATCAAAAAACGAACCCAACAATCCCAACAGTTGTATTTCAATGTTATGGTCGCCATACAGAACATTCATGATGATCCCACTATCCTTCAAGCCTGAAAAATCATCCTAGTTCCCAGTTGCATCTTGTCCAGTGTTGCAGAAAAGGTGTAGGGATGCCTCAGATTCCCTTCATGCATTTCTGGTATTTCTAGATAGCAATGAGCATGGTCCCCTTGTGCATCTGAAAAAATAGCTTATTGAAGAGCAGTGCAGTCATAGAACATCTAAAATTTCTTAGAGAGATTCCACATTTCTATGCCTTAATGCATTCAAGCTTTCCTCTGAGGTCTAAGATCTGATCAATGTGTTTCAAGTTCTAAATTTTTATGGAAAGCGAGTCAACTGGTCATCATGTCATTGTGCAGGAGAACAAGCTTGTAAGACTCGATTCTACTCAAATCAAGATACCAAAAAATACGATTCTTTTCCTCCACAAAGCATGCAACAAACAGAACACCCAACCTGTAAGTCTCAAAACACACATAACATCACTTCTCAAGCTACACCTAACCTTGGTTTGATTTCAAGAAACAACAATAGCAAGACACATCTGAAGCTTGCATTTCACAAATTGAGGGTATCTTGCTAAATGTGGCATTGTTATGAGCTTGGATGGTGTAACATCAATATTTTAATAGAAGCCATAGAATTGATAGTTTCGAAAATCACCATAGAACAATAGCACTCAGGTACAGCCGCAGAGAGCAAGACTAAAAACATTATGACATAAGAAGATAGTGAAGAAACTTGTCATGTATTATGGATGCATGTTCCAAAACTAGAACAAATCTAGAGCCATGGAGTGAAACAAACATTAGAGAACTTGCCACCAAGATTTGCAAAGTATAGAGAACCCATCTTAGTAAAATTTTATGTGACATCAACTTTCCCGTCCAAACCCTTATGGAAATGGGAGAGGTAAGCCCATTTTTAGCTCAAACAAGTGGTGTTCTAGGGTAAGACCTGAGAGGCAAGGTAGGTCTTTATCATCGGTGAGCACACACATAAAGTAGAACCAATCACGCAATCCTGGAGAACAGATCGCCATGCATATGGATACCTTGATACTACCCGAAATGAGATATTGTGCCCCCCCAAGGCCTCCTATGGTAGAAAATCCATCAGTATATAGTGACACAGTGCAGGAAGTTGTAGCCAATATTTCCTAAAGTGACCTTATGCAATGGGAAACAATAGAACAAAATGTTTGAGCACAAATTACCGTCATACTAACTTAGTTCGCATTCATGTAGACCATACGTTGACTTCCACATTCAAACTTCTTAGTTTGGGCATGTTCATTTGCAGTCACAAAGTTGTAACCTTGAGGTACTCTCCTTATGGTAATGTTGAGAGAGGCAACATCCTTCTCCATATCTTTCAATCAAAACCTGTAGATGTAAGCTAAAAAACAACCATTGACAACAACACTTGACAAAGTGAAGGGAGGATCAAATCAGTTAGGTCAAATATATACTTCTTCGAACTAAATTTTCCATTAAATTATCATCTATCATAAAGAACTTGTGACAGCATGACTCAGATACACAACAAAACCCACATAAGGTTTGAGATTACAGTCCGCATGTTGGCAAAGACATCACGCTCTAGACAAAGAGTATGCAATCGGACCTTGTCAAGAGAGAGTCGTCCATGGGAGGGTTGCTCATGAAGAGCTTGACTGACCCACCAAGATTCTGCCCATTACATTTTTGTCAAGCATTAAAAGCAAAATCACAAGATAAGTCAGGCATGGGCCAAGAACATTAAAAAACCTCAGTGTGTGGTACAAATCATAGTTTTAGATGTACAAGATATCATGCAATTGTGGATAGCATCTATCTTTAGCGGAATAAAACTGTTGCAAGGGACACAAAACAGCACCATAGTCGATAGACAATGGTATCACCAACAGAAATCTCTGTTAAACATATTTTTTTTTTCTACAACCAGAATGACTGCTACAGAACTTTACTGGAAAATATTGATGCCTTTAAGCACCAATTGGTTCGGTATCCCCAACATCAGACAAGCCATGGGATGCACATCCTGACGCTTAAAACACAACCCGCAGCCCGACAGATTTCTCCTTCAGGCGGCCTCCGAAAGTAGATGCAATAGAGTACTTCCAAAAAAGAACTTCACAGGAGAACATCAGAGCCCGGTTCTGCCCTAGAGACTCCCTATCATCTCCAATGAGGGCCACAAAATGCAAACATCCCGCACAGACAAAGAGCAAGAAGACATGATCTAAACCTGGTAGACAAGGACTCCTCCAAGATTCGAATGCATACCATAACTCATTGCAGGGAACTTGAAAACAAAAGGAGGTTGCACACCAACAGTTGGAGTGTGCATGGAGCAGCAACAACACTTGGCCCTTGACAGGGAAGCCAAATTCGAAAGAATGCAAAACGCAAGGAATATGGACACATAAAGGAGCATGTAGACAAGAAATAGCAGCCCTAAAGTTCACAAAAGAGTCGATTGGTGGTTTATATCTGGACGTGATGCTTAGTAAGGGAGTATTCGGTTGGATTTGATATGTAGAAGGTGCCCCGACGGACTGTACTTCCCAGCTTGCAGCCTTGTGCCATGAAACGACTGGGGAAGCCCATGCAACAGTCGAATGGTGTCATATGGCCACGCCCCACAACTGCGCATGTCTTTTGGTGTGAAGCAGAACCACAGAGATGGAGGTGAAGTTCAAATAGACCCATGCGCCTAGGCAGAGAGATCACCGATACAGCGGGCTGGACTAAGCATGTATCAAGCTTTAACTAGGAGGGCATAGATTTTCCCGGAGCGAGCAAGACTCATCACTACGAGTGTGCGTCCTTTCCGCCATAGCGCCCAAAGGAAGAGCTCCTGAGCAAGCTCAATCCCTCTAAACGAGGGCCAGACTGCCAATAACTCCGCAGAGAGAAAAAAAGAGTAAGAGTTACTCTTTCGTGTATGTCTGTATAATCACTCATAATGAAGGGAATTAACTCCCTCATCTACCCCCAGTGAGCCCAATGGATTTCATAAAGAGCGAGTGGATTTTAAAACATTGCATGCCACACATTAACTCATATCAAGCATTAACTCACATCAAGCATCTCGATATATCCAAGTAAATTCATGTGAAGGGAGACACTCGTACAAATTTGCTCCACAAAAAAAACGTTTCCTTTCTTTTTGTGATTTTTTTTTTTGAAAGATGAAGAGAGGGAAGGACAAAGGAGTACCATCCATCCCCTTGCTCCAAGCTACCACAAAAATCAAGAAATGAAAGAGATGGGGGTGATGCCAAACTGTGTGTATGTGGAAGTGTGAGAGAGAAAGAGAGAAGGGTAAGGGTTTGTTTTTTGTGCAACAAACAAAAATTGAACTAAAACTACTCAAAAATTAAAAGAAGAGAGGTACCCTAGGCCAACCAAAGGCCACACGTATTCATCCTTCTCCAAGTGTCGAGGTGCATCTCACGAAATATGGACACGCAAACTTGGAAAAACCAACGGCTAAAGGCCGACGTCCCCGGCAACGGCGCCAAAATTGTTGAGAAAAGGGGAACAACAAACCCTAGCCGCCTCACATGGTAGTGAGAAGTTTCTCCAAGTTGGGGCAATGAATGAGAGGAGAGGTTCACCCACGCTCATGGAGCAATGGCAACAATGGCCAACATCACAAGGAGCAAAGGGGAACATCCTCCCAACCATGCACACACACATGCAAATCCATACACCAAGACCAACGCCATTGCACACAAGGAGGCAAGAGAGTAACAAATGACACCTTCTTCCATTACCAAAATGGAGGCCAAGGCCATGGCCAAGGGACCCCTTTTTACAAAAATGAGCCTCTATTTATAGGCTCTACATAATTCCCCATGTGCTCATTTGGAAAAGTCAAAAAGTAGCACATGGTCATATCTCTCTAGATTCTTCCTAACAACCCACTCTTAAAGAAATGAGCGCGTGAGATTTCCTACATGGGGATTTTGAGTTTGTGCCAAAAAGCTACTTCATGGAAAAGGCTTCAATACTTTAGACTAGAGGAAATATCAAAAAGGGGTTTTAGGAGAGTGTTCATATGGACATATCCTAATTTACAAAAAGAAGGTACTTTCATGAGGGCTAAAGGATGCCATAACATGAGAAAAAATATGGGCAACCCTTGTAACAACAGTCTTCCTGATTCATATCAGAGTTTTGCTTCTACTCTTCGGTTAATGATGAAAGGCAATCCAAATGCCTTGTCATTTGAGGAGTTAGTCTCTGTTCTGTTGCAAGAAGATCAGTCCAGGTAGAACAGGTCCATTATGCGTGTTGCAGATCAAGCTTTCCTGGCTAGTCAAAAAGGGCAAAGGAAAATGGAGCTCTTCTACTAGTAAGCAGAAATCTGCAAATGCTGCACATTCGAAGAACCAAGACAAAGATGAGAAAAAATCAGAAAAGCAGAAATTGTTTTGTAAGTACTGTAAAGGGAATGATCATATCATAAAGAACTGTCCAAAACTGGCTGCTAAAGAGGCAAAGAAGAAAGAGGCTGGAATGGTTGTTGCAGAGACCTCTACACCAAAAACAGAGTCTGCAAATCTTGTGCAGGAAGAAGAATGGGCGTTTACTACTATCTGCAGTTTTGACCCATCTTCTCATGATCAGTGCATGTCTGCAGTAGACTCAGATGTTTGGTACTTTGACAGTGGGGCGACCAAACATATTACCTTGCAGCGCAGTTTCTTCTCTTCACTCGAGCCTGCCCCTACAGGGAATACTGTCACATGTGCCAACAACTCCTCTTATCCTGTTATGGGATTTGGTAAGATCATTCTGACTACTGCTGATGGTAGTTCTTTCACTTTATCAGATGCTTTATTTGTGCCAGGGATCAAGAAGAATCTGTTATCAATTTCTGCATTAGCCAAGATTGGCTTGGTTGTGAAATTTGTTGATGACAAGTGTACAGTTCATGATCTATCAAATGGCGACGTGCTTATTGCTTCTGGCATTTTATGTCGTGGGCTGTATAAGCTCATAGACTATGAAAGATCTGTGAATGATTCGGCATGTGCACTTCATGATTCTCAGGCTATGTCAGATGCAAAGCTTTGGCATGCACGCTTTGGTCATTTGAATTTTGCTAGTTTGCTGCACCTGCGGAAATCTGAAATGGTGTCCTCTTTGCCCAAACTTGAGGCACCTGGAAAACATGTTTGTGAAGGCTGTATTTTGGGAATAATGCAGCGTTCATCCTTTCCAAAAGATGGTTCAGTTCGGTCTAGCAGAACTTGTCTGGGTAGTTCTGTTCAACTTTTTGAGATACAGTCAGTTTTCTGCATCAAGGTATTTTAGTCACCGGCCATGGATGAAAGCAGTGATGTATTCCGTATGTTGGCTATTGAGGATAAGTTGGATGGTACCAACTAACCATTATGAGCTTATATGATGCCACATGTACTGGTTGCAAAAGGATTGTGGAACATTGTGCAGGGTGTTGACGTCCTGCTACACCTGTAACGACAGGTACTGCAAATACAGGTGTTGGAGCTGATGAAGATGGTCTCGAAGATGATATTCCGCAGATTCCTGTTCGTGCTGCTGTTTCTGTTGCACCTACTGCAGAGCAGATTCATTGGGATGGCAGAGATGCCTCAGGCACATGCATTGATAGCTTTGTCTGTCAAACGTGCCATTATTCCTCACATTCGCTCTTGTAGAACAGCAAAGGATGCTTGGGATACACTTACCACTTTGTACCAGGCTAGGAATGAGGCTCGTGTTGCTTACCTCCGAAAACAGTTGGAGAGTAAGCACATGAATGAAGGTGATTCTATGGACAGTTTTCTTACAAAGATCAAAGACCTGAAGGAACAATTGATTTCTGCTGATGAGGTTATACCAGATAGCTCACTTGTGCAGACCGTTCTGAATGGTCTTCCTGATTCATATCAGAGTTTTGCCTCTACTCTTCGGTTGATGATGAAAGGCAATCCGAATGCCTTGTCATTTGAGGAATTAGTCTCTGTTCTGTTGCAGGAAGATCAGTCCAGGCAGAACAGGTCCATTATGCGTGTTGCAGATCAAGCTTTCCTGGCTAGTGAGAAGGGCAAAGGAAAATGGAGCTCTTCTACTAGTAAGCAGAAATCTGCAAATGCTGCACAATCGAAGAACCAGGATAAATATGAGAAGAAATCAGAAAAGCAGAAATTGTTCTGCAAGTACTGTAAAGGAAATGATCATATTATAAAGAACTGTCCAAAACTGGCTGCTAAAGAGGCAAAGAAGAAAGAGGCTGGAATGGTTGTTGCAGAGGCCTCTACAACAAAAACAGAGTCTACAAATCTTGTGCAGGAAGAAGAATGGGTGTTTACTACTGTCTACAGTTTTGACCCATCTTCTCATGACCAGTGCATGTCTGCAGTAGACTCAGATGTTTGGTACTTTGACAGTGGGGCGACCAAACATATTACCTCGCAGCGCAGTTTCTTCTCTTCACTCGAGCCTGCCCCTACAGGGAATATTGTCACATGCGCCAATAACTCCTCTTATCCTGTTATGGGAGTTGGTAAGATCATTCTGACTACTGCTGATGGTAGTTCTTTCACTTTGTCAGATGCTTTATTTGTGCCAGGGATCAAAAAGAACCTGTTATCAGTTTCTGCATTAGCCAAGATTGGCTTGGTTGTGAAATTTGTTGATGACAGGTGTACAGTCCATGATCTCTCAAATGGCAATGTGATTATTGCTTCTGGCATTTTATGTCGTGGGTTGTATAAGCTCATAGACTATGAAAGATCTGTGAATGATTCGGCATGTGCAGTTCATGATTCTCAAGCTATGTCAGATGCAAAGCTTTGGCATGCACGCTTTGGTCATCTGAATTTTGCTAGTTTGTTACGCCTGCAGAAATCTGAAATGGTGTCCTCTTTGCCCAAACTTGAGGCACCTGGAAAACATGTTTGTGAAGGCTCTATTTTGGGCAAAATGCAACGTTCTTCCTTTCCAAAAGATGGTTCAGTTCGGGCTACGCAGAAATTGCAGCTTGTACATAGTGATGTCTGTGGTCCTATGCAGACACCCTCTTTTGGAAATTACCTTTACTTCGTGACTTTCATTGATGATTTTTCCAGACATGCATGGGTATATCCACTCAAAGCAAAGTCCGAAGTGTTCATGTGCTTCAAACAGTTTTTAGTTTTGGCTGAAAATCTGTCAGCATGTAAAATGGGCACCCTTCGTTCTGATCGAGAGGGGGAATATATGTCTTTTGATTTTAATGCATTTCTAGCTGAACGTGGGATAAAACACCAGTGTACAGTGCCGTATACACCTCAACAAAATGGAGTTGCTGAATGAAAGAATAGGTCACTCATGGAGATGGCGAGGTGCATGGTCAAAAGTTAGGCTTTACCACATAGTTCTAGCTTGAGGCTGTCATGTGTGCAACATATGTACTGACCAGGTGTCCACTAAAGCGCTGTAGTCTATCACTCCTAATGAGGCTTGGCATGACCGCAAGCCATCTGTTGCTCATCTGTGTGTTTTTGGTTGTTTGGCATATGCACTAGTGCCTGAACAACATCGCAGAAAATTGGATGATAAAGCACTAAAATGTATTTTTGTTGGGTACAGTTCTGAAAGTAAAGGCTATCGTCTGTATCATCCACAGACAAAATGCATTCTGGTTAGCCGTGATGTTGTTTTTGTGGAAGATGCAATTCAGCCATTGCTTTCATGTACTAAGGAGACATCTGTGAGCTCCAAAGACATGTATGATACTTTGATGCCTCTTTTTACAGGTGGACAGTCTAGTACTGGTCCTAATGAGGCAACTTCTTAGTCTTTGCAGGCTTCATATGATGATGTAGATCATTCCATTTCTGATGCACATTTACATGATGCACTTGTTGATGAGAGAGCTGATATTGATCAGGCAAAAACTATGCCAAAATGGCTGGTGCAGACTTTGCGTGACAGCAAATTAGATGCACCTTTGTCATATAGTACTCGTTCAGGCTCTCATAGTGACTCCTTTGCATCAGATTGCTATGCTATGGCTGCGTCTAGTCTCTATGATGAGAATGAGCTTGTTTCTTTTGATGAAGCACAGAATTCAGAAAATTGGATGGCTGCTATGCAATCTGAATATGATGCTATAATGAAGAATGGTACTTGGTCTTTATGTGACTTGCCTCCTGGCAAGAAGGCCATTTGTTGGAAGCAGCCAGAGGCATAGAAGATGCGGAAGCATGTAAATACGGAGCAGGAAGCTAGTGGAATCTTTTTTCAAAGAATCATGTTTTAAAAATACTTTTCAAAAACCTCCAACAGTGATTTTTATCACTAATGTAACATATGTAACATAGAAAAACCCTTTTCTTAATTTCTAGCTCCATTTTGTGCAAGCCGAGGAGTCCTCGAGCTTGAGGAGCTTAGGTAGAACAAGCGTATCAATTTTCGTTATTTTTAGACACCATTTACCCTTCCAAATAGCATCTAGGACCTAATTTTTAACTATGCCGCTCACTAGATGTGAAACCGGTCAAAACTAGTCTAGAAACTATAAAAAGAGCTAGAGAGCTCATTTTTGAGGTTAGCTTGTTTGAGGTTAGAGTTCTTTTGAGCTTGTAATAGTGTTCTTGAGTAATAGAGTTGATTTCTCACCTTCCATTGTGTCTTGCTTGTCTCTTCGTAGTGTGTGTGTATGTGTGTGTGCATTTCTATGCTTCTCACCTTCACTCTCACTTCATCTCACATTCACGATCTTCATATCACTCCTATCTCTTCCGCGGATTGACATTAAGGAGGTGGAGCTTCTTAACGTGGTTCTCACCATTGTGCTAGAGCAACACCAAATTTGGCGCCGTTGCCGGGGATCGAGTCTAGGACGAATGTGTGATGGTAAGAGTATAGCAAGAAGTAGCGTTGGAAGGTAAAAATTTCAGTTTTTGTGGTTGTTTTTACTTAGTTTTTAGTGTTTTTCACCTCCCCCACACTCCATCTTCATCACCGCATCATCATCTTCATCTCCAAAAAAATCAGAAAATTCACCATATCCACCCATTCTCCTCATTTCCCCTCATTTGTGCATGCGAGAGAGTGAGAGAGAGCTTTTGTGCTTGTGTGTAATTTTGCTTTCTTGAGTTTTCTTGTAGGTACAGAGCTCCAGTGCATCAGGAAAGCTTGGAAAAGGTAAAATTTTCAGTTTCTGTCAGAAATTTCCGACTGTGTCAGACCATCGCGATGGTCTGCGAAGTTCGGATTTTGAGGAAGGCGAGTTCACCACCGTGTAGGCGACCCCTGCGTGTATAGGAATCCATAGCTGCATCTCAAAAAATCACATTTTGGTGGACCATCGCGACGGTCTCAGACCATCGCGATTGTGTCACGCCATCGCGATAGGCTCACGCCATCGCGACGGCTCGGCCGGACCATCGCGACGGTCTCACGCCATCGCGACGGTCTCATGCCATCGTGACGGTTCATTTGGACCATCGCGACGGTTCGCGGACCATCGTGACTGTTCGGTTGACCCCACACCATTGCGATTGGCTCACGCCATCGCGCCGACAGTGCCACGTGGCAAGCTAGACCATCGCGACGGTTCACACTTCACGCCATCGCGACGACACCCTTACACCATCGCGACAACTCAAATTTTGGACCACCGCGATTGGCTCAAGCCATCGCGCCCGGACCATCGCGATTGGCTCACGCCATCGCATATGTGACCATCGCGACGATTCACTTTGGACCATCGCGATTGTCCACGTTGACCGTTGACTGACGCCATCGCGATTGTCCGCCTGATCGAGCCATCGCGACGGTTCACACTCACGCCATCGCGATTGTTCACCTTCATGCCATCGCGACGGTCCCAGACCATCGCGATTGTCTCACACCATCGCGATTGTGCACCCCCATCGCAAATTTTAGGGTTTCATTTTTTGGCCAATTTTGCGGCTATTTTTGGGAAATTTTTGGGTGATTAGACTCATAGGAGACCCCTTAGCTCATATTTGGAGAAAAACCTGTTTGTCAGTTTTTACCCCCCAGGGCCTGAACGGTCATAACTTTTTCATCCGAAGTCCGTTTTTTGAGCTTAATAGCTCGTTAGAAAGCTCTTTACGAGTACTACGTGACCTCAATAGTTTTTTTCTTAAAGCATACATCTATTTTTAGATAAACTATTTTGAGGTTGACCTAGTTTGGGACTAGAAAGCTAGGGGGCAAGCATTGAAAAGTTGGGCAAAAGGGAAGGGACTTAAAAGGTGTATATACTCAAGTGCTTGATCATCCAACTGTGAATTGGTCTAATATTGAATTTTTCCAGGTCTAGCAAGGGTAATCAAAGACAACCAAAGCAAGGCAGTGAAGGGCATAAAGCTTGGGAAGCGCGGCTTCTTGGGCATCAGAGCAACCAGAAAAGCTGACTCGAGGTTGGAAGATTACTCAACCCCCTCAGTCAATTCTTAGCTTAGGATAAACGTTAGCATTGTGGATTTAAGACGATAGGAACGCCTCAAGTTCAAGAGAATTAAATTTATCAAGTCCAAGACTAAAGATAAAGGTGTGTGACCCGAAAACCTAAAGGAAAGAACATAAGTCTGACGGAACGAGAACTCAAAATACCACAGAAAGTCGAATTCCTGACGCATACATTAAGACAAGAATGTAAAGGAATCTAAAAAGAATTAAGAAAGCAATAACAAAGAATCATTGACGATCTGAGCGTATACTGAGTGTGCAAGGAAGAAAATTAATGAACCTTAGATCGGGCAAACATATAGGTAAGTCAGACCGACGAAGCCTTAGATCATCAGAGGCAAGTGTAAGAACTACTGCACGATCGTGGGCTCAACAATTGAACACTAGTTACCCCTACGAGAGCTCAGATACTAGTGATTCAGAAATGGCATTTAGCACAGAAAGACCAGAAGTAGGGTCGAATGTAGCCTATTTAGAAAAACCAGAAGGACCCTATAGGACTCAACTAGAGTTTCTCCGAACCAACCGATTAGGTGCTCGCATCTATGAGGATGGTTTGCGAAGGCAAGTGGTGCAAATGCACAACCCCGATCAACCCATTGGATTGGAACATCCAGTGGTGAAATTCGAGAGAGACGCGTACATAGACAAGGAAGGAACAATGTACATATTAAGTACGCAGCCAAACAATACGAATGAGTTTCGCGTAATTCAATTAGAGACAGAAGCTAAATCTCAAGGAAAAGAACCATTAGAAGAGCCTAGAACACCTAGAGGGAAATCTGTACTGACACGAGTACTAATCCGGGAATGGATCCCTCAAGACAACAGAAGCATAGAGTTGTTTGTAAATAAAGAAACTGATGAAGCCTTTTGGAGATACAAGACAGAACTACTTAGTGAGATAGGTATCATCACGATATACGAGTTCAAGGACCCGGATACACCTGGAAAGGTTGTATACCTGGATGAGACTTCAGAAAGAGTCTTTGTGGTGCCTGACCACGCTAAAAACACATACACATGGAGAGGTGAATTGGTATTCCCTCCATCTAGAACGAACATGAAAACAAGTCAACAAGGGGCAGGAACATCATCAGCCCATGGAAATCAAAGAGAGAAAAATGAAGAAAGACCCGAAGTAAGCTTCACTCATCCCGTAGGGAGAGATAGAACAACCACAAACACTAATAGAGCGGATAGACAAAGAGATCATGGAATACCAGGTGGTAGAGATGATTTTCGTCTACCTAGACCACGTGAACATGCAAGAATGTTAAGACCCACTCAATTAGTAAAATCAATGAAGAATTATTTTGATGGGACAGGAGATCCCTATGACCATGTCACAGAATTCAAGCAAGTACTAAGAGCAGAACAAGTCGAAGACATGTTCACGCAATACAACGCATTTGGACTAACGTTAAAAAGTACTGCTTTAACTTGGTTCCAACCGTTGCAACAGAGGCAATTTAGAGACATCCATCACTTTTTAGAGTCATTCATCACTGAATTCTCTAAAAGTGGGATTAGACATGACACGTCTTCGTTGATTCATAGCTTCAAACAGACCCCTCAAGAAACCGTTAGACTCGCAGGACGTAGGTTTAGACAATATGTTGAACGATGTCCAATGCAAGAGCTACCCTCACAGGCCAAGCAAGTGTCATTGTTTCTAGATGGCTTGTTGAGCTCTAAACTACGCTCCTATGTGTACCTGAAAGAACCCAGAACGCTAGAGCAATGTGTAAGAATTTGTATAGACATTGAGGACAACTTAGGAGATGAGTTGGAACTCTCAAAGGTCTATAAGGACTCAGACTGTTCATCTCTAGCATCCACAAAATTGTCTAACTCGATAGAGGACCTAGCAGAAAAAGTGGCCCAGAAACTAGGAGTTTCTAGTAAACCTAGGGTACTAATGAACAAGCGTTGTTACACCTGTGGTGGTGATCATATGGCAAATGTGTGTCCCAATGCACCACAACCTCAAGTCAACCCTAGTGGCCAATACTGCACAATTGAGAGAAGATACACGAATCATACGGCTCAGGACTGCCCATACAACAAACAAACCATGAGACAGAACTACCCGCAAGCATACCAGCAGCCAGGTAGGTATCAAGGCCATTACAATGCTCAACCTTATTACTATAGGCCTCCTCAGAACTACCCATACCAGGCTCCACAGAGACCTCAACCTGTCTTAGCCCAGCAGCCACCCCCACCAACGAATGTCATCTCAGTCAAATATGCTGCTGCAGAAGAGAACCTAAGTAGGGCCTTAGTGCCTTCTTCACCTTTGATCACAGAGAATGACCCGAACTCAAACAGTTTTGACTCTACGCATGTAGATAGTCCACCCGCTTATTACACGGAGTCACCAGAACACGTGGAGACATATCATTATGATAGTCCACCAGTGGAACCTAGTTGGGAGCCCGACTACGCTCATGTGATGTACACGAACCCAAATCCACGGCCCCAATTAAGACAACAAAGACCACAGGGCCCTAGAGGACCATGCTTTAGGTGCCAAGGAGATCACTTCATAAAGGATTGTCCACATCCTCCAATAGCAGGGCAATCACAGTACTATAACATCCAAGGCTTTTGTGCCGATTGTGGCAAAGAGCATATAATCAAAGATTGTCCTAAGAACCCTGTCAATGCTTCGAATGTGACACCGATCAACGTGATAGGTATTGTGAATAGCGCAGATGGATCCAACCCTACATACGTGCCTATCCAAGCTATCACAAGAGCCCAGGCGCTCTTACAGAACCAACAGCTTAATCAAGGGAAAGTAGCTGGAAGTAGGGAAGTTGCAGAATCTAGCAGTAAAAAGACAAAATCTTGGAAAGATTCTAGAGAAAGAATAAAGAGAAAGTGGAGTAAAAAGATAACTGAGTTGGAAGGAAGTTTAAAGGAATCTAGAGCCAAAATTCTAGAATTGACTTCACAGGACTTGAATCAAGAGAATCCAACTCAGAAATCAGGATCAGTTTTAGCGGAACCCATACCAGAAAATCTAGACATGATGTTTCGTGCATATCAGGCTAGTTTAAAAGAAGGACCTCAGGTAGCTGAAATGAGTAAAAACTACCCTCGAGCTGATCTAGAAATTGAGAGAACTAAACTTTGCATGAAGATGGTAGAATTAGCACAAGCTTTGTTCGAAGCCTGTAGATATATTAATTGGAATAACATGGCAAAACCGGAATTACACTTTCAAGGACTAATGGAGAGGCTAGAATATTTGATTGAAAGCAAAGAGAAAAAGGATCAGCATAGGAACCCTATTGTCTCAGAGACACAGGAAAGGAATGCACCATCCCTGTCTCAAGTACCCAATACAGAAAGTCAAGATAATTTGTCTTCCATACATAAATATTCACATGAATTTTTGAGAGAAATCCAAGAAGAGAAATGGAGAAAGGAACAAGGAACCATCCTCCTATTCAAGAAATAGATGACTTGCAGGAACAGTTTCCCCAAGACATTCCCTCTATTTACGATGATGTAGAGGAAGAGCAACTGAGTAAACACACAGGATTTGAATCTAATTCTTTACAAGAATTACCTCAGTTCACAGGACCTTGGGAAGCAAAGTCTATTAGTATGAGAGCACCCACGATAATAGTGAGGAATGAAGAATCAGTAATCCCTAGAAACACGGAAGTGATCAAGAACACTAAAGTACAGTGTAATCTCACTCTAGAGGAGTTGTTAAAGGTTAAACCAGAATTGTGGAAGCATGTAGCAAATCAATTCCCCGAGCTTGCTACTACTCCCTCACAAATAGGATCACAAAATAAGGTACCAGAGATACCCGTAGAAAAGATTGGAGATGTAAGTGAAGGAGAGGAAGGTAACACTTATCTTCCGATAACCCATCAGGGCTACACCACGAAAGCCATCTTAGATTCAGGAGCTGGAGTAGCCATAGCTACCACCGCTTTATGGAAACGTTGGGGTAAGCCAGCATTAAGACCTACCAGGATGAAGCTACAAATGGTTGATGGACACATAGAAAAACCATTAGGCTTACTAGAAGGCATATCTCTCACCACTTGTGGTGTAGAATTTGAGCATACTTTCGCCATTTGTGACTTTGCAAAAAATCATGCATATGAGATGATATTGGGACGACCATTCATGCGTCAGTTGCAAATTGTACAAGATTGGGGAACTAATTCTTTGTACTTGCAACATTTAGGAGTGACTACCAAAGTCAATCTTAAAGACTATTCACATCGAGACGTACCCCCAATACAATGGAATACCATCCATAAGACACCAGTAGAAACAGAATCAATGCACTCTTTGGAGTCAGACCCCTCTTGGTTGCATGAGGATACTCACTTATGGATGTGTAAAGTAGCAAAACAGGAAGAAGAAAGGATAGAAGCCAGGACCTTAGGTGCAGAACAACATCCACGAACCCTTCAGGATCCAGCTTACGCACCTGTAGTATTTCCAGATGAAGAGTTTGAACCCCATGGTTGGGCAGAAATCCTAGCAACCATGGATGTAGCCATCAATGAAGAACAATGGACACCCCACTGTGACGAGGATGGCTATGATATTTCAGTTTTTACGATAGAACCAATCATGTGCGATGCAATTTTAGAGGAATGTGACCCTAACACTGATGCATTTGAAGATGCAAGTGATTTCGATTTAGAATCAATTATCATGGACCCACCCTTTGCATCAGAAGAAGAATATTTTTACGAAGTAGAAACTCACCCTCAGAAACAGGAAGAAATTACGAATGAGGTGAGGTTAGCCACAGAAATGACTACTAAAAATGAAGGCAAGAAAAGAAAGAAGAAAGAAACCATGTCAGAAAAAGAAGAATCTTTGTTTGAAGTACCCGAGAATTTCAAGAAATATGAAATCGAAGATAGAAGAATCATGGTACGAATGCCTAAGGCGAATGACGGACAAGTATATGATAACCGAGAGAAAACCAAGAAAATAATAGTTGCTATCGAAGGAGAAGAAGAAAAATGTACATACATAGGGCATGATTTGACGAAGGAAGAAGAAGAAGAGCTAGTTGCCCTATTGCACGAATATAGAGATGTGTTCGCTTGGAGTTACAAAGACCTAAAAGGAGTAGATCCAGATATATGTTCTCATAGAATCCCTATGACTCCAGATGCAAAACCTACGAAACAGAAACCATACACGTACAATGATAACTACGCTGCGAAGATTAAAGAGGAGATAGATCGGTTGATAGAAGCAGGATTCATCTATGAGATTGAGCATACCGAATGGGTATCTCCCATTGTGGTAGTGCCCAAGAAGAATGGAAAATTGCGTGTGTGTATTAACCTTAAAAAAGGTAATGCCGCCACGATTAGAGACAGTTATCCTCTTCCTATCACAGAACATCTATTGGAAAGAGTTGCGGGCAAGGAAGTTTACAGCTTTCTTGATGGTTTTTCAGGCTATAATCAAGTAGCCATTGCTCCAGAAGATCAACACAAGACGGCATTTGCCACTGAATGGGGCATATTTGCATTTCGGGTAATGCCATTTGGCTTAACAAATGCACCCGCCACTTTCCAGCGACTCATGTGTCATGTTTTTAAGGAATTCTTACGCAAGAGTTTGGAAGTTTATGTCAATGACTTATGTGCACATTCAAATGTAAGACAGACACATATCCCAGAGTTAAGACAAATATTTGACAAATGTCGAGAATATCAGGTTTGTTTGAACCCAGAAAAATGCGTTTTCATGGTCAGACAAGGCAAAATTCTAGGACACATTGTATCAGAAAATGGAATCTCTACGGATGAGGAAAAAGTGAAGGTGATTGCAGATCTACCTAGGCCGACGAACATCAAAGAGGTACAAGCATTTATGGGTCATTGTGGTTATTATAGGAGATTCATACACATGTATGCAATCATAGCCTTTGAATGGACAGATGAATGTGAAAATTCATTCAATGAATTCAAACGACGCTTGTGCTCAGCACCTATATTGACTACCGCAGATTGGAGTAAGCCATTCCATGTACATGTGGATGCATCCAATTATGCCATAGGATGTGTGTTAGCACAACCCACGAAGGAAGGTAATATGGATCTCCCCATAGCTTACGCGAGCAGACAATTGAACGCAGCAGAAAGAAATTACACCACGACGGAACGAGAAGGATTAGGGATGATCTACGCAGTAAAGAAGTTTAGGCACTACTTGTTGGCCAACAAATTCAAGTTCATTACAGATCATCAAGCCCTATTGTACTTAGTCAACAAGCCATGTAACACAGGACGACTAATACGTTGGTTTCTATTACTCATGGAGTACGATTTTGAAGTAGTAGTCAGGAAAGGAAAGACACATCTTAGAGTTGACCACCTTTCGAGATTAACCTCAAGAGAAGCTCCTCAAGGAATAGTGGACGAATTACCAGATGCATATTTGTTTAACCTTGAGATAGCACCAGAATGGGCTAAGCCTATAGTCCCTATTCTCACATATGGACCCAAGAATCCTAGGATAAAGATCAAAGAGGGAGAGATTACCAAGTCTCAGAGATACCAAATAATGGCAGGAAGCATATATAAACAGGATAATCAAAAGATTCTTGCTTGTTGTGTAGATGAATCAGAACATGCGAATTGGTTGCAATTAGCACACATAGGTGCATTAAAGCAACATCATTCAAAACATCGAACATTACAGACTTTGCATAGATTAGGAGTATATTGGCCTACGATGGAAGCAGATGTCTACAGGTTGTGTAAGGAATGCAATGTTTGTTGTGAAAGACCACCACTAGAGCATGCTACATTATATCACATGTCTCTCACACCAGACTGGAGTGAACAATTAGTGACATACTTGAGGACGAAGACATTCCCTCAAGGAATGACTTTAGCACGACAACGCAGTCTAGAGCAGGAAGCTCAAGATTATTCACTTATTGGCGATAACCTATACAAAAGAGGACGAGATGGATATCTAAGACAATGTGTTCATGAGAGCGATTATCTGAGCATACTAGAGACTGCACACCAAGGTGTTGCAGGAGGTCATTTTGGACCCGATAGGATAATCAAAGCCATCCTCTTTGCAGGATTATGGTGGCCCACTCTTCACATGGATGCTCATACCTATGTAAAGAGATGTGATGTGTGCCAAAGAACTCAGTTTCCTACTCGCAGAGATGAAATGCCATTGAAACCCATGATTGGCGGACGTGCATTTTCTAAGTGGGGTATAGACTTTGTAGGACCCATTAACCCCCCTACAAAAGGTACACATGCTGAATACATTATTGTTGCCACAGATTATCTTACGAAATGGGTAGAGGCAAAAGCCACGAAAAAGAATGATGCACACACAACTGCAAAATTCTTATTTGAGAATGTCTTTACAAGATATGGATTGCCTATAGAGTTAGTGACCGATCGCGGAACTCACTTTCTAAACCAAGTCATTGAATATTTGTTACAGGATTTTATGGTGATTCACAAGAAATCCGCACCATATCATCCTCATGCCAATGGTCAGGCTGAAAGCACTAATAAGATCCTTTGTAACGTACTGACGAAACTCGTGAACAACAAATGTTCAGATTGGGACAAACAGTTACACCACGTTGTTTGGGCATATCGAGTGGCCTACAAGACTGTACTCAATGCAACTCCCTTTCAGATGGTTTTTGGTCAGAATGCTGTGCTTCCTTTGGACTTCTTGATACCGACCCTTAAGGTTGCACAAGAACATCAGTGGACCGGCCATGAATTATCAGCAAGAATAATGGACTTGGAACGATTAGGAGAAACCAGGCTAAAGGCAGCAGCATGAATATATGCAGCGAAGAAGCGACAGAAAGCATATTTTGATGCACATGTGAAAGATAAAGGCTTAAAAGAAGGAGATTTAGTTCTAGTATATACGCTAAAGCAACATGCACAGAAGTTAGAAAAGCGAGGTTATGGACCTATGGTCATTAACAGACTCTCGACAAGTGGAGCAATACAGTTAGCCACCTTAGAAGGAGATGTAATGCCTAATTATATTAGTGGCTGTAGAGTCAAGCTATACCAGGAACCTCTTACTAAGGATATGCTTAGACGACTCACGTTGGCAAAGAAGCGTAAGGAGGAAGAAAAAAGAATACGAGCGGAAGCTCAGGCAGAAGCAATAGAACGCATTAAGCGCATGAAGCTAAGAAGACAAGGACTAGGGAGAGAACATTATAACCATCTGGAAACTACACCCAGATACCCCATGGCTATGTGTGGGGTAAAGTCACGAACTCATCATAGCATAGTGGACAGGAGACCATTCATTACAGTTAGGCTAGAGCACGACAACCCTTGCCAAGAGCTCAGGGCTTTAATTGACTCAAGTGCTGCGACTAGTGCGATTAGATGGTCCCACTATAAGGATTCAGGAATAGAAATGCAGCCAATTGAGGCATACCTCATAGGGCTAGGAGGCATGGAAACCCCTTGCATGGGTGAGGTGGACCTTTCTATCCTCATTAAGGAAGTGACCATGACAGCGAAGCTACTAGTGTGCCATGATGACGACCTGATAGAACCCCTAATCCTTGGCCAAGATTGGCTATACGATCACTTAGTGGACCTGAATCTTAGACAAGGCTCCTTACAGATTGGAACCTTAGAACAGAAGCGAGTGATACCGCTTGACTTCCCTAACGGCATTCCAACTGAGGTTTGTAACCCTAGACCCAATGAAATACATGCGACGGAAGACCGAAAGATCTTTGGTCAGATCAGTCACGTTACGTCTACACCAACCCACTCGGGCTTGGCTAGAGACAATTGTCAATCAGAAGGACGACAAGAGATCTTCCCTGGGGCTTCCTGCAAACTAGAAGGGGCAGCTACCCAACTGCTAGGGCAGATGGACACAATCAGCGGTCAGGTGGGTTGCATCAGCGGCCAAATGAGCACAACACCCTGCGGTGCTCATCCTTCCAAACTTGCTGCGGACTGGCCTAGATTAAAGCTAAATAACGAATCACTTCCTAATGGGCAGGTCACGCAAGTGTTGGATCTCCCTTCTTTTCCAAAGCAGAGCATCCACTGGACCTCTCAAACCCAACCACGAAGGAGTCAACCACAATAGAGGAACCCAGACCGACGACACCACCAGATAAGGCAAAGAAAGCAGCAGTATCAACATCACATAACAAGTGGCACGAGACAAATATGGGTGCCAAAAGGACAGCAACCACAGCCTATTGGCAAACACTGCAGACGAGAACAGGACAAAGTTTCAAAAGAAGCAGAGTCAGTATCCAAAGTCCCCTCGATCTTCTTCCCCAAGTACAAATACTCGACAGATTTGGATCGCCAAGAAGTATCTTATCAATCGACCCACACCCACGCAGATTTGGGTACCCAAACAATGTATTATAGCCCAACCCTCAAGCCATGTAATATATACCCCTCAGAAATCTTTTCATCCTTCAATACCAACAAACCCGATACCACTTTTTGTCCCTCAGCAGAAACACACCACCCACTCAAAGACTCTTACGAAATGGATACCGAAACGTATCCAAACGTCTTCTTGTACCCCCTTATCTAACAATTCTCCCCCCCGTTTAAACTCCACCCTGGTAATAATTCACCCTCAACCAAACCTTGTATAAATTCACACACCATAACCCCACATCATGCATTATAAAAGCTCATCAAGAAATGTATGTATAATCTGACCATGTAGGTGTCTAGAGACCTGCATTAGCTCTGCAAAGAATCATTGCATCAATCACTTCACGACACTGGGCTACACGGGTTACACATCGGTTATGGAAAGGGATTGTGGTCTCACCTTAATGGGATCATAATTAATTTCCATGCTAATGTGCTAATCTTTTGTAGCAGATCTTTTCCATTAGCTCGTCAGTCATCATGCAAACCGAAGAAGGACCATCAGAAGCTGGCCCAAGCACACCAAGGGCCAATATTGGAGAATTACTCGCGGAATCTTATCCTACGATGCAACCTCCAGAGTTTCAAGGTTTTCCAGGACCCATGCCAATCGACGATCCTCCTAGAGGATATACTGAGAAGATTCATCGTAACTCTCATTGGTTTCAAGGCTTAGCAGGACCATTAGTAGACGCTCAATTCATATTTGAGGCCAATTTGGCATTTGATCTTCGCACATGGTCCAAGTACCAGTTCTTTTCACGAGAATTTGAAGGACTGCAGAATACACAAGATTTAACGCACGTTTGGGCATGAGCGGGATTTACAGAATACTTTAGTGACCCTCTGCCTAAACCCGATTTTTACAGATGCTTTTACCTAGTAACCAACTTGACAGCTTCAGAGAACAAGGATCTACCTGGCACATTCATGTTACCATCCTTGGTAAATGATCCTCCATTCAGAAGGTTTTATTTGTCCAAAGATTTAATTCGCGCAGCTCTCAAAATACATGGAACACACACTCCGACGGAGCGACAACGGCTAGTTCCAGAGCAGATGAAATGTGGTGACGTAACTAAGTGGGAGGATATTTCAGCTATAACCCCTGAGCTCTCCAAGCCCTTGCGGATATGCATGCAGCACTTTGCTTTCCCAGCTCAGGATCGTTTTACCATGCCCCACAAAAGAATCTGGTTTGGATTAGCATGCACTGGCCCTCAAACAGTAGACCTTGCAAGCTGGATAATTGATCAGTTGTACTTAGCACAACATAGGTGGGAGCGAAAGAAGGTCATCAATGGATGTTGTGCACTTACAAGGATTATATATATGTGCTTGGCATATGACTTACCCATAGAGCGCGCCATGACCAGTGAGGAACTGAAGGCATTCAAAGGGACCACTAAGAAGGCTAGAAAGTCTAGCAAAGGCAGAGCCGGAAAGCGGATGAGAGGCACTATCCCGTGTTTACAAGTCCCAAAATCACCCTCGCCACAACCATCTCCAGAGCAGTCACCGACGGCAGCTCCTCCCACGGTACCACCAATTCGTATCCGGTTATCAAGACCAGTTACGCTGGAGGGCACCACCAGTACTGTTGCACCCCAAGCAGCCACAACCACAGAACCTATCACCACTGTAGCAGAACTTCCGACCACTATTGGTGCGGAAGCGTTCTCTTTTCCAATACCCCATTTAGAAGCAGAACAAACAGCACCACTGGATCCAACTTTTGATTTTGAGATGCCCGATGCATTCTCCAATCAGTTCCAGTTTTCAGAAGGACAATTGTTTTCTCAAGAATTTGAAAGGTCTAGCTACCCTACCACACCCAGGGATCAGCCACAAGGACAGATTGTGTCTAGCTCTGATGACGAAAGAACAGCAACCGATGACGATGAAGGCGATGACGAAGCCAGCCAGGGCACTCACGAATCCCAAGAACATGAACAGACAGATGGCCAAGGCCAACAAACAGACACACATGGTGATACAAGTACCCATGAAGATGAAACTTACGAAGCAGCAGCTTACACACTAGCTATTAAGAAGCTGTATAGAACTATGGAAAGAGTTTGGGCATGCAAAAAGCTGACAGAGGAAGAGAGTCAAGCAATAATAGAACAAGAACTTGTCACAGGCGGATTCGAAGACGCATACATCAAAGGATTCAGAGAGTTAGTCAAATCAGTAGGCTCCAACGAAGCCCTCAGGTGCTTGCAAAGAAAGCCACTACCACAGTTTGACCCCCGAAGAGTACGACTACTTTCAAAGCCCGGCGAATACATTCGTGTACCAACAGGAGCAGAGTCTTCAGAACAAGCCAGGGAGGCACGCCTCGTCCCCGAAAGTTCGTTGGCAGCAGGAACCATCCTTGTAGATTCCCCACCCCGCGCTACAACTGTACATACCTCAGTAGTCACTGAAGTACCGACCACTCCAACCGCTCCTCCATCTCCGCCCGTCCATCCAGCCTCCCCTACTCACCCTCCTTCCCCCAGACCAACATCTTCATTCGCCGGTGGCGTAGTAGAAATCGTCTTTATGACCACTCAGCCCACAATTCCTGCACCCATTAGACCTAGTCTACCCCCTCACACACCCACCTTTTTATCCAACCCATTCCTCCATCCATCTTTTCCATCTTTCCCCACAACTCCAAGACCCCTTTTTCCATTCCCACCGCCATTAACCTTCTCCCCCGTCTCACCTCCCTGACCCACTGTAACCCCTCTTTCCCCTTTCCACCCAGCTGCACCAGCCAGTCCCCCTGTAGATTACTCCTCAACCTTTGTAAATCCCGTATTTACACCAGCACAAGCACCCACGGTCACACCCATATTCACGGTCACTGCACTGGACACGTCCAATGACATGGACATCTCACCACCCACTGCACCATCACTCACTTCACTCACGGCACAAACATTTTTAGGCACATCACAATTTTCAACAATCACTACAGCATCCACCTTCCCACCCCCATTCCCCGTTCCCGTTGCATCTACACCCACTGCATCTTCATTTAGCACCCCATTAATACTATCACCCACTGTAGATAATGCATTTCGACAGATGTTCATGTGTATGACGCAAGTCAGAGATGAGTTCACATCTCTTGGCGATAATTACCAGCAGCTGCAAAGGACAACCAATGACTTACAGTCGCAGCTTAATTTATTGTCTATTGAGAATGCCTCTCTGAACACCCGATACCAGGAATTACGCGAGGCATATCACAAATTGGAGCTAGAAAGCGAAGAAAAGACCAAGGAAGCCACTGCTGACCTGGATAACTTATTAAGAGCCCAGACAGTCCGCACGCTAACACGAAATATGGGCTTACTACGAAGACACCTAGCAGCCGCCAAGGAAGAAAACCAGCGCTTACAAGATCAAAACCGAGAAAACTTAGAAGCAGCACTCGACCACCCAGACCAACCACTCAGTCCTAGTCGGTTCAAAGCCATTCCCTCATACTCGATGAGGATGCTGCTAGAAGATCATGTAAGGCTGCTAGATGAATACGATCGCATGAATGAGGAGTTACAGAAACTCAAAGAAGATCATAAATTACTCCAGTTACGAGCACCGGCACAACCAGACATACCAGCACCTGTGGATCCCTCTCCTGACATCTTAGAGGAACTCAACGCATTACCGGCCCAGGTATCAAACCTTGAATCAAGGATTGCAGTATATGAAGCACCACCCAGGTCAGATTCCCCACCTGAGCTACTAGCTGAGGAAGAAACTGTCACCATCCCGGTGGAGGAAACATTTGAAGAGGCATACGAGCCACAACCCATCCCAGGCGGACACGTCACGGCCGAAGGCCAGATGACTTACGAACTCCCGACCCCCGCGTGGATGAAGACAATTGAGGAACTTGGAACAACGCACTCAGCTAGAGTAGAGGCACAATTACATGCCATGGCGATGATAGAAGAAAGAATTTTACAGTCTCCATTCTTTGCTCATTTGGCCCCGCGACGATACATATCTGGGCATGAGCTACAGTATAAACCGTATTTTATGTTAATGGCTGAATACCAGTTAGCCATTGAGAAAGAGACAGGTAAGAAACCATCGCATGCAACTCAATTCGAGGAGGCCGATCTACCAATCGATGCGCAGCAAGGAGAGATCTATCAACCAGAGTGGCGAAAAGATTTACGACAGAAATATCCAGAAATGATGAGTACATGGGTAAAGGCACCTTTGCATTTAAAGTACAACCCATGTTGGGGACCAGTACCACGACGCCGCTCCTGGACTGCCTTTGCTATTAACGTACAAAACAATAAGCAGTGCCAGGACTGGTTGAATTACCCCTATTTTAAGCCACCCATCGAGTTACCAACTGTAGGCTACATGATGGCTACAATTCGCCACTGGCTCCCTAGATTAAAGCATATGGATGATATAGCGGCGCATATGACTGTCAAAATCTTTGACATGATGCAAATGGTTTTTAAAGTCTTCCGACGCGTCAAGGCACCTCATGTAAACACCCCGGGCTTTGAGCATGGCAATTTCGATCTGGTATATGATATGAGTACAATGCCATCGCTACGGGTGTGTTATGCCTGGCATTGCAGAATAAAGTACCTACCGGCGTGCTACAAGCAGACTTTCGAAGAGATGTTCACAACCGGCTTCTGGGAATACCATTCAGAGGTATTCATAAGCAGACCTACACATTTATTACACTTATTTGCCTGTGAACGAATGGTCTATTCCACACACTATGAGCTCCCGCCACCGGAAGAACCACAACCAATAGACTGGGAGAAACTCGAGGCCGATCTGGCCCGAGGCATTCGTATCTCCAAGCACACCCTCGCTCAAGACCTCCTACAGAACTATATCCGACAGACCTCACAACAAGGTTCTGTCAGGGACGACAGAAGCGAGAGGGAGGGGGGTGTTGGAAGCAGCCAGAGGCATAGAAGACGCGGAAGCATGTAAATACGGAGCAGGAAGCTAGTGGAATCTTTTTTCAAAGAATCATGTTTTAAAAATACTTTTCAAAAACCTCCAACAGTGATTTTTATCACTAATGTAACATATGTAACATAGAAAAACCCTTTTCTTAATTTCTAGCTCCATTTTGTGCAAGCCGAGGAGTCCTCGAGCTTGAGGAGCTTAGGTAGAACAAGCGTATCAATTTTCGTTATTTTTAGACACCATTTACCCTTCCAAATAGCATCTAGGACCTAATTTTTAACTATGCCGGTCACTAGATGTGAAACCGGTCAAAACTAGTCTAGAAACTATAAAAAGAGCTAGAGAGCTCATTTTTGAGGTTAGCTTGTTTGAGGTTAGAGTTCTTTTGAGCTTGTAATAATGTTCTTGAGTAATAGAGTCGATTTCTCACCTTCCATTGTGTCTTGCTTGTCTCTTTGTAGTGTGTGTGTATGTGTGTGTGCATTTCTATGCTTCTCACCTTCACTCTCACTTCATCTCACATTCACGATCTTCATATCACTCCTATCTCTTCCGCGGATTGACATTAAGGAGGTGGAGCTTCTTAACGTGGTTCTCACCATTGTGCTAGAGCAACACCATTGGTACTAAGTGGGTATACAAGCTGAAGCATAAACCGGATGGTACAGTTGACAGGTATAAGGCTAAGCTTGTTGCAAAGGGTTATGCACAAGAAAGAGGCATTGATTTTGATGAGACCTTTGCACCCACATGTCGTATGACTACTGTTCGGAGCATCTGTGCACTTGCAGCCCATCATGGTTGGAATGTACATCAGTTGGACATTAAAACTGCATTTTTGAATGGTGATTTGCATGAAGAAGTGTATGTTTTTCAGCCCCGTGGCTTTGTGCAGAAAGGGCATGAAAACCAGGTTTGCAGGTTAAAGAAGGCATTATATGGTTTAAAGCAAGCACCACGTGCTTGGTATGAGAAGATACATGCCTATCTGATTGCACATGGTTTTGAGAATAGTCCAACTGAAATTATGGCCCATATAATTGGCACCATGGTAGTCATGAACCTGATGATTGGCATCACGCACCCAATGATTAGCCCCGACAGGCTACAGACGGCTGTTGCGTGTGCACGTGTGCATAGAGATGGCTCTGCGCTAGAGAGAGAAGTGCAGAGGCGATGGCGACAGTGTGCTTCAGATCGCGAATGAGGAGAGAGAGAGAGAGGTACGTGGAGTCAAAGTTCTGGCGGCAGCAAAAGCTTCATAGAGAGAGCGGGAGAAGTCTGGCGCCTCTTGAGTGCGTGGTCAGAGAGAATTGAGGGACGCTTTTGGCGGTGCTGCATGCGTGGACGACGCGCGCTGGAAGAATCTGAGAAAGAGAGAGAGTATCTCTCCCCCCCTCCCACGGCGGCAGCGCGCACGCGAGAGAGAGAGAGAGTATCTCTCCCCCCTCCCACGGCGGCAGCGCGCACGCGAGAGAGAGAGAGAGTATCTCTCCCCCCTCCCATGGCGGCAGCGCGCACGCGAGAGAGAGAGAGAGAGAGAGAGAGAGAGAGAGAGAGAGAGAGAGAGAGAGAGAGAGAGAGAGAGAGAGAGAGAGAGAGAGAGAGAGAGAGAGAGAGAGAGAGAGAGAGAAGTCGACAGAGAAAAATAAATCAAAAGAAAAGCAAAGAAATAAAATAAAGAAAGAAAGAAATAAAAGGAAAATAGAAGAAGAGGAAAGAGAAAAGAGATGGAGGGTAGAGAAGGAGGGAAAAGAGATGGAGGGTAGAGAAGGAGGGAAAAGAGATGGAGGGTAGAGAAGGAGGGAAAGAGAGACGGAGGGTTGAGAAGGAGCAAAGGCAAGCCGGGAAATAGCATAAGGAGACGCAAGGGAGTTTATGCCTAGTTGGACTTTAGAGAAAGAAAGTAAAAGCTTTGTTTTGGGTTGGATTTTTTTACATGTATGGAATCACATAAACAATGAATTGTTGCATATGGAATTTCAAGAAAAGAGGAATTAAAGTGGATAAATATAAATGAAAGTTTCATGATATTTCTCATTATACTAATCCTCAGCCCCGTGGTCTTTCTTGTGGAACTTTCCTACAGGTTACTGCGTGATCAGAGATTATTGTGAATTTTGAAGTAAAGAGCTACAAAGTGAGGACTTGAAGAAAAGCTTGGATCGAAGAAAAGTGAAGAAAAGATTAAATCGCAAAGACCAGAAGAAAAAGATAGAGGGTGACTTCCTGCACTGTAGCGGGAGGCCTACATCATATCTTCCCGACACCGCACTGTAGCGGCGGCATTTATTTTTATTTATTTGTTCCGCACTGTAGCGGATTTTTATATCGCGGACCCGCACTGTAGCGGGCATCACTGTATCATTCAGATTTTATTGTATCATCGAGTTTGTATACACACGGACCCAGTGATTTCGAGAATCAGTGCTGTATCTGATTTGTCTCTTTCTCGACGCCTACGGTCGTGTACGCACGCACGTCTCGACACTTCCGAGGGGCAAGGGTCCCACGCGTACGAGGATCGTGCACGCTCCAGAGAGCACAGGTGAGGCGCCGCACAGACGCCGCTCGTAGGACAGCGGGAACGGCGCACCCGAGAGGGGCCTGATCCAACCCCACGCACCGGCTTCCCGCCACGACCTCCTTCTTCCCGACACCTGAACCCGACGTGAAGCGAGGCGGTTGCCCGGTGATCCTCATCGCGTCACCTACTCCTTGAGGAAAGAGACAAGAACCTCGGCATCAGACAGAGATTTCAGGTACCAGCATTTCAAGTTATTTGAAATTTTGCATTGCTTCACATACACTGCTGAAACAGAAAGATTGTCTTGCTGCTTGAGTTTGAGCATCCACACTTTGCATTAGTTTAGTCCATACGTGTGTGAATTTTTTTTCCCGCTTAGATTAGGGATTTGCTGATTTTCTAGCTTAGACAAAACGTTAGAAAACATTAAAAAATTCTCATTGAAAGAGGGGAAAATACATTGAAATCTTGGGAATCGAAGAGAGGACAGTTCGACTAGACTTTGGCCTAGGCAAATCAGAGAGCTTAGACTGACCTTTACCTCCTGGCTCGTGACTCATCAAGCTTCTTCTCTGATCTCTACTCAGAGCTTAGAGAAATAATTGAGCCACTTACGCTAGACCTTGTGCTACATTCTAGGACAGAGCAGAGAAGAGAGATGGAGGATATATTCAAGGAGTTGGTAATAGAGAAACAAGGGGCCCGCGTAGTCCAAGCGGTATTGAGAGAAAAAGGAAAGTTTACAGGCTTGAATGTAACCGAGTACCTAGATGTTTTTGAGGAACAGGCATGGATTTATGGTCTACCCGAGGATGTGTTTACACATTACTTCACACGGGTAGTATAGGGATCCATTTTAGCCCCTATTACAGCACATATAGCAAAGCCTTGGGCCGAATTCAGAAAAGAATTGCATAAGCTGTTTTATTTAGAAGACTTTTCCCAACACAGTAGAGAAGGGTTCTTGCGGTGGATAAGCTCTCCGAAGCGCACTGCATCCCTCACTCAACTTTTGAATGAGTTCTTGAGAATATATGAACAACTTCCACAGGCCGATTTAGATGCTTTGAAACCTGATCTAGTTATATCTTTCCTTAGGATCTTAAGTCTTGAAGACAGGACTGAGGTCGAAAGGAGGATTGAAGAGCCTGGGAAGAGATTTGGATTGATTGAAGATTGGGGTGTAGTGAGGAGAGAAGTATGAGGCAACGCCAGGCGGTGTTATATGATAGACCTGTAGTGGTAACACCACAACCGCCTAGGGAAGCTCCGCTTCCAGTGATCCCGAACGTGCCTGCAGCATCGGCTTTTGCTAATGTTGCATCCACTTCGCGATCGCCAATGGCGCTACAGGTTGAGATTCTCAGTCGACAGATAGAGAATCTTATTACGATGCAAGCGTCTATGTCAAAAGAAATGGCGAGTATTCACAATAAAGTTAATTTTATGGGATATCAGGACCCCACTCCTCCTCAGGCGAGTACGAGTTATGTAGATACATTACAGAGAGGCACTATGCCCATTCCAAATATGCAAGGCTATGTGATGCCACAACCTGCACCTCTAGTGCAGCCTGTTGCCCAACAGATACCTACACCACCAGTGCAAACCACATTTCAAAGAAACACTGGACCTTTTGAGAGACGAGCGACTGGTGGGTTTGGAGGGGCTAAGAGATGCATATGGTGTGATGCGCAAGAGCATTTTTCATATGCCTGTGAAGAGCTTAAGCTAGCAAAAGAGCATCAACTGGTGATAGATATCGAGAAGAAGTTATGTGACTTCAGGACCCGCCTTCCTCTACCTGTGAATTGGGGAAAGGGGGGAATGAAGAAGATTTATGAAGATTTATCTGGCAATAATGCAAGTACATTAGCTGCACGATTAGAACCTGTTGAGGAGGAAGATGAAAAAGTGCCTAGACCTCGACCCCAAAGAAATTATTCCATTGAGGCTTTAGTAAGGGCTAGGGATGCGATCATGCAGAAGACTGCCTGGAAGTCTCCTGTTGAAGAATCCTCGGTCTATTCCCATATAGCCAATGTGGAGGAAAAGAGGAAAAGGGATGAGAGTCAGGAAGAGACTGAGCCTGAAAGAAGAGTGACCAGAAAGCAAAGCCAAGAAGCCGAAGAAAAGGCTAAAGAGCCAGAAAGGAAAGTACAATTCAAAGAGCCTGTTGTTTCAAAGGAAGAGGCAAAGAAGAAAGAGATAAGAGAGGGAAAGAGGCCGGCTGGGCCAACTAAGATTCAAGAACTGACTAAAGAGAAAGAGAAAGAACCTGAACCGGTTCAAAAGAAAGATGAAATTCAAGAAAGTATTCAAGAGGCTGACAAAGAAAAGAAGAAGAAAAAGAAGAGAACTCCAAAGGCTGTATTAATTTCTGAGTTGGAAAGGAAAAATGATGCAAGAGAGATATTAAATGACATTTTACTGAAGAGCCAAGTGACCATGTCCTTGGAGCAGGTCTTCTCCATAGCGAAGCCTGAGTTCAAGGACAGCTTTATAAAGCTGGTCAAGAGAAAGAGGTTTCCATTACCTGAAGAAGTAGAGATGGAAGAAGCACCTGAAGATATTCAAGTGACAAATGAAGCAGTTACATTGAGTGATACATCTGATGATGAAGATGATGAGGTTGCCAGGTGTCATAAGAATTCTCTAGGTCCTATCATACCTGATGATGAAATGAGGAAGACACAAAGTGAGTTTAGCAGGACCTTTTGGGCAAGAGGAACTCCAGAGATGAAGATAAAGTTAGGGAGCAACGAGGAGTCATGTTTTGCTCTGGCCTTGATTGACTCAGGATCAGAGATAAATGTGATTTCTAAGAAGCTCTATGATAAGTTTAGGTGGCCGATTGATAAAGATCATGGATGGAGGATGAGGATAGCGGATAATGGTTCAGGAGCACTGCTTGGGGCATGCGCCTTTGTGCCTGTGACCATAGGTGGGATTTCTGAGGAATTTCACTTCTTTGTCCAGGACCATTGTTCATATGAGGCTATCCTTGGGCAGCCCTTTATAGCTGAGGTAAGAATGGAGACTAAGGCCATGGATGATGGATCTGCTTATGCGAGAATCCGATCTAGATCAGGTCTTCATTCTTTGCAAGTGATGACGGTGTGTCCAAATTACTCCAGGAATAGAAAGAATATAAGAAAGAAACCTATTAATTCACATGACCATGATGAGTGTATGCCTGTTGGAGAGTATGGAGCTTCTGCTGATCAAAATTTCTGTTAGGATCCACTGTTGAGCGAGACAACAGTGGGAGTTGGTTTGATGTCTCGCATGACTTTGTACATAGTTTTGAAAGTTTTTCTATTTATTCATCTGCATTCAAGTTGCTATGCTTACAGAAAGAAAATGTTTCAAATAAATTCAGAAAAGTTCATGAGAGACACTATAAGCATTTAGGAATGATGTTACCTGATGAGAAGATTGAAGATGTGATCGAGTTGGAGAGAAGTTCGACTACTCTGGAAGAGCTTGAGCAGGCATTTGAGAGAAATGAGAAATCGGAAATCATTATGCTCAGCTCTATCCAAGAGTATGAGATGATTAAGAAGTTTATGAGAGAGCATGAAGTAAGTGTAAATACAAAGTATAAGACTGTGGATAAGAAAGTGAAGCCTATAGCTCAGCCATTGCCTGAAGATAGTCATGAGAAATATCTGCGAGTGTCAGATGACCCTATGCTGAGACAACGAGAGCTCATAGGGCATCATTTTACTGATGAGACTATTAAAGAGATCAAGTTTGGAGAGAAGCCATTTCTGAGAGAAGAAGAGAAAAAGAAATTTATTGAAGCCATCAAGAAACACAAAAAAGCGTTTGCACTTTTCCCACATGAGATAGGGTGCGCAGACCCGAAACAAGTATCTCCTATGATTATCTTTACAGTGCCACATATACCATGGAATATCCGGCCTATACCAGTCCCAAAGGCTCACTTACCTGAGCTGATGAGGTTGCTAAAGGAAAAGATTTCCATGCGGATATTGGAACCCTCCTCGGCTCCATATTCGAATAGGTGGTTTACTGTGCCTAAGAAAAATGGGAAGCTTCGTTTCATTCAGGATCTGCAACCTGTGAATAAAGTCACAATTAGAAATGTAGGGACAAGACCCATAGTGGATGAGTTTGCTGAAGCATCTGCTGGGCATTCTATCTACTCTGAATTGATGTATTGTCAAAAGCCAATCTTCCCCATCCAGACTCAGATAGTGACATGGTTGACGCTCCCATGGAATGATGGTATGACGAGAGAAGAGTTATTATCATTAAGAATAAAGCAGTTAGAACAAGGAAATGAAAAGTTAAAAGAAGCAGTCCAAAAGTTAAAGGAGTCAAGGCTAATGAATAAGATCTATTTTGACAAAACCCATCGACTCAGACCACGTAGGATTGAGGTAGATGATTGGGTGTTGGTGTACGACAGTACATTCGATACTCAGTACGATGCTAAGAAGAAATTAACCAAACGATGGTTTGGGCCGTATGTGGTTACGTCTGTGTTTGAAAATGGTACGTATGCACTTCGTGAGTTAGACAATACTCCTTTGAGATCTTTGATTGCAGGAAAAAGGATAAAATTATTCAAGAAAAGAAATGAAGCGGATTATGAGATTGAGCAAGAACTTCTGGAGGGAACTGATGACACTGAGGCTGATGCTGATGAAGAATGATAGACCATGAAGTTGAAGAAAAATTGGATCAAACAATGATGAAAATGAAGAAAAATGACCAGGTGAAACGTTTCTGATTTAAGTTTTGTTTTCTTTCTGATAGAGCATATGCATTGCATTGATGTTTGTGATAAACATATGTGTGAATTTATGAAAATCATGTAGAATGAAGATGACAAAGATCTATTATGGGTTTGCATGAAGCATGAATGACTAGGGATTATATGAATGGAGTCAGTTAGTGGACTAGAGACTTTTGGGAGTGAAAGCTTGGGAATGTGATGACATGCTTAGACCGAGTGCATGTATATGCTGATTGATTTGAGCACTTAGTGAGTGGGAAACTTTGGATCCTAGTATTTATTTCTTGCGAGATCTTACCTCCATATGGATCATGATTTATAAAGAAACATTCATACTCATGCCAGCTTATATGTGCGTGTATGTTGTTGGTGCGCTACGATGGGCTAGTAGGCGGGTGGAACCACCTTGGTCGGGTGATCAAGGCCACGAGCCGTAGCTAGTTTTGTCGTAGGCTTGACCTATCTGTTGTCATGTGCCTGTATGCGTTGGTAGGCGGGTGGAGTCACTCTGTTCGGGTGGTCAGAGCCACGAGCTGACGTCAATTTCATGCAGGGCTGATGTTGTGTATGTCGTGCGCTATGCCGGATCGGTAGACAGGTGGAATAAACTTGGCCGGGCGGACAAGTCCATGAGTCGCACCCGATTTCGACATAGGCCGATTTGTGAAAAATAAAAGATAAAAAGAAATGCTGAGATGAGATGAAGAGGAAAAGAAAAAGAAAAAGAAAAATGAAAAAGAAAAAGAAAAAGAAAGAAAGATCTAATGGAGAGCTGGACAAGTAGGAGATAAATAGTAGGAATCAAGGTATATTCTATAAACTGAGTTAGTAGAAACATATGTATATGCTAGTACTTAGAATGAGCAGTTGGATCTGAACCAGTTGAACGAACAAAAGATCTAGAAAGCCAACGATTTATTCATGTGATTACTTATCAGATTGCAGATGCAGAAACATAATATGATGTTTGAAAAGCTTGAATCTACTTAATTTTCTAAAATTCATACTAATCTTTATAAAAATTGCATGACTACATGAGATCATGATTTGAGTTTGAAAAGAAAAAGATAAAAAGTGTAAAGAGATTTTAAAAGAACCCTGATACTCTTCTGTTGGATCTTGCAGGTTGGCCCATCGGGACGATGTGCAGGTTTAGCGGGGGCGAATGTCGGGATGAAATCCCGCAGGGAGTGTGCACTGAGTTTTCTTCAAAAGTTCATTGTTTTTGAGTTTTTGTGTGATGTTTTGATCTAAAGAGGGTACATTTCGTGCATGATTTGACTGATTTGATTGCCTGTGTGATAAGAAACCATGTTAGAGATGTGCATTAGAACCGTGCGTGTAAATAACTGACGTTAGACCCATGAAAACTTTAGGTTTGACCCTTGAAACTGACTGGAAACACGAGTTTACCCCATGAAAACTAGACTTGAACCCTTTGGAGTTTAGGCCAAACTTGTAAATAAACCCATGAATTGGCGAGTTTGAGATAATTGTGATCAAAACCCTAATTTCCCCGACGAAAATCCATAGCTTAGACCCTTGAAATCGGTGTTTATCCTCGCCCAAACCCTTAGATTAATTAACCCTGTATATAGTGTGAAACCAAAACATTAATTTAGGAAAAATAAAAAGGACAAAATCAAAAATAGAATCAAGACATGAGATTTTCCAAGAATAGTAAGTGAACATGCACGGTCATATGAAATTGGAAAGTTGGTTAAGGAGGTTGGAAGTTTCTAGAGGAAAGCCCAAGGGTGGGGAGGCCTATAAATAGGTGCCTAAAACTCATTTGTTCCTCTCCGTGGTCTTTCTTGTGGAACTTTCCTACAGGTATGCTCCTTGACCTTACTTCTTCATTTATGTTTTACTTCCTCTTTCATACTTCCATGGGGATGCATCTCGGCATCACTCAATCATTTAGGTTACGCTTCATCCTCCTATTATCTTTGAGAATCGACCTTTCAAGAGAAAATGTATATTGATTCTAATTCATCTTCCCAGAAGTTAGCTCAGAAGTATATTCTGTATTTACGGAGTTTGTTTTATCTCGGGTGGGCTAGCTCATGAAGCAATCTCCCAGGCCTTCAAGTAGATCTACTTGGTGATTATGGCCCATATAATTGGCACCATGGTAGTCATGAACCTGATGATTGGCATCACGCACCCAATGATTAGCCCCGACAGGCTACAAACGGCTGTTGCGTGTGCACGTGTGCATAGAGATGGCTCTGCGCTAGAGAGAGAAGTGCAGAGGCGATGGCGACAGTGTGCTTCAGATCGCGAATGAAGAGAGAGAGAGAGAGGTACGTGGAGTCAAAGTTCTGGCGGCGGCAAAAGCTTCATAGAGAGAGCGGGAGAAGTCTGGCGCCTCTTGAGTGCGTGGTCAGAGAGAATTGAGGGACGCTTTTGGCGGCGCTGCAGGCGTGGACTACGCGCGCTGGAAGAATCTGAGAAAGAGAGAGAGTATCTCTCCCCCCCTCCTACGGCGGCAGCGCGCACGCGAGAGAGAGAGAGAGTATCTCTCCCCCCTCCCACGGCGGCAGCGCGCACGCGAGAGAGAGAGAGAGACTATCTCTCCCCCCTCCCACGGCGGCAGCGCGCACGCGAGAGAGAGAGAGAGAGAGAGAGAGAGAGAAGTCGACAGAGAAAAATAAATCAAAAGAAAAGCAAAGAAATAAAATAAAGAAAGAAAGAAATCAAAGGAAAATAGAAGAAGAGGAAAGGGAAAAGAGATGGAGGGTAGAGAAGGAGGGAAAAGAGATGGAGGGTAGAGAAGGAGGGAAAGAGAGACGGAGGGTTGAGAAGGAGCAAAGGCAAGCCGGGAAATAGCATAAGGAGACGCAAGGGAGTTTATGCCTAGTTGGACTTTAGAGAAAGAAAGTAAAAGCTTTGTTTTGGGTTGGATTTTTTTACATGTATGGAATCACATAAACAATGAATTGTTGCATATGGAATTTCAAGAAAAGAGGAATTAAAGTGGATAAATATAAATGAAAGTTTCATGATATTTCTCATTATACTAATCCTCAGCCCCGTGGTCTTTCTTGTGGAACTTTCCTACAGGTTACTGCGTGATCAGAGATTATTGTGAATTTTGAAGTAAAGAGCTACAAAGTGAGGACTTGAAGAAAAGCTTGGATCGAAGAAAAGTGAAGAAAAGATTAAATCGCAAAGACCAGAAGAAAAAGATAGAGGGTGACTTCCTGCACTGTAGCGGGAGGCCTACATCATATCTTCCCGACACCGCACTGTAGCGGCGGCATTTATTTTTATTTATCTGTTCCGCACTGTAGCGGATTTTTGTATCGCGGACCCGCACTGTAGCGGGCATCACTGTATCATTCAGATTTTATTGTATCATCGAGTTTGTATACACACGGACCCAGTGATTTCGAGAATCAGTGCTGTATCTGATTTGTCTCTTTCTCGACGCCTACGATCGTGTACGCACGCACGTCTCGACACTTCCGAGGGGCAAGGGTCCCACGCGTACGAGGATCGCGCACGCTCCAGAGAGCACAGGTGAGGCGCCCAGCGCACAGACGCCGCTCGTAGGACAGCGGGAACGGTGCACCAGAGAGGGGCCTGATCCAACCCCACGCACCGGCTTCCCGCCACGACCTCCTTCTTCTCGACAGCGTGCTAATGATGTGCTTCTGATCATTGTTGTCTATGTTGATGACGTGCTGCTCACTCGTCCTATTGAGAAGCATATTGCTGATTTTAAGGCTGATTTGCATGCCTCATGTGAGATGTCTGATTTGGGGCATTTGCATCACTATTTGGGCATTCAGTTTATGCACGTTGATGGTGGAATGGCTTTGTGTCAAACGAAATATATTGACACATTATTGCAGCGTTTTGGCCTTGAAGACTATAAGCCTATTGCCACTCCTATGGAGATAGGTTTACGATTGAGTATTCATGATGTTGGAGATGCATTTGATGCTGTTCTCTATCAGTAGGCTGTTGGATGCTTGATTTACTTATGCATTACTCGGCTAGATATTCAGTTTGCTGTCTCACAGATGAGCACTTTTATGCATTGCCCAAGAGTCACGCATTTGAAGGCAGTTAAGCGCATCTTTCGCTACTTGAGTAATACTCGGCTACTTGGGTTGTTTTAACCCAAGGGGGGATCACTACCGCCAGATTTGCATGCTTTTTCTGACTCAGATTGAGCTGATTGCTATGGCACTCGTGTGTCCACCAGTGGTTTTTGCTTCATGCTTGGTGGCTCATGTATATCTTGGTTGAGCAAGAAGCAGCCTACTGTGGCCACTTCCAGTTGTGAAGCTGAGTATAGGGCAGCTTTCACAGCGACTGTTGAGTGTGTGTGGCTCAGACGCCTTATGGCTGATTTGGGTGTTGGCCAGTCTTCTGCCACCACCATCTTCACTGACAATCAGAGCGCATTGGCAGTTGCGAGGAACCCTGTGTTTCATGCTCGCACTAAGCACATTGAGGTGCATTGTCACTATGTCAGGGAGAGGTTCTCTGCTGGGGAGATCAGCTTGGCATATGTGCCCACACACGAGAACATTGCAGACCTTTTCACGAAGGCTCTGCCTAGGGAGAAGTTTGAAGCTTTCCGCAAAGCTTTGGGCTTACTTCCTTTTGTGGAGTGATTTCCACATAGCTTGACACTTCCTTATACATGAGTGCCAGCTCCTTGTTCACCGCATCACTCCCAGGGGGGATTTGTTGATATATTTAGGTAGTGATGTGTGTGAACACTCTAGGACCGTCGAGGCAATTTTTTCCCTCTTTAGGAGGTTTTTTTCCCCTGGCTTGTATATACGCCTATTGCCCTAATGGGCTACTTATCTTTGTACATTCTCTAGTAATACATTCACTATTGTGTGTTTGTGCTCCAAGCTTCTTCTTCTTCCTTGTGCTGTTCGCGTGCTTCCGCAGACATCTATCTCCAACAGTTTCTCACTTGGTTCAGGAATATTTTCTTCGGTAAGTAGGAAGCAACCAACTCTCACACTCTCCTCCATTGAAGCAGAGTACAAAGCAACTTGTTTTGCTTCTTGTGAGGCAATCTGGTTAAGAAGAATCCTTGCAGATCTAGGCTTTCCATCAAATATGGTGACTATACTCAAGTGTGATAATCAAAGCTGTATGGCTATTGCAAAGAACCTAGTATTTCATGCTCGGACCAAGCACATAGAAGTACAATATCATTATATTTGTGAGCTAATTGAAGATGAAATTGTGGAGCTAGAATATTGCCTAATAGAGGCAAATTGTGCTCACATATTCACTTATGCACTTGGAAGAGAGCAGCTCAATAGGCATCTTCAACAGACGGGCATAGGACCGATACCTACTTGATTTATCATCGGTAAACATTGAGGGGGGGTGTTAATATATGATCAATGTCTACCCCTCATGATTGTATGCACTTTTTGTAAGGCCCCCATTATGAGGAGAAGCCAAGCGTGCATTACCCAATCGATGGGAATCCCAAGTTGCATGTTGGATGAAGATCATATTGGACCACGTAAGGTATTGTAAGGAAAGGGAGTTACCAGGGTCCCCAATTATGGGCTCCGATGCAGCGGTGAGTAGCCTCGACTAGGGGGTCCAAGGGGGCCAGCGGGTCCCCTGGTTGGGAGGTCCTAGGAGGCCAATGGACCCCCTGGTGGGGGTCCGAGGGCAGCACCCCTGGCATGATGGTAAAGGGAATATTCCATGGAATATTCCCTCTCGGAGTCAGAAATCATTTATATTTGTTAGGTGGGTTCAACCGGCATAAGCCATGTATGGCAATTACGCGGGCGGTGGCCGCCCATGCTCTATTGCCCATGTATAGGTGTTCACAGAAGGCCACCCATGATCCTATATATACATGACTTCTACACTACTTGAGACATCAAATTGAGCCAGCATACCTCTACATTGTATCTCCCTATCTAGAGTTGTCTAGATCACCATTTAAGCTCTATCTTGCGAGTGCATGGGTGGAGAACGCCATCATCTTTGTACTTGCTGTTAGTAGAAAATTGTTGAGATTCTCCTATATTTGTTATCTTCTCTGCTACTGCTCCTATGTTATATTGTGTAACTTTTGTATTACAAGCATAACAATCATATGTAGGAGGATGAAGTCAAACAAACCACAAATTCAACCTCAAATGAAAGTCCAACTTTAAGCGCATAGTAGTCACTATATATCCATTAGCACAAAATGCAACAAAATAAAGAAAATATCAAGGAAAAGCATAGTCATTATATGTACTGATTTGGAAAGTCCAAAGCATAGACATGAAGTGCAAACAGGGGATGACACGAAGCACAATGTGGAGAAGATTGGTAATGTCAAAGCTTCCAATGGCAGGATAAACATTCTGAGTAAGGTTCTCTATGTACCCACTATCACTAAAAACCTAATAAGTGTAGGCCAAATAGTTGAAAAAGGCTTGCAATTTAGGTTCACCCAACATGGAGCTTTTGTGGAAGATCCATGTCAAGGCTTCAAAAAGATAGCCCGAGGTGAGAAGCATGGTAGGCTCTTTACTTTTGAAGTAGGAGAAACCAAGAACATAGCTCTATTCAACTTTGGGTCTCAAACCCTAAGTGAGCTTAAAGTGTGGCATAAGAGACTTGCTCATGTGAATGAAAGAACCTTGAAGGATATATGCAGGGATCAAAGTGTTCTAGGACTGCCGAACATATCAAAGCAACACATGATCAACAGGTGTGATGCATGTCAGATTGCGAAGGCACAAAGACAACCATTCAACCACAAAGGCTACATCCACAACAACTTATTGGACTTAGTACATACAGATGTATGGGGACCAAGTCAAGAACCTTCATTGGCAGGATCAAGGTATTATGTCTCATTTATTGATGATCATAGTAGATGGACTGTTCAATACTTTATCAAGAGTAAGAATGAAGTGTTTGATTGCTTCAAGAAGTATCTTGCACATGTGGAGAATCATACAGGTAGATCACTAAAGAAGCTCAGATCTGATGGAGGGGGAGAATACTTCTCCAAAGAGTTTGATGAGTTCTTGTAGGAAAAAAAGGGAAGTGACTACTAGGTACTCTCCTCAACTAAATGGAATTGCAGAGAGGAGAAACAAGACATTGGTTGGATAAGCCCGAACAATGCTTGAAGAGAAGAAGTTGCCACATTATCTATGGACAGCAGCTATTTCAAATGTTGTGTACCTTGTCAATAGACTAACATCCAAATCACTTCAAGGTATGGCTCCTTATGAAGCATGGAATGGAAAAAAACCTAGTCTTGGACATTGCAAGGTTTTTGGTTGCTTAGCTTATGTTCATGTACCATCACAAATAAGAGGTAAGCTAGATGAAAGGGAAACAAAGGCAGTGTTTATTGGATATCATTCAACTCAGATGGGTTATAGGTTCTTCAATCCTTCAACCAAGCGATTCACTACAACTAGAGATGTTGTGTTTGAAGAACACATGTCTTGGTATGACGAAGACAAACAAAAGGTAACACTACCATATGATCTTGATTCTGACTCTTATCAATTAGGAAGAAAGCATGATACACAGGTCCAAGATCCAAGAAGTGATACCGATGATGACCAAGATGAAAGAGAAAAGGATTACAAGCTATGGAAGTCAAGAGGCAAAGCAAAGATGCAAGAGGTTGGAGAATGCTCTAAACAAGCACCTAGAAGATCAACAAGAGAGAAGAAACAACCAGAAAGGTATGGATATGATTCCACATTTGTTACGAAGCATTCAATATACTTGGCAAAAGACTCTATTTCAGAGGAACCCTCAACCTATGAAGAGGCAAAGGGAAACCCTAATTGGGAAAAGGCCATGAAAGAAGAGATAGATGCATTGAAGGAAATGGACACTTGGGATTTGGTTCCAATGTTTCTGAATCAAAAGGTAATTGGTTGCAGATGGGTATATAAAGTTAAAAGAAACTCAGATGGATCAGTTTGCAGGTACAAGGCAAGATTAGTTGCCAAAGGATGCTCACAAACTCATGGTATAGACTATGAGGAAACATTCTCACCAGTTGCAAAGACGACTACAATCAGGACATTGATAAGTGTAGCTGTTGCAAGGAATTGGAGACTCCTCCAACTTGATATGAAAAATGCATTCTTAAATGGTTGGATAAGTGAAGAGGTATACATGTCACAACCACCAAGTTTTGAAACCCTAATCATCCATCTTATGTTTGCAGACTTGAGAAAGCATTGTATGGATTGAAACAAGCTCCTAGAGCTTGGAATCATGAAACTCAAGATGTGTGCAAGCTGAAGTTTTGGATCGATGTATGGAGATTGATCGACATTTGGGCATCCAGATCTGCTTTATTTTTTTGCATGTGACTGTTTCTTTGGAGCTTCTGATGTTTGGTGCAACTATCGCATTGCCATTATGCTTTGCTAGCCATTCAAATCTTTGAGTTGCTCTTGTTGAGTATTTCTGTTTCTTCGATTTCAAGTGGTCGCGTCTTCCTTGCTCCTTCATCTTTGATTCGTATTGGTCCTTATTTCATACTGACTTAGTGGCCTTCGTTGGTACATTTGATTTGCGGACCCATATTTGTGTTCTTGAGGGTTGAGCAGCAATCAATTTCTTTGGTATCCACAATTGGGCAATCTTTTGCGGACCTCGGGATCTAGCTTGGCTTATCTCCTTGTACTGTTGTTGTTTCCTATGTAGATGATGACTTTGTTGTTGGTGATAAGATGTTACCAGATCTTTCGTAATCCAAGCCTCTCTGGTACCTTGAATTGGATATATTCTGATGCCAGAAAGTTCCAGATGATTATGGTGACTAGTCACTCTTGTGCTTAATTCCTCACTAGGGCTTTCCATGGAAACAATGTTAGTAGAGGGGTCCACTAGATGAGGAGGGTGCGTAAGATTAGAAATTGGTGTACTCTCACATGAAGTGCTTGGAGGTGGAGCTTCCATAGTAGAGGTAAATGTACAAGCATCTTCATGCATGAGTAGTTGATCTCTCGGGGCTATACACTTGGCTTTGATAGGTCGTTCTTATAACACACTGAATACTTCACGGTGCCCTATCTTGGCTGTTATGTAGCCCAAGGCTAATTGGAGAGTTACCTCATATTCATATATCCAATCGTGGCCTAACACAAGTTCTTCCAATAAATCTTGATCATGACACACTAAGAGTTTTTGTTGCATCGTGTTATTTCCTAGGTGCAATGACAATGTAATCTCGCCCATGCATTTAGTAATCTTTCCCCCTATTCCAATGAGATGTGCTTTGGTTGGCTTAATTGTTCTTTGAGCTTATGAGTCAAAGAAGATTTGATGCAGCTGACAACTGCTCTTGTGTCAATGAGAGCATCCACCAAGTGGTACTCTTCTGTTCCCGCTCCCAAGTTCAAATATGGTTGCCTCGCCTGGTGTCCTGGGTTTTCTGAAGCTCTAAAATTAGCCATTGGGATGAGTTCCTCTCATAGCCGATAACTTTCATCCCTCTCTCTCATCCATTCCTTTCGTTTTCTTATTCGTTCTAGGGCTTCCTGTCTTGCTTCCTCGCATATTTTTTCGTCCTCTTCTCGTCTATTTTTTGCTGTTAGAAGTCGTGACAATATTTCCTCTGTCAATGGATCTAAATACTTTTTTACTCGACAACCACTTATATAGTTTGGCAATACCTCTCCATCTAGGGTTGCTAAGCTTATGGCTCCACTGGTTGATATACGACTGATCACTAAGGGGCCATATCCTCTTTTTTGTAGCTTCTTTGCATGTTGCTTTAAAGTATATACCAGGACCAAATCTCCTTCCTTCAAATTTTTATCCTTAATATGAGCATCAAAATATGCTTTTTGTCACCCTTTTGCAGCGTAAATACCCGCCACTGCTTGTAATCTTGTTTCATGTAACTTCTCGATTTGGTCCAATTGATTAGATAACTCATGTCCAGTCCATTCGTAGTTCGAGGCTACTCTAAGAGTAGGTACTAGGAAATCAATTGGTAAGATGGCATTCTGGCCATACACTAGGTTAAACGGAGTAGTTCTTATGGCTGTTTTGTATGCTACTCGGAATGCCCATATAGCGTGATGTAATTGCTTGTCCCAATCAGATCTTCCATTGTTAACAATCTTAGTGAGAACTGTACACAATATTTTGTTCGAACTTTCAGCCTGTCCATTGGCTTGTGGGTGATAAGGAGCCGATTTCTTGTGAATCACTAAGAATTCATTCATTAAGGTTTCGATCACTTCATTGACGAAGTGTGTGCCTCTATCACTTACGATTCTGATTGGCAATCCAAACCTGGTGAATATGTTTCCAAAGAGAAACTTAACCGTGGTCCATGCATCATTCTTCTTGGTTGCCTTGGCCTCTACCCATTTGGTCAAATAATCCATTGCCACAATTATGTACTCGGCATGGGAACCTTTAGCTGATGGGCTAATAGGTCCTACAAAATCTATTCCCCATTTGGTAAATACTCTGGCCCTCATCATATGTCTTAATGGCATTTCATCTCTTCTGATGGGATACTTTGTTCGTTGACAAGTATCGCCTCTGTGGAAATAAGTGGCGACATCTTGATATAGAGTTGGCCACCACATTGCAACAAAGAGAATCATTTTTGCAGTTTTATCTGCAGAAAAGTTTCCTCCCGCGGCTCCCGTATGAGCCATCTCTAAGATCAAAACGTACTCATCTTCATGAATGCACATTCTTAAATGATTGTCCCTTCCTCTCTTGAAAAGTTGTTTTCCTATGAGAACATAATCCTTGCTTTGCTCCTCGAGGGCATGTTTTCTTGCCAAATTAGCTCCTTCTAGGTACTCCTGTGTTTTCAAAAATTTTACCAGAGGCATACTCCACCTTGGTGCTACTGTAGAGTAACATAGAGTAGAGTTCTCTTCAGGCGTTCTTTCTTGACAAGTGGGGCAGGTAGATACATAGTTATGTGTATCCCTCTACATGGTTGGCCAGTATAAGCTTCCAGCTATGATGTGGAGATTTTTAGCCTTCCATAGCTCCTGGCTTTTGTTTTCAGTGATCCTATGTTGAGGTCCATATGTGAGGATGGGGATCAATGTTTCTACCCATTGTGGACATACTTCGAGATTGAAAAGATAAGTATCTGGCAGATCATCTAACGCTCCTATGGGAGGTTCTCCATGTGTCATTCTCGACAGGTGATCTGCACGGATGTGCGTATTCCCTTTCTTGACTACTACTTCAAAATCAAATTCCATTAACAATAGAAACCATCACACTAGTCATCTGGTATTACAAGGTTATTGACTAGGTATAGTAGAGCTTGATGATCGATGAAGAATTTGAATTTTTTTGTCAATAAGTAGTGTCGAAATTTCTTTACCGCATACACCATTCCTAAGCCTTCTCGCTCCATAGTGGTATAATTACGCTCTGCTTGGTTTAATTGTCTACTGGCATAGGCTATAGGGTGATCTAGCTTTCTTGTATCTGCTGGCTGCGCCAAGATGCACCCAATGGCAAACTTGGAAGCATCTACATGAATATGAAATGGCCTATTCCAATCGGGTACTCTGAGGATTGGTGCTGAACTCAAGCGACTCTTCAATTCGTTGAAAGCCTTTAATTCTTCCGTCCAAATAAATTGAGTCAGTAATCCATAAAAGGGCCTCACAATTATGGCATACATGTGAATGAATCTACGGTAGTATCCACCGTGATGGGCAATGGGTAACTATCTCGTATGGTGGCAGCATTCACTTTTTTCACGTTAATGCATACCCTTAACTTGCCATTCTTTTTCGGCACTACCACTAAACGTGACACCCATTCCGTGTGTTCGATTTCATAAATGAAGCCCGCATCCAATAACTTATTTATCTCTTCCTTAATCTTTGCCGAATAAACATCGTTATAAGTGTATGGCCTTTGTTTGGAGGGCTTGGCTTCTGTCGTCATAGGGATTCTATGGGCACAAATAGAAGGATCTACACCTTTAAATCCTTATATGTCCATGCAAAGACATCTCTATATTCTCTTATGAGTTGTATTAACTCTTGTTCTTCCCCAAGTGAGACATCCTATCCTATAAAGGTGCATCTCTCTTCTCCTTCCTCCAGAATTACTATTATTTTCTTGGTCTGTTATTTATTGTCATATGCCATTCCTGGTCACGCTTCTCGTTTTGGCATCTGAATAGCAATCTTCCTCTCCTCTACCTCATATTTTTTGAAGTGTTCGGGGACCTTGAATTGGTCTTGAGGTCTGTTTTCTTCTTCTCCGATTTCTTTGTCTGGTTCATTTTCTTCCTTTTGTGTCATTCCTTGGTTTGACTCACCAATCATGATACTTACTCTTTGATTTTCATTTTCTTTCTCAATTGGTTCTCGTTCCATTTCGATGCTCTCATAATCTTCCGTCCATTCTTTTTCAATTACTTCTCCTTCATCGGCTTCTTGGAGAACAACCATGTATAAGCTTACATCGTATCCTTCCTGATCTATGCATTCATTCATGGTTATTACTTCTTCATTTACACACACATCAAGAGTGGCTAAAATCTCCATCCAACCATGGGGTTCAAATTCTTCATCTAAAAATATTTGGGGCATGTAAGCCGGATCTTCTATAGGTCTAGATACTCCCTGTCTTAGCTGCTACCCTTGCGTCCTTTCTTCTTCCCTTTTAGTTGCCTGACACATCCATAGATGAGTATCTTCGTTCATCCATGTTTGGTTACTCGAACCTATACTATGAATCGATAGATTGTCGTCCTCCTTATGTATCAGATTCCATTGCAGAGGGGGAACATCTTGATACGTGTAAGTATGGATGTTTATTCTGGTTGTGGTTCCCCCATGCTGCAAGTATACAATGTCTTTTCCACAGTCTTGCACTACCGTGATCTGTCTCATGAAAGGCCTTCCAAGTATCATCTCATAATTGCTAGCCTTTTTGAATTGATAGATTGCTAAGGTGTGCTTGATTTCAACTCCACAAGTGGTAAATACTACTTTTTCTAATAATCCTAAGGGTTGTTCTGTGTGCCCATCTTCCATTTGAATCTTCATTCTGGTAGGTCGTAAAGCTGGGTTTCCCCATTTCTCCCAAATTTCTTTGGTAGCAATTCCTACTCTCGCTCTCGAATCTAATATGGCTTTAGTGGTATAACCTCTATAAGTGATAGGGAGGCATGTGTTTCCTTCATCTCCCTCACTAAAATCTCCAACCTTATTGACTGTGATTTTAACTGTGGCTACTTCATCTTGCATCTTGCTTTTGTCTGACTTTGTCTCTAACTGGTTGGTGAGCTTCTCTTTCAACTGTGGCTTCACTTTCAAGAGTTCTTCCAACGTCAGAGTACAAGTTATTTTTACTTTTTTAAGATGTTGTATGATGTCTGAGGTTTGAACTGATGGGTTGTGCTCCTTTCTCCTCACTGAGGGAACACGATATAATTCAGAGTTATGTTCATATTCTCCCATGTAGTTTGGCAAAGTCTTCACACTATCTTCATCATCTTTGCTATCGTTAAGTTGCAATAATCCTTCTGAGTTTAACCCATGCATTGACACTTCAAGCTCACCTTCCGCTTCTAACTCCTCAAAAGGAGGTTCAATTCCTTCTGTTTTCTTCCATCTATCTTCTTGGACTCTTGCCCACAAGTCTCTAGGCCATTCCCCATCTACTTTAGGGATAATGGATCCTTCTTTTTCATGTTCGCAGTAATTTTCACCACAGATCTCTTCTTTCTTCCCTTCCCTAGAATCACTAGGTGTGACATATTCCTAAAATTCTTTTTTGGGAATCCTAGTGTCGGGTAGTGGCTGAATAGGTTTTTGTAGGGTTTGCTGAGCCACTTCAATTAATTTCTTAGATATCTCCAATCTTTCTTTCTTTAAGTCACCTCTTGGGTATTCCCTTTTGTGTTGTTCAATGGTTGGTCCTGCTTTTATTCGTGTTTGATATGCCTCAATCCACATGGCTAACTCTTCTGGCATTGGATCGGCCAGAATTGATCCTGCCTCTTGTTTTCTATGCTTTTCTGTCTTAGTGTTTCCTTTAGGTTCTTGTTTTTCTTCTTGGCCTTGTTTATTATTCTCGTTCTCCAACTTTTGTTGTAGTTTCTTTTCTTTCATCCTTTCTCTACGATTCTTCCATCTTTGGGTCCGTTTACTTTCAGTACTTTTCTCAGACTCTTTAGAATCTAAAATTACTTGAGGGGTGGGTAGGTTCAATTCTTTGTCAGAGTACTCATTTTCTTTGGTTTTATCTGGAGTCTCTCCTTGTTATTGCTTTCTATGGCACCATGTACTCCTTATCGCTCCCAGATGACTCTATCACTTCTATCACTTTGATCTGCACATTTGAATTGAATTTAGTGGGATTCTTGGGGCAATCTCTAAAAAGATGTTCTTTACCACAATCACTGCAGTAACCTTCTCAAACTCTCTGAGGCGGTGGTGGGTAAAGTAATGTACATTCTCTGATAAAGTGATCACCTCCACATCTATAACATGGTCCTCTAGGGGCAGGTGGTCTATTCATTGGCCAGGGGGGTATGGGTGCTCTAGGAGCTGTGTACATCAATGACACATAGTCCTGATCATATCCATAAGAGCTATCAGGTCCTTCAGAACCATAAGTATATTGTTCGTAAGATTGTCCGTACTCAGCTATAGTGCTCTCATAAGTGGAATAATTTCCTTGACTAGGGTCATAAGATGGGTCATAAGCCTCAGTACTAGCCAATGGGGTGGCTGGTACTATCGCTCTCTCAGGATCCTCTTCAAGTTGGACAATTATCACTAGGACAACATTCTGAGGGTGTGGTGGTTGTTGTCCTAGCACAGGTTGAGGTTGATTGTATCCTTGATATGCATACGGCCGTGGTGCAGGTGCTTGCTGCTGGTATGAGGGGTATCTAAAGGCTTCTCCTCCTTGATCTCTTGACGGGTATCCATGAGGCCTAAAGGGTGTTTGTATATGTCTTGATTGTCGATTGTAAGGACGGTTCTCCATACTGTGATTTGTGTACCTTTGTTCTATGCTACAATAATGCGTAGGGCCCTGGGTGGGTGGTCCATTGTAAGCATAAGCAGGTATTGGGACTACTCCCCTATTGCACATGTGAGAAGGATGGTCACCTCCACAGTGAATGCATCTTCTAAGCATGGGCACTCTTATAGGATTGGTGGGATAATTCCTCTATCCTTGAACGTTCAACTTCTCGGCCACTAACTCAGCTATCTCTTCTACATTGTTCCTGGGATTTGACATACTGCTGACACTATCCTCACTCTTCACACTGCCTTGATATATCTTCAAGTCTTCAGCCAGATTGTCCTCTAGGTCGATAAACTCTTTCATACATTCTTGCAAATTTGGACTCTCTTCACATATACTAATGATCTCAATAATCCATTCACTAATCGTGCCAAGAATAATGAGACCATTTTGTTTTGAGTGGGTCTCTCCTCAACATTGCATCTATCCATGTATTGCTTGAATTGTCTCGCTGCTAATCTTACTGATTCCGTAGGACCTGTTTAAAACTATGGATTAATGATGACGAGTTTTTTTTATTCCAGCCTTAGTGAATTCTTCAATCAATTCCTGATAGATTTGTTCCATGTTTTGGAAATTATTAGAACCTAAGGGTTCGAACCAAGCTAAGGCTGTGTCTGTAAGGGTTAGGCCAAATGATTCATATTGGATCAAGAAGTATTCCACTCATTCAGCTCTTATCACTTGCTTGAATTCAGCTATATGGTTGTATGGTTCACTAGAGCCATCATAGTGACTTCTCATGCATTTGGCAACTTGAATGGGTCTTAGTCTTCTTTGAGGTTCAGGTGGTCTTGGCATTACAGGGAAAACTGGTCGTCCTATTGGTATGCCTGTTTCTCTTCCTATAGGTGGTCTCTCATGAACAGGGATCCTATTTCTTGGTTCTGCATTTGTAGGAGGTCGATAGTTAGGATTATTAGCGGGTGTAGCAAACTTCACGTGAGGTCTAATTGGAATGCTCTATTGTTTTGTCTATCCTGAATGCTGATCAAAGGCATCCTGGTAAGTTTCTTGGGGATTTTGTGAAGTAGTGGCTTGATCCCTAGGTGGGAACACAGAAATGTTCTGATATCTCAATGTAGCCCTTTCCAATTCTATCATGGGACAATACCTTCTCTGATTCTTATCTAAGTAAGTAATGTGAGAAGGGTTTTCCGGATCTTGTAACTCATAAATGGTGGCTGGATTCATCACTTCTTCCCACGAAGAAGAGTTAGTTTTCAGTAAATGCTCCATTCCATTTACCATGTAGACATCCATTAAGGAGTCGTCTTGGGGAATTAAGTCTCTCCGCCAAACTTTCCTTACAATGGATCTCCCTCTCAGAGTTGACACTTGCTCCTCTTGTCCCTCTTCATTGAGTCTTTGGGCATTACCTTCTTCTCTTTGCTCATTGATGTTTTTAGGATGTTCCGTGACTGCATACAAATTCCCTCTTTTATCCATATAGAATCCTCCCACATACTTAACAGCTGGCCTAGGCACTATGTGAGCATCTGTGGCTTTCTTCAGCCTAGCCACTGATCTGTTTACTCCATCTAGGTAGATGGATAAATCATGTTGATTGGTGCTCACATATTCTAAAGATGTTCGATACTCTCCCTCAATGATAGACATTATGCCAACTATTGGTACAAAACTCTGCATGTCTTCAGAGGCCATAATGATTTCCTCTTCAGACTCACTCGAGGTTTGGAATGTAATGGGAATGAGCACTCGGCTCAGCTACACTTCCCACAAATGATATTACACTTCTTCGGCTTCCTAGGATTCTTCCCGATCTTAAGTTCATTCACTTGAGAGCTCTAATTGAGTGTTGACAACCCCTAGCTCCCAATGCTCTCTGTAAAATCTCAGAGTTGTATGGAGTTTTTCTTCTTAATTTGGAATTTCCTACTGAAGAATCACAAATGGTCTCTCTGCACGACACATGACACTTACTTAGTATACGATACTCGACACTGGGTAAGTATCACAACTCGGGTCTCCACGACACTCGACACACGATATCTCATGAAGTGTTGAGATAGTTGGAGTAAATGACACACGACACTTGGTCAATCTCGACAATTGACACCTGCTCGATGTCGTGATAGCTCGGTTTGCAAAACTCAATATACGACACACGACACTGGTCTCAATCATAACACACAACACTCTAGAGATGTCACGATACTTGAGGTCCACGATACTCGATACTTGCTGACTCACAACACGCGATACTTACGAGATGTCGCGATACTTGAGTCAATGGTGACACTCGACACACAATACTTGGGTCACAATACTCAACACCTTAGAGATGTTGTGACACTTGGTCAACGACACTCGATACTCGTCAAATGTCATGATACCTCCGTCTTAGCAACACTCGACATTTGAAACTTTTAGATGTCGTGACACTCGAGTCAGCGACACTCGATACCAATCAGGTGTCATGACACTTGGGTCAGCGACATGCGATACTCAACACTTATGGTATGTCGTGACACTGGAAGAGTGTAAGTATCACGACACTCAACCTCGGGAGGTCAGGACACCTAAATGTCGCGACACTTGACCTTGGGAGATCACGATACTTGAATTTTTTTCAAACACAAGCAGGTATATTTGATAATCAGATTGATGTGGGTGATCCTAGTGCTTGTTTCCCTTTTGCCAAGTGTCTGAATCAATTAAACTCTCACTCAACCCCTGGATAATCCCCTCACAACATCTACCGTAGGTCGTTTTTCTCTCTCCTTTGATTCAGATTGAAGTCTAGAGCAAGGACTTGATAGACTCACCTCCCAAGCTGCCCTCAAGCTCTCTTCCACTCTCACTCATGCTCTGAACTGCCCCACGCTCCTCGATCTCAAACTCGCAATATCTGTCGTCCAACTCTCACGAAACTTGAATAGAACAATTGAATTGAAATGATCTGTATTTTTGGTTTTTTATACTTTTGAAAAGTACTTGAAATTAAAAGGTTGAAGTGAAGGTATTTGAAAATTAGACCTATCTTCCTAGCCTACTCACTCACTCCCTCTTACCTACTCTAATGTCTCTCCCTACTCACTTCCCTAAACTATCAACTCACTACACACTCCCAAAAGTGAGAAGTAGTAAGTGCGGATGATAGTGACTTATCAAAGAAGAGAAATTCACAACTCCTCTACTCACTTCAATGCTAAGAGCTTTTCACCATCACATGAATGCCTCAGTTTGATTCGACACTCCCTAGCAACAACGCCAAAAACATGTGTACCTGAGTATCAACTTAGGGACTTATGGAGAAAGAGACTATACCTCAATCCCCCTCAAGTGCATATAGTGGGGATTCACGCTTTAATTATCAATCCAAGGAGTATCAAAACCTAGTTGAGTGTATGAAGACATGCATTCAAATAATGGTCAATGCAAATGAGGTCTAACAAAGTATATGCAAGTATAAATCCATCACATTCAAGCTTTCAAGGTCAGCCATGGTGTCCCAACACTTGGAACAATAGACAACAACAAATCGAGCTTTTCTCTCAGCTCCGGACTCCAAATATAATGAATAACAAGTTCGTTTCGAAGCTCTCAAGCATCCAATGGCAGTCTTTTCACTCGATTCTGACGCTCCTGCTTCAAGTTATGAGCAAAATACTGAGCCGTGGGAATGACCTTCCTACACTTCAGCACTTCCTACACTCAACACACACCTTGCCAACAACAAGCAAGCACTTTCATGAATAGAAAACACTTCTAAGCACTCTTTTCAAGCATCGCATAGGCATGCAAGATCACAAGGAAGAAGATACAAAGAGGAGAAGACACAAATTTGAAATTCTATGTTCTTGATTCTCACAATGGTCAAAAGTGTTCATAAAGAGTCACAAAATGACTTATATACATGTGCCCTAAAAATGGTCCTTTCACACAAGAGACCGGCACGTTATTGACTAAAGGACTAGTTTCCTACTAGTTTACAAGAGTAATGAGAAAAAATCTTTATGGGTATGCATCTAGAGGACTCCTCTAGTGCATTTACATCAGAAAATATATTACAAAGTGACTATGGTACAAAGATGAAGTGTCCAAATCGAAAAAATTTTGGGGCCCTTCTTTTTCTCTGCATCTTTGCTCTGCAACAAGCACATCAACAAGATGTTTTACCTTTTCGTCCTCCATAGAAAGTGCTATGTCTCTTGTATGCTCGATAGAGTGTGATGTGTCATCACCTATTTCAACATATCCAGGAACTAGCAATTTCTACAAACTACTAAACCATTCCGCATGACTGGTCATGTGATTTGAAGCACTTGAATCAACATACCAGACATTATCATTTGATTTTGAAACACCAGTAGACATCATATTCATCATGTGATATTGAACCATGAACAACATCTCAGAATCATCTACACTTGTGGATGCATAGTTGTTTTGCTGCCTTCTAGTATTTTGATTCTTCAACCTACAATCATGTTCAAAGTGTCCAGGTTTACCACAATTCCAACATCCTTTATTGTCATTACCTGAATCATTTCTTTGGAAATTTCTATGACCTCTTTGGCTCCCCATGCCTTGAAATTGTCCTCTTCCTCCCGCATGATTCTGTTGTTGACCTTGGTCTTGGTTATTGTGTCCTCTTGCACTTCCGAAGCCTCTACCTCTGCCTCTTCCTCTTCTAGAGTAGAATACCTACTCAGAACTGGGTTTTCCTTGGGAGTTTGAATCCTCACCAAGATTCTTTTCTTCAATAATCAGCAAAGATACTCGATCGACAAAGTTCAGAATATTTTCCCTTGTCTGTATAGAAGTTCCGAATGGCTTATATGCAACTCCTAAAGCATGAAGCATAATTCCATCTTATCATCATCATCATCTACATTCACACCAATAGATGCAAGTGACTCACATATGCTTTTGATTTTCACGGTTTAGTCACTTACCGAATTGCTCTTTTTCTCCAATGTATGCAGCTCGTTCTTGAGTTGCGATTTTCATGCCTTTCTATTGGTCTCATACAATGTGGCCAAACCATTCCAAGCCTCTTTCAGAGTCTTGGCATCCTATATGTGCCCAATCATGCTATCTTGTATGATAAAAGATAGCCAATACATTACCTTTCGTGCTCCTTGATTCCATTCTTCATACGCTCTTAACTGATCTACAATCAGATTCCTCTCTAGTAACTGTGGAGCATTCTCATTCTCTCCTTCGAAGTACTTCTCGTAGCCCTTTCCCATCAGGAAATTTATCATCCTGAATCTCCAAGCATGGAGGTTGCTCTTGTCTAGCTTATTGCTCATAAGCTGACTCATTCCATCTATGTTTGCCATTTCTACAACAATTCACCACACTGCAAAACACTACGAGTAGCACTTCTTCTTGAACATTGTCGCGCTATAAAGTGACAATTTTCTAAGGGAAACGAAACTTCTTCAAAATATCAATCCAAAGATAAGTTAAAAATTTGATAAAATATATGATTAATAAAAATATATTTGTTCAAAAACAGGAATTTCTGATAATAAATGGTTCAAAACTTCAAATGCTCATAACCCCATGAATGTAGCACCGAATTGAGTGATTCAGTTTCTATTCCATGTTATTGTTCAAGCAATTTGAAAAGTACCTATCCTGAGTAAAAACCAATAATGTGGCCACTTCAAAACAAATGACTTTTTCCAAACAAAGAAAAGATCTTCAAACCAACTATTAAGCTCATCAATGATCTCACATTCAAGTCTCAACTCAATCTACAAATGAATAATCAACCAAACAAGACACTACAAGTCGCATGAGACATCACGCAAAGGCATCATAGTGAAGAAGGAGATGACAAACCAAGGACAAGCTCTTTATTGTTAATGAAAGAAGTATACAAATGACATTGTGCCCTCAATTCCTCTTTACACTGACTTATATAATACTTCCAAAATGAAGTAATTTCTCAACTTCTAGACTCCTAAACTATTATCTCTTATTATCTGATGACTTCCTAACTTTGTACAAAGCTCTATGATAACTCAAGAAAGCGTTTTTGTGAGTTTTATAAAATCTAGAGATTTCTATTTCTATGTTTTGGCTATTTACAAAGAAAAACTATGAAGATACAATTGTTGTGAAATGTCTTTGTGTTGCTTCAACATCCTCCCCCTCCTTAAACTTTTGATGTCCTCATCAAAACTTATGTACAATCTTTCGCTGTCCTTTTTTTGTTTTCGCTTTCTACCGTACACTTGTTGAAGCTTGATGTAATTTTGTCTTTCTTTTGAAATGATATCATTGATTAAATTCTATCATAGACTTTATCCAATTCATTGATGCTTCTAGAGCATCCACTATATTTTTGCTATGATATTCCAAAGAGGTATTCTCATATGCCATTATTCTTGCCTGAGTTCCTAGAGAAACTCTGCCAAAAATCTCTCATTACTATTCAAAAAGTCTAGTAGTGAAAGCATATTCAAATGTCTGGAGATATATTCTCTACATAAATAATAATCGAGTATAGTACAACATAAAACAATGCTTGTCTAGAGCTTCACTTAAGTAAAAAAATTAATGGATCAGAAGCTGAGTGAAATCCCTAAAACTTCATTGTTCTGATGTTGACTTCTATAAAAGATTCCAAGCAAGCTTTGATCATTTTGAGTATTCAAATTTGTACAATGATGGTGTAATCCTACACATCTTGAATATCTCATATAAATGTATCAACTAAATTTAGCTTATAGGATTTTGTTGGCCATTCTCCCCTTGGTGGACCTACTAACTTGGCAAAATTTATCGTGGTTTTAGGTATTTGTCCACTTCTTCTTTTTTCCAAAAATTCAGACTAATTTCTTCTTTTGGAACATGGAAAATACGCAAGATTTAGCCTCAAGCTAATTGGTGGCTCTGTTCATACATGCCTCCATTCCTTGTGCTCTACCAAAAATTATCTTCTCCGTCTAGGGTTCAATTTATGAAAGAATTCCTTTGTAAGTACAAAGTGGCTATAAGAATACTCCAAACATGTGTCTAGTTCTTCGTCAAGTATGCTAATATGATATTATTTAGTATATTCTCATAGATAAGGAAAGGCACATAAAGTTATCAAAATTGGATAGCTTCCTAAGAGGCTTTTTGACCTTATGCACCAAAAATTTGATACGTTTAGCTTCATATCTATCATACGACTCTTTGAGGTGTCTAAATCTATTGTTTCTATATGTAAGTAATGTCCAAGTTGATGATTCAAGGTTATGATCTACATTATCAATTTGAACATTCAATTCTGTTTCCTTAGCTCTGATGGTTGTATTTATAATTGGGCTGACTCTTTGGTCTTTAAAGTATGGTGTTTCCTCCTGAACTTGTTCTTTAATTTGATCCATCAAATCTTTAATGTGAACTTCCCAATTATTTTTTTCCCTTTGTAAGATTGCATCCACTTCTTGTAAGCTGCTCATGTCTTTTACATACAATTTCTATTTCATTTTTTACTTCTCTTTTGAGTCTCTGATATTCTTCTGAAATCTCAATTGCTTGTAACATCACTACTCTTTGTTTTTTATCTTGATTATTCTTGATTTGTATTTTCTCTTTCAGCTTTTGGTTCCCTTTTTCAAGTCTTGTAGCTCTCTTTCTAGATTCTATACTCTTTTTGATTTTTCATTTCTCTATATAGCTATATTATTGTCAGGATCTAGCATGGAGAGTTAGTTCCTCATTATGCTCCTTGAACTTCTTGAATCAAGAATATAAGATACTATATTTTCTCTTTTGATATTTTGTTTCTTTGTTCTTCTGATTATTCTCCTCTGCTTTGAGTTGAAGTTCCTCTTTTTGTGTTTGCAACTTTGACTCTTTCTGTTGCATAATTTCTTTCTGTAGATGCATTTCCCTCTCCTTTTCTATAAGGATTTGTTTCTTATCATTTATTTCCCTTTCCAAGTCTTGTTTCTCTTCATTTAAAATTTTGTTTTGTTTTGCTTGGTGTACTATTTCTTGAGTTACTTTTATGATTTTCAACTTGGAGATATGAATTATCTTATAAGAGAGATTTATCTTCTTCTTGTATCTTTAGAGCTTGTTCTTGACTTTGAAACTATTCTTTCATTTGTTTTCTTTTTTCTTCCTCTATTTTGATCATTTCTAATATTGAAATTCTTGATCCCTTTGAGAAATACTTGAATTGTTCTTGCAGAAATGTTTTTATTTTTAATAACTCTTCCTTTGGTTTTTCTTGAGCTCTAGGAAACTACAAATTTTTGATAAGTTCTCTTTGTTCCTCTTGATTCTGCACTTCCTTTGAGTTCCTGCAACTCTTGTCAAAGTTAAGCCAGCTCTTTTGCTTGGGCTTCCTCTTCATTTTGTAATTTCAATGCTTCAATTTCTCGCCTCAATTGAGTTACTACACTCTCCTCCTCTTTGTGGGGCTTATCCCTTTTTAAGCTCTCAAGCTCTTTCCTTAGCTGGATTACTGGATCTTTAGGTTTTGCACGATATGATGAATTGGAAGAGCTTGCCCCATAGTAATGTCTAATTTGCTCCAATCTTGTAGTTGTATTGATAAATTCTTCTATTGTTGTTATCGGTAAAACTAACTCCTTTATTTTACATTGTGTGGATATTGGAAGTGGTTTAGCCAACCACTTCTTGATTTAAAAAATCATGGGGAGGGTCTAGTAGTTATGCCATTAATGCCTTGGCTCTGGTAACAAATTTTGGGAAGGTCTCCCCAGGACCTAGTCTTAAATTTTCTAATTCTTCAATAATGTTTTCAATTGTGTTCCCTTGTTGGAACTGTGTCCTAAATGCTTCCTTCATCAAGTCCCATGTGGTGAAATGGTTGTCAGCAACCATTTGCCTGCTAGTTCTTCTAATCTTGTAGGGAAAAGAATAAAAAATGCATCTTCTCTTCCCATCAGACCCCTTGTATTACATAAGGCTAAAAATCTCCTAATGTGCTCATCTGGATCTTCTTGTGCCAACCCTCTGAAGGATGGAAATTTGATATTCAATCTAGAAGGTAAAGTTTCCAAATCTACCTAGGCTGCCATATTCTTTATTGATGATGTCTATGACAATGGACTTGTTGATCTTCAAATAACCTTCCTTCTTGTTGCTTTGTAAGGGACCCTCAAGCTTTGGGACCGGGTTGTGGTCATGAGCTATTCATACTCCTCTTAGATTAAGAGAATTCCAATGGAAGAAAGATTACCTCTTAAGCCAATATAGTATTGTCGATACTGTTGAACTCTTTTACACTTTGCAAATTGCTTCTCCTATGCTCAAGCCTCCTTGTGGTCCCACCAAGCATGCCAAATTTTGTTGGGGAATGCTTGTGCAGAAAGGGACTTGAGTCTTTGTAGGAGAAGGGAGAAAGATAAGAAGAAAGACATAGACATCAAAAGCTTCTGTAGATTGATTATAAGGAGAAAAGTACAATGATGATGTACAATACAATCTAAATGCTCTCTGTGCAAAATCCCAAAGAGTGCAAAATCAACAAAATTACAAAATACCCAAGGTCCTTGCTGTCGTTGAGCTTCTCTGCACCAGACCTCCACCTTCTCCAAGAGCTTACACTTGTGCACACCTTGCACTCAAGCTTCCAATAGGGGGAAGGATGGATACCTTCTCTCAATGCGCACACAGATCAACACTAAGCTACTATTGCAAAAAAATGGGGAGTTTTTGCATTAGGGTTATGCCTTTTGGGTTGACCAATGCATCTGCAACTTTTCAACGATTAGGTGTTCAAAAAATTTCTTAGAAAAACCAAGGAAGTGTATGTTGATGACTTTTGTGTTTTTCATTAAGTAGACCAAATCTTTTGGTGGATCTTAGACATATTTTTCAAAAATGCAAAATCTATAGCATTTATCTTAACCATCAAAATTGTATATTTTTATAAGAAAAGGAAGAATACTAAGCCACATAGTGTCCAAGAATGGCATCTCCATAGGTGAGAAAAAAACAAGGGTTATTGTTGAAATGCCAAGACCTACAATAGTCAAGGAATTAAAAGCATTCATGGGACATTATGGTTATTATAGAAGATTTGTCCATAATTATATAATAATTGCTAAACCATTATATGCCCTAATTACAAAGTTTGAATGGAATAATGAATGCGAATCTCAAAGCATGATTAAGTTCAACACCAATATCGAAACCTCCAAACTAGGAAAAGATTTTTCATATTCATGTTGATGCATCTTAGCTCAATGAGTAGAGGATACAAAATTGGACTTTCCAATTGCATATGCAAGCAAGCAACTTAATCAAGCAGAGAGGAATTGTACAACAATTGAAAGAGAGGGATTGGGCATGGTTTTATGTAGATAAGAAGTTTAGACATTACCTCTAGCCAATAAATTCAAATTCTTTGTGGATCATCAAGATTTATTGTATTTGGTGAATAATCCATGCTACAGAGGAATAATAGTTAGATGGTCTTTGCTATTAATCGAGTTTGATTTTGAGGCAATATTCAAACAAGGGAAAACTCACATTAGAGAAAATCATCTATGTAGACTGAATAATTAAAAAGAACCAATGAGAGTGGATGATGAATTACCATATACTTATCTTTTCAAAATTGAAGTCATTCCTAGATGGGCCAATAATACAATTCCAATATTAAGATTTGGACCTCAATTTAGGAAATAGAATATCAAGAAAGAGATAAGTTAATGTAAAAATTATATTTCACCTTTACATTCGTATTATCTTCATCAAATTGGAGTTTTGCTAAATTGTATTTTGGAAGAAGAAAAATATAATTATATGGAGAAGGCTTATTGCTTAAAAAATGTAATCCATGCATCTAAATATGAAACCCTAATAAATTTTGCATAGATTAGGGGTGTTTTGGCCTAAAAAAAAGAAAGATGTACATTATTTTGTTGAAAATTGCAAGATTTGTCAAGAACAACAAATTGTAGAACATTCCACTTTGTTCATAATTCATAAGAATCCATCATGGAGTGAAGAAATAGTCAGATGTTTGAAATTGATTAAAGAAGAAGAGAAAATTAATTTTCATGAAAAAGTGATGAATTTGGAATGCAGAGCTTATTTTTTGATAGGGGAACAATTGTACAAAAGAGGAAAAGATGGATATTTTAGAATATGTATATATGAAGCTGAATATATCAAACTTCTTCAATTAGAAAGTGCAAGAGTCACATCACAACATTATTCTGCTAAAAGAACTAGTAAATTGATCATCTATCATAGATTGTGGTATCCTACTCTACATCAAGATGCAAAATAGTTTGTGAAAAGATGTGACATATGTCAACGAACCAAAAACTCAATAAGGAGGGATGAAATGCCTCTTAGACCAATCATGAGTATGAGAGCTTTTTCAAAGTGGGGAATAGTTTTCATTGGACCCATATCACCTCCTTCTAGAAATAGTCATGTAGAATATATCATTGTGGCAACTGACTACTTGACCAAGTGGGTAGAAGCTAGAGCAACAAGAAGAAATGGTGTACAAAATACAATCAGTTTTCTCTTTGAAAACATTTTTTTGAGATTTGGGTTACCAATAAAAATTGTTAGTGATAGGGGTACTCACTTTTTGAAGAGTCATAAGATATCTATTAGAAGTACTAATTCATAGACTATTAGCCCCATATCATCCTCAAGCCATTGGTCTACTAGAAAGTACTAACAAAGTACTATGTACAAACTTGCAAAAGATAATAAATGAAAAACGATCAAATTTTGATAAGAAATTGCATCATCCTTTATGGGCTTATAGAGTTTCTTATAAAACTAGTATTAGAACAACACATTTTTTTGGAGGAGACGGTGAATAGATTCCAAAAATGAAGTGGTGTTGCAAATCCTTGCTTCACACTAGCCAATAACAAGTTGAGGAGTGTAAAGTAGACCCCTTGAGGTTCCTAAGAACCACAAATAACAAGCTAAGTGCTTTAGAGTATGATCCTCTAATCAATGGATCAAAACAGATGAGTAGGAGATTCAATTATGAGCTAAGACTTGCTATTTTGGTCTGTATACATGCTTAATAAAATGAACATTGCTCTCAACCTGCTAGCAATTGATCAAATTCCTTTTGGAAGTATCTAACTGACTTAGATAGATACCAATAAAAGTTACTTCAATGAAAATGATCAAGTGTACACTCAGAATGATGCTTAGCAAGTTAGATGACCATCCGGACATTTTCCGGCTTCTACATTATGCAAAATAGTGAGCAAAGTTTCAAAGATATCTCGAGACTAAGTAAAGCAATGAGAATGAAATTTTATAGCAACAGAATTCTAAATCTATACCACTTTGAATCACACCAAATAATCACTTATGCACCGAGAACCAAGTCTCTCAGAATTACATTGTTTTGAGATGAACACAACAAAGAAGTGAAGTAGAGATGTGCTCAATGTATACGTATTAAATCACATAGAGTTACAAAGACATTGGCAATGTATAATTGCACAATGTGAGGGTAGTGATGGAGCTATAGAATGAGCTCTTTAAATACTAAAGATCCCTCTCAAATGATCTCCAAATTGGGCTCATCGCATGCAAGATTTTAATCCATCTTTATACCTAGGGTTGGAGCCATTCTTTGAATTCAAATTCAAACTCTTACCATAAAGTGAATCCTAAACTTTAGGACTTACTTTCTCATCAATCAATTACCAAATGATTCGTGATTTGATTCTTCCTAAATCCACATGAGAGTAAGTGCAATTAACATGTGCACTTTTACAAGGATAAAAGTAAATTCCTTTTACAAGGATAAAAGTAAATTCCTTTTGCAAGAGGATAGTCATATGTGACTTTAAATGACTATATGAGGTAAATACTGATTGTCCAAGTATGTAGGCTTGGACCCATTTGCACCAACAGCTCCCCCTCAAGCCTAATATGCTTGGTCTTAATTTCTCCTTGATTTCTTGCAATCCAATCATTATCTTGAACATGTTTATCTTAGTTCCATCCAAAGATTTGGTTAGCATATCTGTGCATTGCAAATTGGTTGATACATAGGACAATTGGATGTCCTTGCTAAGTAGCTTCTCTCTCACATAATGATAGAGCACTTCAATGTGCTTAGTCCTTGCATGATATACAGGATTAGTAGCCAAATAAAGTGAGCTAGCTTTATCTTCAAAGATCATTGGAGTGTAGGTTTGTATCCCCAATTTCGAGTAGAGTAGCTTTAACCACATTGCTCCTTGCATTGCATTTGCTAGGCCTCTATATTCAGCTTTAGTTAATTATAATGCCATAGTTGGTTGTTTCTTTGATGACCATTAAATCAACTTTGAACCTGCAAAAGATAAGTAGCCAAAAGTGCTCCTCCTATCATCTTTTGAGCCAGCCCAATCTGCATCACAATGTAGCTTGATATCCAATTCAGAAGTGAATGGATAAAATAGCCCTTCATTTATGGTACCCTAGTTCTCTTGGCAGCCTCCATGTGCAGTTTTCTTGGTGTATGCATAAATTGACTTAAGGTACTTACTCCATAGCATATGCCCACTCTTGCGAGGGTTGCATAATTGAGACTCCCAACAAGCCTTCGATAACATGTAATATCTTCAAGTAGTTCTCCCTCATGAGAACTAAGTTTGTGATCCAGTTCCATGCTTGTTATGAGGATCTTCCAAATCAGAAAGTAAAGCCACATTTCCTGCTACATGGTTTGAGCATCCCAAATCAGTGTAAAAGATGTGATCATCATCCTTACCCTTCTTCATTGATAGATTCATAATCAATCATGAATCTTCTTGAATTTGGTCCTTTGCATAGGTATTGTAGTCCCTCTATGGACACTTTATAGTTTTTGTTGTTGTAATTGTTGTTGTAGTAGTTGTTGTTGTAGCCTCCATTGTATCTACCTCTATTTGATCCATAGCCACCTCTATTGAATCTCTTCCTCTTGAGTTCCTCGGGTTCCTAAAACATTCTTCAATAGTATGATTAGATAAGCCACATATATTGCAAGGTTGAGATGATTGGAATCTCCCCCTGCCTTGCTTTCCACCTCTGCCTCTTCCTCTAGCTCTTCCTCTACGTACAAAGTTTGCTTGGAAAGAGCTACCTTGATCTTCATTCTTCCTATTCTTTGACTTTTCCTTGACCTTAGCTTTATCAAAATATAAGGCAGAAGTTTGATTACCTCTTGATGACTCACCACATTTGCTAATCTTTGCTTCATGAGTGAAGAGTTGGCCCATGAGTGTGTTGAGGTCAGGTACATGCATATCCATGTATAAATCCCTGGCTATTGTGAATGACTCCCACTTGTCATCTACTTTGATTCTTTGTCTAATGATTTTGTCCTCTTCAATTACCTCTCCAATGCTTCCAAGTTGGTCAAAAGTCTCCTTCATCTTTGTGACATAATCAGTCACACTTTGCTTTGGGCTTTTCTTCATTCTTGTGAACTCCATCCACAATTGGTTCTTCCTTGCTTGAATGTTGGAGAAGAAAGAAGCAAGTGAATTCCAAGTCTCTCTCGATGTCTTGCATCCCTTGACATGAGGTAAAGAAAATTCGAGAGAGTTTAGAATATAGGACCTTGCAAGTGCATCCTTCGAACAACAAGTTGAAAGTCTTTCCACTTCTTCATGTGATGGCTGCCCTTTGTTCCTCATGGTTGGCATTGCTTCATCTCCATATATGAATCCATATAGATTCCTCCCTTGAAGGTAAGCCTCTATTCTTGGAGCCCATGCTCGGTAGTTGTTTCAATCCAATCTGTCAACTGTTGATGGAAATCCATCTCCCATGTTGCTTGACTATTCTCTAATACCACTATGAAGAGAGATGGTGGATGCAATCTGAAGATGAGTTGGTGGTGCTACAACTAGCTTCACAACAACTGAGAGGACTTTAGAGTTGATTAGTAGACCCTTTGAGCTTCCTAAATCCACCAAAATATCAGCCAAGTACTTTGGAACATGTATCTCAAAAGTTTAAGTCAAGATAGACTAGTTGCAAAATGATTAGCTTCCAAAACTTGCTCAATTTGTACCA